>JAWLRI010000213.1:289102-332429 GCA_034781795.1 Crypturellus tataupa
CGGCGCCCGGCCCGAGCCCCGGCCTGGGCACAGGGGCCGCCCGCGGTCCGCACCCCGGGCGAGCGGCCCCCGAGGCTCCAGGTCCCGGCCCGGGGCTCTGCGGCTGCTCCGTTTGTGCCGGGGCGCGGGGCCGCGCTGCCCTACGGTGCAGCCCCCGGTTCGCTGCTCTGGGGTCACTCCCGAGCACCGAGGCCGAGAAAAACAAAGAGAAAAGAAAGTACAGAGAGCTGTAACGTGCAGGAGCGGCTTGGACGTCTCACGTAGAGCCTGGGTGCCCCAAGCGCAGCTGCTGCTTCCCTAGTTTTCCTGGCAGGCCAAAAAAATAAACACTCTGTGTCGCCGGGCCCCTGACCCTCCACACTGTCCTGCGCGGCCCTCAGCCCCCAGCGCAGGCGTCGCAGCCGCGCGCTCGCCTGCTCCTGCAGCTGCACTTGCTTCTCCACAGCGATGGGCGAGAGCAGGGCTCGCGGGCCACCCGCCAAGCCCGGCGCGTGCAGGACAAGCCGTGCCGTGCAAGTGGCGTTCGCGTGCGTGAGTGCGTGCACGGCCGGGGAGCTGCAGCCTGGCCTCCCGGTGCTGCAGGTCACTGCTGCTGGCACCGTGGCTTTGCGCTTGGCAGGAGGCCCGAGGCTGTACGAGGACATGGAGCTTCTAGAGAGGGTCCAGCATAGAGCAGCGGAGATCATTAAGGGACTGGAGCATCTATGGTATGGGGAAAGACTAAGCGAGCTGGGCCTGTTTAGCCTGGAGAAGAGAAGACTGAGAGGGGTCCTTATCAACACAGCTACAAATACCTGAGGGGAGAATGTAAAGAGGATGGGGTCAAACTTCTTGGTGGTGGCCAGCGACAGGACAAGGGGTAATGGGTACAAATTGAAACACAATAAGTTCCATCTCTATATGAAGAGGAACTTCCAACCCCAACCATTCTGTCATTCTGTGAACCCCATCTTCTGCCCCGGAGAACTGCGCTGCCCAGGGAAGCATAATGCTTACCCCTCAGTATGCCTCCAGGCTCCCGCTTGGTGCTGCATGAGCAGAAAGACTCAGGAATTGTGCATGGCTTCACTGGAAGCTCTCTGTGCTTATAGCATGTAGCCATCGAGAGACAAGAATAGGACCCAGACTGCACAGTTAGGGATGAGCTAGCTGCAGCTCCGCTGCCTTCTCCTGGGCACAATAAATTGGTCATGCAGATGTCCATGTCCACAGGGCAGTGGCACTGCAGTGACAGCAGCACAGAAATGCAGTCAGGGGCATGGGAGGTGAGTACAACGGCACCTCTGGGTATGAGCAACTAGTTTAAACTCATACAAGCTCATGCAGAAGTAACATCATTGAAGGAAAACTGAAGCTTTTTCTGTGAATTAGTTCCTAAAACAGACACTGAGGCCCGTGGATCAGTCACAACTCTGACCCCAGCAGCTTGTTCTGCAAGACTCTGCTAACTCCTGCACAGTTACAGTGTCCAGTTGGGCAGGATTATGTCCCACTTCTTATACACTTACCTTCACTTTGACTTACTCTGAGCTTTTCATTGCCCTTTCACTTCTAGCCAAGCCTCTCCTTGGCTTTGAGTCCAAGTTTTCCGGTGTTCCAAGAAAAGCTACACACTTACAAAAGCCTTTTATATTTTCTGCTGTAAGATGTGCCTCCCTGTACTTCTGTAATAAGCAGCTTGCCGACTTGCTGACCGATCTTCATTTAATCATCCATTTCTAGCCCTGTCTTTTCTAACCTCAGTATTTCTAGAGAAATCATCATCCTGATTCCCTCCTGCAACATTTCAGGTCCATGCCTGACCAACCCATGTCTCCTGGCATCCTACAAAACCTCCCTCCCCCTTTTTGAGTTCAGCTGTGTGTATTTTTCCACTTTCTGCCTCCTCTGTGCCAGCTGCAGAAACCAGCATGCCCAGAGAAGGAAGTCCCTTTCCTCACTGGGGCCCCTGCTCGTCTCAAGATTCTCACAGTAAAAGTTTGTTGCTTGTAAAAGTTTGGTTCATTTTTCTGGGCCCGACTTCACCTTGTTTATACCGTTTCTCCATGCAATTCTGGTTCTCTCATCTCAAAAAGGATAAACGAGGCCTGAAAAAGGCTGACTGTTTACTGTTCCTCCTGCCACAACATTATCAACTGCTTTTGGCTTGACCTGAGCCTCAAATGAACGTGAAACCATGGTGCAGCAGATGTTATATACAAAAGTTTAGCACCGTTCTAGCCCACGCTTCTTGCAACACTCGGGGCTAAGTTCATGGCAAGCCTTGGAGAGGCGGGCTCAAGAGAGTGGTGCTTCGGAAACATTTTGTAATCATGTTTTCACGTGGAGAGCTTGACCATGGCCAAGTGGAGCTTTACCAAACTGCTCAACACAAAAATATTTAGAGCTGGGAGGAGAACAAACCCTGGATGCAGCTTGACAAATCCCGGTCCAGACAGAGAGATAAAGAAAACGAGAGATAGAAACTCCTGCAGAAAGTTTCATCCTGTGAGAACTGTTTTATAAGAGAAAAAGCTCGTCACCAAGACTCTCAGCTATGCTCCTGCACTGCTCATCCCTCAGCAGCTGCAAAGGTGCTTTGGTCTCCTGGATGGGCTGCCCTGTTCCAGAGAAGAAATCCCAGTCCTCCGACTGCCCTGGAAAGCCAGGGGAATTGCGCTGTTATTCCGTTTTTCAGGGCCACAAGAGGGCATCATGAGAGCACCCTGCAGCCACGAGGCTCAGAAGATGACCTGTGGCAGTCAGCCAGTGCGGGTGGCATGGCCAGCCCTGTGCACAGAGGCATGGCCCTACCCAGGAAGCCCTTAGATGGAGCTAGCAACATGGTAACCAGAGCAGGATCCACCGGTGGGCTCTCACCTTCCCCTTGGGAGCTCTTTCTTCAGTCTCAGCCTCCTTGGAGGTGAGTGGTTAGCTCAGCCAGCTGAGCTCTTGCTGTGGTTGAGGGGCATGAGTACCCACCTGCACATGGGTCAGGCACCTGGTAAAATCTGAACCCTTCTCCATGCAGCATGGGGCCAGGCTGTGGCTCAGACAGAGCAGGCCAGCCCTCCTTATCCTGCCTGCAGGTCCTTCGAAAGAGCCGCCGTGTGAACATGCAGCTACACTTGGCTTCAAACAAGGGGGATCCTGTGTTGAAGCAGTTGGGCTTGGCCCAGGGAACAGATGTTAAACCACAAAGGAGTTCAGATGTCTCAGCCTGGCTGTCCTTTTTCACTTCCAAATGCCAAAAGAGAAAAATGCAGGGAATCTGAATTCCGCTTTGGCTATGATCGTGGAACTGGCCAGCGTCCCCAGCCCACACTGGCTTGTACAGGCCCAGATCACTGACAGCCGTGGTGGCCATGCTACCATTTCTGTGGCTCTTCCTTGCAATAGCTTGAATAGCTTGCAATAGCAGTCTGAGGGCCAGATCACTCTGCTTTCCAAGGAGAGGCACGGGGCAGAAGAAGAGCATCTGTTAGCAGGCAGGAGTACAGGAGTGTGTGCACATGGCCAGAGCAGAAAATACTACTAGCATCATGTGGCAGGGACAAGGGAGAATTTGTCAGTGAGGGATGAAGTGTCTGTGGAGTGGGGTGGCAGAGGTTCCTCACAAGAGATGAAGAAGAGTCTGTAAAAGAAGAAGAGCTCAGGGCATGGGTGGGGAGCACTTTCCAGACAGGACTGAGACATGGAGAGAGCCAGTACAACACAAGGTTGTACAGGGGAGATGGATAACCACCCAAAGGAACATAAATTGTTGGAGCACATGGGACGGGCTCTGTCGCCCCTGGAGTTATTTATTTCTACAAAGGATGCCCGAAGGGCTTTGCCTGTTGAGATATTTTACCATAGAAATATCCAGCGTTGTTCTCACCACTGTTCCTTTAACTCCAAACCTGTTCAGACTTTGTGGGCAGTCTGCATCACCCTAGCTTGCTGAACCACTGAACAGGTATGTCTTCTCTACCCCAATTACAACTGACATGGCTTGTTCTGGGCTAACATGGCACATTGCTAGTATCACAGTCATGCATCCATATTTTCCTATAGCATATTGATGGAAACCTAGGTTCAGAGACAATTTCTAAAAAAGAAGAAGAAAAAAACCTCAGATCACCTGCTTTGCACTCCTATTTATCACTGGTTGTCAGATTTTACCTATCATTGTGCTGAGACTAATAGCTTGTGCTGGTTAGAGCAGACCTTTCAAAAGGCCATCTGGTTTGGATTTGAAGACATAAGGAGAGGGTAATCCATTGCTTTTGCCAATGTGTATTGGTTGAGCCAGTCTGACTACAAATAATCCAAAGCTGATACCAGAAAGTCCCATCTGTGCAGCAAAGTAAATGTGGCATTACCAGCCAGAAGATGACCTTGGACCACCAAATCCCAGTGCTGCATTCTTACCTGTGGAGTTTATGCATAGGACACTACCAGCGTTCAGAGCTGTCACATCACAAACTGCTTTAAAAGTGACCTACCAATTTGCCTTCCCATATTTGAGGTCTGTAGATAGCTCCCATCCTTACCTGAGGGAGAAGCAGGGGACTCGCACCCAGCATACTAGTGCCAGGATTCGTGTGCTCAGCTGGAGTCCAACTGTCAAAAACCCAGAGCCAGGGTCCATTCTCTGCTATTCACTAGTGTTTGAACACCTCATGTGGCCTGTAGCAACTGAGTGGAGTCCAAGAGTAAGGGAGCAGAGCTGACCTAGCTGGATTGAGTGCAGGAGAGCAGCCCAGCAGCTACGGACACTCTGCCCTGGGAACTGCAGCCTAGGCACATTCTATTGTGAATGACTTCACTATTTGCTCAGGGATTAAATACTTCCTCATTTAATAACCTCACAATTTGGGCTAGTTTCATGCTGGACTCTTGGAAAGTTCACTGGCTGTAGTCATCAGCCAGGCCTCCTACAAATGGCTTCCCCCAGCTCTCAGCCAAGGGCGCTGTCTTCATCTTTGGGTCCCCCAGTGGGTGGCTCTTGGCACTACCTTCTTCTGAAGGGCTTTGTGGTTCATGCGTGAGCCTGAGGTTTTACGCTCTGGGGACTTCCTCACCACGTCTTGTTTGAGCTGGAAATGCACCTGAAGAAAGGAGAAAAATAAGCATGTAGCACTGTGTGCTGGCTCGGGGCTCTGCAGGACCCTGCGGCTAGTCTAAGCTAACTCTTGGGCCAAGAAAAGCATTGTCAGTAAGGAGCCTCACTCAAGTAGTGTTACGATACAATGGAGCTCAGTGCTTAAATCACCTGGAAACAATTTGCCCATGGAAAATCTTGTACCAACAAAGAGCTATATTTCTTAGGCAGAGAACTGCTCCTAGGGCAATGGAATGTGCTAGGATGGTTTGGAAGAAAAAAATCCAGGAAAAACAAACAAACCAACCAACCAACCAAACAAAACCAGCCAAACACCCAGCCAGATAAAGATTAAAACATGGCTATGGGACAGAGGTGGAACAGGATATGCAGACCCCTTCATGGTGAGAAAGGGAGGGAGGCCAAGCAGGAATCTGGACTGGAGGGTAGAGCAGTGCTCCCAGACTGCAGGCGGGACAGAGCAGACTACAGCAGGGCAAGCGGTTATGGGAGAGAGAAGGGGTATGCAGGGCATAGCAACATGGAGATGGGGAATGGACCATATGGAAAGGTGAAGCTGCAACAGGGCAACATAGGTTCTCTGTGGGAGGAATAGAGAGAAAGCAGGTACAGCGTGTTCTAGGGCTGCAGGGAAATGGAGACAGGTGAGGAGAGAGCTTCAGATCACAGAATCAGAGAGCGAATCAAATCTACAGGAATGTGGGAAAGGCAAAATGAAGCTTACAGAGGAAAGCCAAAGAGCTGGATGCTTAACCTAGCAAAACAAAGGCTAGGAATGGGCATGGCAGATCTCTATAAATACACCAGGGAATAAATACCAGGGAAGAAGAGGAACTATTTAAAACACAGTGTTGGCATTGGAACAAATAGGGATAAAATGACCATGAGTAAATTTAGGCAGAAAATTAAAAGGTTTCTAACCCTAAGAAAAGGGCAATTCTGGAAGAACTTCAGAGGCTGAGTAGGGAGGGATGAAGAGGAGGAGGGTGGGAGCACCACCACAGTGTATTTAAAGAAGAGCCTTGACCAGGATTGAAGTGAAGTATATGATGCCACAACTGGGGTTCTTGCCAGTCCCCCACACCTCCAAAGAGGCTGCATCTGAGCTCCTGCAGCAAGGCAACAACGAGGGGCAGGGGTCACCACCCGCTGTTCTTTTTTTTTAACCTGATTTCTATCTGTCCAGCCTGTTCTAGGAAGGGCATTGCAGAGGCTACGCTAATGTCAAGAGCACCCAGTCCTACTTTGTCTCCCAAAGGTGCTTGGCTGTTATTCAGTAGCTCCTGCCCGTCTTGGAGCTGTCAGCAGGGAGAAGAGCAGACCTCAACCTCCTGCTAGGAGTCTGCTAATGTGTTTTATCCCAGGGTAGGGTGCAGAGCACTGAAACACATGGAGTAATAGTGCTAGGAGAGTGAGACAGGATAGATACTGCCTCCAAAGTATCAGGTCCTGGACAGAGCGTGCTCCAGGAGCAGGTGTCCCAGCCAGCCTGCTAGTGCCTGGGCACTCCTCCACTTCTTCTCACAGCCAACAGTGACACAGGAGCCAGCAGAGCACTCCAGTCCAGCTGAGGACTCTGCAAGGAACCAAATGGCACCTGGCACTGTCTTTGTCCATCCCTCCCTGTGAACTGCAGGGAGCTCTAAGTCGATCGGGGCAGCCTGTAGCCACTGGCTATGCTTTATGCACCCTTCCCTTTCTGTAAGGTTATCGGGCCATCCTCTGCTGTGTTTCTTTCTTTCCAAGATGAAGATCCTTTGAGACACCCTCATGACTGCTCAGCTTGACTCACCAATGAAGGTGCAGCGGGTCCCACTGTTGTTGTCACTGTTTGGGACTGGTAGCCCTCTGCAGAGGCTGTAACAGTGTAAGTCCCAGGCAGCAGGAGACGGAAATAGTCCCCCATATCACCTAAAACATAAGATGGGGAGAGAAAGCAGTCAGGATGCACAGGGAGCAACGTAAAAGAAATCTCACTGGCTTTTGCTGAGCGGCTTCGTCTAGGATGCTTAGTCTCCAACATCCAGGCAAATATTGGCTTCTCATTCAAACTTGCTGGCTACTGTTAGGCTGGATGCACATTGGTGGCCTGGAAGTAGTAGTGGCTCAGTAGTGCTATCTGGTACAAGTCTGCAAGTAAATGCCACATGAAATGGGATGGCACAGCAGTGTTAACTGGGCCTGTCCTCAGGAACACACTGAAGTTGCAAATCTGAGTGCTTGCCAGTCAGGAAATAGCAGACCTGAGCATTCACAGCTCCATGATTCCTTATGCATCATACGATCTTTAATTCCTGATGCTTAGAATTTTGCCATCTTTGGATTTTCCACAGAGTTTTAGTGTCTCGTCAGATAGATGATACCCATTGGGACTGTGAAAAAATAGCTCAGCTACTCTCCTGCTCAATTATTCCACTCTTGGGGGTCTGCAAGACTCAGCTGGAGAGAGCAATATCTGATCAAACCCAGTGGTAGGGGTAATCTCACGACAAGTGGAGATCAGGCTGGAGACCCTGCAGGGCCCTTTCAGCCAGCACATCTGTGATTCTCTGATCTTTTGCACATTCCTCCCGTGCCTGTGCAGAATGGCATAGGAACTGCCAAATATCAGTGTGCCACCGAGTCACGGACCTATGGCCAGAAGGAGTTTTGATTATTTGTTTTTCTGACCTCTGCAGAGCTAGAACTAGCTATTTTGTGTGGTCAGCCCATACTGTCCAGTCAAACTGAAGATGCAAAATGTGCTGGTCACACATATTAAGGCCTCCCCTGCTGACCTCAAAGAGGCTGTATCCAAATGGGATATAAGAGGTTCAACAACCGACCAGAGGTGACATCATGGCTGATTCCCTGGACAGAAATCACTGCTCCTGCAATGCCGTTGTTGTTCTCGTCTGACACCATCCCTTTGATGCCCTGATGAATCTGCAGGGAGAGAGACAGATTCTTGCACTGCAGCCCACTTTTGCTCAAGAGGGAGCTGGGCAAGCTGGACACTGGAGGAGAGCTGAGCTCTGGGACCACCTCCACCCTTCCCTGCATCCTTGGTTCCCCAACAGAGCCAGTGAGGATAAAACAGCCTCTCCAAAGCCTGACAATATCCCTTCCAGTGCACTCAGCAATCCCTGTGAGTCTCTTCCCTCCCACCCAGCACCTGCTGGTCTCCCACCATCGGGGCCAGGGGCCATGGATATACAGAGAAGGGGAAGGTCCCAGGATGGCCTCCTTACCTCTTCGATGAAAGCCACAAGGGCCTCCCGATTGGCCATCCACTGCCGCTCCAGGTCCTCCTCAGGGGGGAATTTATTGCAGCTTAGCTCCAGGGTGATTTCAAAGCAGTTGGTGTAAAGGTAATTGAAGTCCTGCATGCCTTAAAGGAGAGAAAGAGCCTATGGCCAGGCCCACAGGGAACACTAAGCCCTTTTCCCTCCCCTTCTGTGTCCCGGATGTATTGACCCCTATCTGTCTTTACCAGAACAATCCTGCTCTCCTTTCTTCTGCAGGTGCAGCCTTCCTTCCTTCGAGCAGTGGGAGCAGCTCTTGCTCCCCTCTGTGCAGTCTCATCCTGTTGTGGCTGTCACACTCTTTCCTTCAGGCATATCTTCATTTCTCTCCCTTCAGAAGCTCAAGGAGACTTCGCATCTCAGGGCCTATGCTTCCCTTTCCAGTTACTCTCCATTTATTTATCACCTAATTGCTGATTTTCGCTTTCTTCATCTACATGATTTTCCAGCAGCCAGCAGCTCATGAGCTAAGAAATCTCTTTCCTAGATCCTACAGTTTTGGACCTTAATGGAGTTGCCTCACAGTTGCCTCTCTCACGCCTCTTCCAGTTTTCCTTGTCCCTTCTGACACCAGCACGGCATCCAGCAATGGTCACAGTCCTGCCACAGCCCTTCCTGGACTCCCACTCACTCCGTCCCCATCTTTCTCCTCTCCCCTCCCTGCTTTTCTGCAGCAATGCTCTCCTCACCTTACCCAGCCCTTACCCTTGCTGAGTGAGTACCAGGAGGCCCCGTTCGTGATGCCATCAGCAAAGTAGTCCCCACAGTTCCAGCCTCGGTGCATCCAGCCGTGGGCGTACGAGTAGGTCTTGGCCAGCTGCGGAGAGAGCACCCAGCAGCTGGCAGCCCTGCTGGCTGCCTGCTGCCCTGCCACCATGCCAGCTCTGGGGGCAACACAACATCCCTGCTCATGAACAGTCTTCACTGGGACAGGTGGGAGGGAAGTCAGAGAGCAGTCCAGCTCCCACCTTTACTGCCATGAAATCCAACCCAAGGGGCTAGGACCTCTAAGAAATGTAGGCAGATGAAAGCAGAAGAGCAGGCAGTGGGCAAGCTGGAGGCTTGTTGGTACCACAAGGCTTCTACCTTGCTCCTGCTGACACAGAGGGAATGGTAGGTGCTGGGTCAGCCCAGAGGTACTCAGCCCAACCATGCAGCCCCCAGGCAGCAAACTGCACTAGTCAGGGGAGCTGTGCCAAGGGAACTAGCCCCTGTCATCCTGAAGCAAACATCATTGATAGCTGTCAGAGAAGTCTGTACTAGGAAAGGGTTTTGTTTATTGCCCTTATCAAAGACTACTGATTGTTTTTAGACACGAAGGCAGCTTCAAAACTGGGACAGTGGCTCCAAAGCTTGTCCTCTGCATGAGACCAAGTTTAAGACAGAGCAGTGTTTGCATTTACTAATGCAACCTCTACACCCTTGTACTGTCATTTAGATGCTGCTGGAATCTCACCCTTTCAGCAGGGAAACAGTTACCTTACAGCATTTCTGACTTCTGAAGCTACATGGGGATCATTAGAGATGCCCCTGACTGCAGCCTCTTTACATCTGGGTCTGAGGGCAGCCCCGGTCACAGCAGGCCCTGGCAAGCCCCTCCATCGCCGATGCTTTTAGAAATGGCTGAACTCCAGCTCAAACTTATTTTTCTCATTAACTGTTCTAATACAAGCTTGGTTTTTCCTTGTGCAGGATTCCTGCATTTCTTAATGGCAGCAGTGACCGAAGACATTGTTTTCTGGGACATTTTAACAATGGAGAAAAACCACAGGCCTCAGCTAGTGCTAGCAAAATCAGCACCATGTACTGAGGCTTTCCATGATATCTGTCCCTGTTCTTGGTGCCCTCCTTCATCTGCCTACATTTCTAGAAAAATTCACTTCTCCACCTTGTCGGGTCTGTGGGAAGAGTCCTTGCTGGTGAGGGCCCTCGCTCACCTTCTGGAACAGCTTGTCATCAGGGGTAGGTGTGTTAACTGTGCGCCGATGGCTCCTGAACCGCGTGTCCTGAGACTTGTCATAGGGGTAATTTGCCACCACGGCTCCACCGTGCAGATTGGCTGAGAGCACAAAATTGTAGTTGCTGATCCACTGAATCACAGCCAGCGTCTCCGGCTCCACCTGCGAGGAGAAGAGGGCTCATGAGAGCAGAACTGCAGAGACGAAGCAGGGGGCAGGGAGGCAGGCTCAGCTGTCCCTGGCAGGCTGGCACGATCAGCCATGTCAGATGTGCCCCCAGCCATCTGCCTGCTTAAGCCCTTGCACTAGATGGAGGTGTGACCTGTGATACAGGGCAGGAGCAGGATGCATGCACAAGCTGTATGCAAGGCAAAGGAGAGAATATATCTTTTGGGTGCTGGGCCACTATAGGAGGAGGTTGTGCTCCCAGCATCCCAGACTGGTACCTGACTTTTCCAGTTGTCTGGCAGAGGGATGTGGTGGTTTGGCCCGCTGATTTCCCCGTTGTAGTACATGAAGGTGTTGAGGTCAGGGAAGTTGCGGTTCAAGTCTACTCCGTTGGCGTTGTTCCTCCCAGTCAAGTACCCAATGCTGTCCGGGCCCTGCAGGGTAAAGGTGCATCAGCCTGGTCAGTATCAGCCCCAGGCTGGGCGTTGGAGCTGCAGAGACCGGCCGTGGTAACAGCTCTCCAGTGGCCTTGGGTGACAACATGCGCATTATTGCTCACAGGAGAATAAAGAATATTGGTCCTGACAGTCAATAACAATATCTCCATTTTTGAGGGTCATGGAGCAAGGCACATGCCAAATAAACAGTACGCCTCAGATGGAACAGCCTTGGACAAACTGTCTCCCCTAGGGCTGGGGACACGAAGAAAAGGGCTGAGTTTGGAGGTGTGGAGGCTGGAGGTTTTCTGCCGCATGCAGCCGTCTTGCCCCGTCTGCTCATGACAGTGGCATTCGTCTGCCTTGTCCGTGCTGGTCTTGTCTACCACTGCCATCAGGATGCTTTGGACCTGGCATCCTGGGCTTGCATGTGGGAAACTGGACTACAACCCAGGTCCACCCAGGGCAGGATGTGGGAGATGAGGAGGAGAAAGGAGGCCACATTCAGCAAGGAGAGAAGGGACGCCCCCTCCCCTGGCAGTCGACGACAGGGAACCCACAGGAGCCCATGTTTTGAAGGGCTTTCCCTGGCCCAGCCCAGGTGGACGAGGTGATCGCTTGCCTGGTACCTGCTTGGCAGCCACTTCGTAGCCATCAGGGTTCATGGAGGGCATGATGTGGATGCGCGTGTCGTGGATGAGGCGGGTGATCCGCTCGCTGCCGTGGCGGTACTCCTCGCACAGGAACTCGGAGAGCTGCAGCAGCAGCTCGCGGCCCAGCACCTCGTTCCCGTGCATGTTCCCAACATATTTGAACTCCGGCTCCACTGCAGAAAGCAAGAGAGCGGTGACATTGTCATCAGGGGCCAAGATGAGAGAGAAAAAAAGAGACAGTTCCTTCTGTAGAGAGCCCAAGGGACCCTCCAATAAATGGTGTGAAATGTCTCATTCGCTTGCAAAATGCAAATGGGAGAGAGCGAGAACAGCTCAGTCCTTTTATGGATTACCCTCCCTTTCACGCCAGGATCAGGAGCAGCCCAGACTTGTCACTGAGTTTGCCTTTGGAGTAAGCATGAGCATTTTGGGTGTTTCTGGTGTTCCTGGGCAGGGGAGATGCAGTTCCCGGGCTGGGGAGCACTGGCCAGACAAGGTGTGTGGCTGCTCTGATCCCAGTGCCCAAGCTGTAAGTCCCAGTTCCACAAGCTTTAAGGAGCTTTAGGTTCCTCTGAAGGATGCGATCAAACCCTGGCTGTGGGCGAGTCCAACCTGTCACTGGAAAAGCACGTGCTCCCCTGGTATTGCTTTTCAGCCCTCTGAGTCTTGTGCCTGGTGCCTCTCCTTCAGGATACGCACGCACACACATGAGCCTGAAGAAGCCCTGGGCAGCTGGGGTGCTGAATAGAGACCAAACTATCCCTGAGGAAGCTGCCATACAACGGAAAAAAAAGTCTCTTTCCACTGACTTTTCTAAAATTAGGCCTTGAAATACAGATTTAGAGACTGCAGGCAAACTACGAATGTGCAGAGCAGCATTCATTATTTTGCCAAGGAGAGGCAGCATGTGAGGGGTGGGTTAAGCTTTCCTAGCCCAGGCAGGCTAAGCTTTTGAGGCAGTCACTTGGGAAATAAAAAAAAGCGCCATTACAGACTGGAATCAGCATCAGTAAGAGCAGAGGTAGCCTGACATGCAGTTAAAAGGGATCCCAAGTTTCAAATAGGAGACAAAAGAGGGTGACTCACGTTGCACCACTGTTCTTCTAGCCACCAGTAGAGATGAGGAGAGCGGCGGCAGCACCCAGCTCAGGTGCAATGTGTGGTGCCTGCACGGTCTAAGCAGGGCAACCTGGGAGGGTGCCAAGGTAAAAGGCACTGTGGCTTCACTGGACAGATGCCTTTTGGATATGAATCTCCTCCTGCTTTCACTGTGCAGGGATCAGGCAATGTTTCCAGACACGCTAAATCCAGATTCTAAAATATTTCTAATTCAGCCAAAGGATTTTGCTTTCCCACGTCTTTTGCTTGTGACCTGCTGAGTGCTGTGGCTCAACAAAGGCAGGCAACATGTGTTGACTTGGTTAGATTTCAGGAGAAATGAGTACTGATTTAATTAACTAATCCAGTTATTAATTGTATAAAAAAAAAATACCCTGATGATACGTACAACCTTTAAAAAAATAAAAAATCTCTGCAGGGACTCCCTCATCTCCCCTTTGTTGGCAGGACTTGCCAGTCTTTTTCAAGTTGCATAAATATTACCCACATGGATACAGAAACCCTAATTATGGTATGCCAGTTCACTGGCTCTAGGCTTGCTTTTCATAGTTTCTTTCCACAGCCTCTAAAAGGAATCCACACACTCCCATGGCCCTCACACTGCAAGCTGAACACGTTGTACTTTGAGGATGGCCCTCAAAGACACAAGAAGTCCAAGCTGCCATCATATGCCCCTGCTGCTGCCTGGCCACAGGGCTACTGGCACAGATTAGATCAAGCTGAGCTTGCTTTGGGCTACAGAAGAGCTAGGTCACTTCCCAAACCCTTTCCATCTGATTTTCTGCCGTTTTGGAAGTCAAAAATCCAAGGGGGGAGTATCCAGCACCCCTTGTTCTTTTCTTTCTCCCAGGGAGCTGGGAATCGCCCTCAGCACCTGACGTTTTCACTGCTTGGAGCAGGTATGGGCAGCGGTACGCTCGGCAGGGCAGAGCCCATCCTGGAGCCCTTAAGGTGATGGCGGTGGCTGCCAGAGGGGAGACGCCAGCCCCGTGCCCGGCTGCTCTCCTCTCATCTGCCCACGCTGGCCGCAGGGGGAGCGCCGCAGCCCTGCGAGGACAGCCGGCGCTGGCGTGGGCACTGCGCCCCGCTTGCTCCCACAGCGCTGCCAGCGTTTCTCCACGCGACTCCGCAGCAGGTTGCTCTCTGTGCTGCCCGGGCTTGTCAGACCCGACTCGTAACCATGCCAGCAAGCGTGCCAGACTTCTCAAGGGCAACAAGCTCACAGGAAAAGGAGGCAGAGACGAGTCTGCATCTCTTCCAGCAGGCACAAGGAGGGTGCAAGAGCGCCCCGAGCATCGCCCTTGCTCCCTGGCACCGGAGTTGTGTGAGACTTGGCAGGGCCATGTGGCACTGCTGACGCTGGCTGCCTCAGGTGCCGTGTGGCCCAGCCAGGCTGGCAGGGTGGCATGAGCCCAGTGCTGGCTTACGGCACCTGTACGGGCTGTCACTTTGCTGCGGGGATGGGGGTCCGTATGCTCTCCTTGCACTGCTGTGCATCCTCTCGCCCGCATCTCTCTCCATCCCTGCCTGTGTTTTGGGAGGCAGTGGGTGGCATGGGAGGCGCCGAGCCAGTGACGTGGGGCACAGGATGAGCCTGCTGCAGCACATGGTGCCCGCATGGTCCGAGCTGGGACACAGTGATGATCCCAGGGCAAAAGTCCCTGCAGCGCTGAGTTTAAAAACTGGAGCTCTGCGCAAAATACCTGCCTGGGCCAACTGGAGCTTGTGCCCATGCAGTCTGTGCATGCAGGTGTGTGTGCCCATCCCTGAGCTCCTGCGAGTCCCTGCCCGAACCGCCAGTCCCCTGCTCTACTTACAGGGCTCGTGGATCCCCGGGAAATCGCTGAACTCCAGCACGTAGAGATGCCGCCCTTCGACGCTGCGGCCGACGCTGTAAATGCGGGTGACGTAGGGACACTCGTTCTGCACGCGGAACAGGGCCTGCACCATCTCCTCGTAGCGGTGGTGGAGGAAGCTCACGGCGGCCGCCACCTCCAGCAGCAGCAGGACTCTCAGCGGGGGCCAGAGCAAACGAGCCATCCTCCCGCTGCCGGGACTGCGGGGCTCCCTTCCTGCCCGGAGCTAAAGTGCAAACTCCAACCAGCTCTTTCCAGTTCCCCCGCCAAGTGCCAGCCCACTGCACCTGCGGGCGGGGGGCCGGGTGGGAGCGCGGCAGCCGGCGAGAGGGCTCTGCCTGGGGCCCGGCGGCCCCGCGTGCAGGAATGCTCCGCAGCGGGAGCAGCCCTTGCCCGCCCTCGCGCTGCGACCGCCGACGAAACCCGTCTCGGAGAGTTTCACTGGCTCCAGTTCACTTATTAACCGGGTAGTAAACAGGACCCCGAAGCCACTGGCTGTCACTGCAGAGGCAGCACAGGGCTGGAAAACTGGCTGCCGCGGGCTTGGGGGCTGCCAAACGCACAGGAACGCACGAGACGGCGGCGCAGCCTCCTGCCAGCGTGGCTGCCAACGGGAGAACCAGGGAGACCCGGGGCCGCAGGGAAGAGCGCCTTGCTGGAAATGGGAAGGGTCCGGGGGGCAGCGCTTTGTCGGTCATGGGTCTCGTCCTGGCATCTGAGGAGCCGCCGAGCCTGTTTCTTGCTCCCCCATGTCCAGCGGGCTGTGCTGGCTCTGATCCGGAGGCTCCGCTCCTCGCCTGCTCTCCTGCCCCATCTCCTGGGGAAGGGAAGGAGATGGTGCTCCACGAGGCGGCCGCCTCAGCCCTCTCTGCCTGCCCAGGCCCTCATCTCTGAGGCTGAGGGCTATGAGGGGCACGGGGCACCGTGGGGCTTGATTTTGGAGTCAGCGGCTGAGCAGGTCCCTGCTGGGCTCAAGGGGCAATGTTATGGGGTGACTGGCAGCAGAAAAGAGTGTAGCGGCCCAAAGGCAGCAGGTGCTTTGGCCACAGTGGTGGCCATAGCAGGCCCAGCCACAGTGGCCAGTGAGCTCCTCCTGCTGTGGTTCCGCACCGTGAGCCGCAGTCTCCTTGGGGTGCTCAGGGCTGTGCTCAGCAGCTGCCGGCCTCCGCGCAGCTCCCTCCTAACCCTCCACAAGGGTTTCTTTGGTCTCTTCTTCCCCACTGCTGTCCATCCCAGGGGTACTGTAGGGGTGTAGGTGTTCTTCTACCTGCACCTGCACCTGGGTCTGCCATCCTGTCCTCGCTTCCTGGGAAGAACGGGGGTAAAACCGGGGGTTCCCTGTTTGTAGCCTCCAAAGGCAGCAGTGTAAGCTGGGCAGGCAGCCTCCTGCCCCAGCACAGCGAGTACTTGCGCTGGGCTCCCACCTCCCACTCTCCTGTCATTTATGCCCTCTTTCAACAACAACAACAAAAAAGCTTTAAAAGTCCTCTTTTCAAAGAGCTATTTTCTACAGAGACAATCAGAAAAAAATATTACGTGTATATAAAGATAGCAATACACATGCTAATGCCTTCTCCCAGTTAAACTCCATCCCACGAGATCCCTGCTTGTCAATCAGTCCTGACACAGCAAGCCTCAGGTGTATGAGCTGCACTGCAGCCCTCTTAGCTAACGAGAAGTGGTGCTGGAGTGCCAGCTTGTTCAGTCCTTGTAGGAGAGGAAGGAAGAATAGTGAAGGCCATGGAAGGGCTTGGAAGCAGGAGCATGGCACGGCCGTTGCCGTCTGGAAGCTGAAGAAGGAAAACGTTGGTGTGGAGGCAGGTTGCAGAGAAACCCTGCACCGGGCTTGCTTTCAAAGCATCCGTGTGGATACCCTGGCAGCTTGCGCAGCCTCCCGTGGGCGAGCGCAGCCACATTGTCTGCAAGAGAAGCTGTGGCGGGCGGTATTTCTGAGCGGTGACATCCCACGCGCTGGTGGGAAACCCTCGCCTCACTCACGTCACTGCTGCGGGGTTGCTAGGTTCCCGGGGAGCCGCTCTCCACGCAGCTCTCAGCAACCAAGGCGACGCACAAGCGGTGGGCAGGCTTCCAGCGCTAGCTGGTGAGACTCGACAGCCGGGGAGTGCTGGATAGGGCTGTAGTAAAACAGCACCAGCCCTGCAC
Organism: Crypturellus tataupa; assembly: GCA_034781795.1. Classification (NCBI taxonomy): domain Eukaryota; kingdom Metazoa; phylum Chordata; class Aves; order Tinamiformes; family Tinamidae; genus Crypturellus; species Crypturellus tataupa. Next base: position 305,827 of record JAWLRI010000213.1, read on the forward strand.
TCCGTCTCTCCCTCCCCTGCCTCCTCCCACGCTCTGCTTTCAGGGGCCGATGACAGCCACTGGCAAAGAGTAGAGCTGCAGGGCTGCCAAGGGGCACAAGAAAACACTCGCTCCCTATGGAGACAGAGCAACCCTGCTGCGAGAAAAGAAGAAAAAGATATGGAGGAATGTTATAGCCTAATAAGGAGCTGTGAACAACATTCAGGGTGGTGGGGGAGAGCATCTAAAGCAGTAGTAGGCTTGGAGAATTATCATTAACTGCAACATGAGGATGGAGGCATCCCTTTATCACGTAGCAGGTTTAAAGCAAGCCAAAGAAAGCATGTCTGCACACAGCACACGATGGAATTACCTTGTAAAGGCTGAAAGTTAAGTTACTGATCGCTGTAAGAGAAGGATCATGCCCTTTCCCAAAGTTGCCACCTAAATGATCACCCACAGCCAGAGACAAGCACCAAGGCAGGGGTGTCTGACCTGACCTTGCAAGGCTCTTACTACGTTCTAGGAAAACAACATGCTAATGAAGCTTTAAGGCAATAACAAATTAAGATAGGTAAAAAAAACAGAGGAAGACAGAAACAAACATGGGACTTAAGCTCTTAGAAAGAGTGTAGGAAGTAAACAAAAGCTTAATTTGGAAAATGCAGTTAATACATCTGGGACAGATCATCCAACCCCTCCCAGATGTTCAAAGATGGAAAGACCTCAAGGCAGAAAGAGAAATGAGAGCAAGAGCAGGAATGTGCAGTGCCACAGCAGCAGGAGTGAGAGGAATGTAAATGCAAGCCCCAGGCTCCCCCTCGCAACACATTTGCTTGCTAAGGCAGGAGGTCACAGGCAGGAAGAAGACGATCCATTCAGAGCCAACATTGGAAAGACTCCACCTGGTGCATTAATTTTAATTCTGACCATATTGTTACAAGAGGAAGACTGGAAAATCTGAGGAACTTTCAAGTTGAGCCATAAAATGAGCATATTGGGGAGTGTGCTTTAAAAACACGCACACACGTATGTGAAATGTTTATCTTGGCTAAGGTACAGCTGTGCATGCACATGGAGCCACACGGGTGTACATGCCTAGGCCCAAGGGATGGAGCCCCCACACCCTTCTCCTGATTTTGTTGGGGTTCCAACCCTGCTGTGAAGCCGGGGGTACTGGGTCTGGTGAGGGAGTAAGAGGGGGTCAGAGGACCTCAGTCTCTCATTGTGTGATGCTGGAGAACATGAGGGCGCACAATACTTCGGGAGACGTTCCCAGGGAGCTCGGGAGACTTCAACGAAGGAAGTGAGATTTGGACATTAGACTTCCTAAGAATAAGACTGCCCCCATAGGGTGTCCAGACTGAGAAGGGACACACACTGCCTTTCCTTGCCAGGAGGGGATGCTGCCCGTCCACCAGGAATTAAAAAATCTGGAATGGAAAGGATAGCAGGAAACCAGCAAAAGGGGAAATCCTGTCTCAAGACTTTTCCATCCTTTATGCCAAAATCTCCACTCCGCTATTGGCAATGTCCCAGCCTATGGAAAACAGTGAGAAAACTTTGCTGGCATCAGTTCAGAAGTCTTTATTGTGATAAGGATACAGAGTTGTGTGTGCATCAAAACAAAGATCTCTTCCATGAGGGCTGCACTGCCGAGAGCAAGCACATGGCCCGAGTGAGAGGAGGCCTGGGCGGCTGTCCTCAGCACGCTTCCCTCTGCGCCGTGGAGCAAGCGCCCCGGCAGCCCCAAACAAGCTCTTCAGCCCCGCTACATAACGAGAACCTCTCAGAACCACTCTCCCCCCTGTACGCCATGGCACAGCACAAGATGAGCCCCGACCAGCACCCATGTTACCCAAAAAGCATCTCCTTGCAGCAATGAGGACTCTACTTCCATTCCATGCGCTCTGCTCCCAGCAGTGAACTCAAGCCATCAGGGTGTTTTGCTGTGCTTTGCAAGAGGGCTAGAGAAGTCAGAAAGGCTGGCTAGGGAGGAGGTTGTGTAGATCTTCTTGTGGGCACTGGCCACTTTCTACAAAGGTGTGGGAATGCTGGAGGAACCCAGCATTTTTTGGGTTCCTTCAGAGCTTTCTCTTCTTCCCTCCCCCCCAAATCTCAGCCCAACGTGAGTTTTTCCTCAGCCCTCACCCCTGGGCGAGGGGGAGAAGGGAGCAAGCTTGTGGAAGTCGCCAAGCCCAGCCCGAGGCTGCTCCTGCAAAGCTGTCAAGTCCCATCCAGGGAACATTCCTGATAAGACATCTGAGCCAGAAGCTAGAGACATCAGGGCCTCACACCCTGCAGGAAACTCATCTCAGGTCTCTGCAGGCTCTTGCAGGGCCTCCTGCCATGAGACACAGAGACAGGAGAGACCATGGAAGTCCAAGTGGTCTAGATTCTAGACAACCCAGAGGACTTGGTTGACATATTTGTACAACGAAACACATGGTGTTAAAGGACTTCTTAATCTAGAAGAACAAAACTGTACCAGAGCCAGAAGCTATTAAACAGAAATAAGGCACAAATAGTTATCAGTGAGGCAGATCAACAGCATTAACAGGAGATGTGACACTATCTTACTGTTCTCTGACATCCCTGGAAAAATCCATTCCTTTTATGGTCTTGAGTCAACATCTGAGTCCAATGCAGCACAGGAGTGACTTTTTATTAAATTGGACACTTAGACTCTTTGGCCTGGGGTAATCTCCTTAGATAATAGCAAGTCCTACAATTCCAGGGAAGAAAAATCATACCTTCCGCTGGAAGGGTTCAAGTACAGTTAGTGATACAAACTATGGCAGGATGCTTTCGGTCAGCCAGTCCTGGAGCCTTAATTATTTCAAATGAGTTTTAAAAGACACCTCTGGTATCTCCTTAGGAAAGATTGTCTCCAATTTGGCCTGAAATGATAATGTTTAAGGAAAACAGTAGTAGTTATATTCTTTGCATTTTATGTCAGTTTGGGGCCTTTGGGCTGCACTTAAGTCACATTGACAAAGTGCAGATTCTATTTATTTGTTTTGAAATTGGACAGAGAAGGAAGGTGGGAAGGAAAAAGCAGAGACAACAGTTGATCATTTGACTGTAGAATCTAGGGCTCACAATACCATGGTACTTGCAGGAGAATTCTGTCGGGTTCTGTATTTGACCTCTTTTCCATAAACCTTTACTGGGCACCAGGAGAGAGACTTTCTCTCCGCATCTGTTTCTACATAGAGTTTCCTGCATCTGTTTCAGGAATTTCCCAATGGATCTGCCAGTTCCAGCACCACAGACAACTAGCTAGCTCTAGCAGCTCTCAGTGTCAGAGACATTACCACTCTGCAGTTTTCTCACATTGTTCAGACAGCAAGAAGGACCTGCCTGCTGGCAAGAGGGACTTTTCCAGGGTACACACTCTGCTTACGGAGGCTCCTTAAATAAGGAAGAAAGGACAAGATGGGGAATGAGTTAGGAGGAGGGCTGGAGCGCAGTCCATCAGAAGAGCTTGCTGGAGACTGAAGTAGCTCTGATCATACTCATATCCTTCCAGCCATAACCAAAAATACCATTAATCTCTCATCTAAGTACCTTTGCTTAAAACAACAGAAGGACACTAGTTCTAGATGAACCCCATGGTCTCAACATATTTGCAGATAAACCAAAAACTGGTAAATGGGTAAACATTACATGGAAAGATCACATGCGGGATGACATGGATCACTAGCTTAGGGCAATATTCTTTGAATAGTAAGCGTTTCAGTACAGCCACTTGGAAGGCAAAATATCTCAGGTTAAAAGATAACACTGCAAGGTAGTGACTGCTCTGGAATGCTACAGCATGGGAAAAGGCTGGTGGCAGTAGTTAAGTTGAACAAAATAGCCCACATGAAATATTCTCTCAAGCAAAATCTGACCCTGAGCTACATGAAGAGGGGACACATCATTAACAAATGGTATTACTTTTATATACACTATTACAGAGTTTACTACCACTCAACTGCTGCAAACTTTGGTATCCAAACTTCAGAAAGTTATCAAATTAAAAAAAAAAAAAAAAAAAAAAAAAAAAAGTTGAATCAAGAGCTACAAGAGAGGTCAAGACAAAGCACTTTACAGACTGAAGGTCAATCTATTTAATATGATATGATGATGACTTGCAAGCACCAACAAGAAAGGGGGAGGGAGATTTTGATAGCATAGACATTCATCTTTTTGAAATGTGCTGATCAAGATCCATTAGCAGCTGAAATCAAACAAATTAGAGAAGAAATTATACAGATTTTTTTGAAAGAACAGTGAACTGCCCATACATCTTACCAAAAGACAGGGTAAGAGAGATGTTTCCCTTGCTTTCATGACCTTCAATAAGTTAAAGCTCCTGCATCTAGACATAAAGCAAAAGTGGCTCTGGCCTGCACTGCACAGGGGAACAACTTGGGTGAGCACAAAAGCCCTGAGCTCCACCTGTGCTTGCCGAAAGAAGGTTTCCGAGTGCATGTTCTCCCCGACCCTCTGCAGCTTTTGCCTGGGGAAACAGACGAAGGTCTTTGTTTGCCATTCCTTTCTTCCCCTACAATACCTGCTTTCTTTGGGCCTCTAGCCCAGATTCTTAGGGAGAAGGAGAAGTTTTCTTGGGAGGTAAACAGGCACCCAGTGGTTTCTGAGCATTATAAACATGGATTTCCAGCTTACCTCTTCTCTTCTTCTTGGACCAGAGAATGGAACAATGGAAGTGGTTGTATAAACCTGATCACAGGCAACCCCCTACTTGAGTGCTAGAAGATGGGCTGCAGTGTGTGAATCTATGAGTTCCAGGACTTATGAGATGTTATGAATTCTAGCTTATGAATTCTAAGCTAAGCTGAGTGAAAAAGGGAATTTTCACTCATTTTGCTGATGCAAGGAGTTAATCTGTGATTTTTTCTTTTTGTGCTGGTTAACTGCTGCCAGATGTCCTTCTCTTAAAAAAAAAAAAAAAAAAAAAAAAAAAAAAAAAAAAGGAACATGACCTAATAAACATATTCCCTGGATCATAGGCTGATACATGATCAGCGCAATAAGACAGGATGGCTTTTCTGAGTATGCACCTGTAGGCATGGTGATAGGACCAAAGTCCTTGTAGGTGTATGTGCTAGCTCCTCGTCTGGGATCTCTGGCCAGTATGAGCTGTTTCTACCAAAATCCGAAATACCTGTCAGGAAGCTCATGTCTTGATGTATACAACTGTCCTAAGGACATGGGAACAGCTCTGTATAACATTGAGCCTGCTTTGGTCCAGCAACAGCATCAGGAAGACATGTGAAATAGGCTTCCTGCCATGTGTAAAAGGAACAGACACCTGCCCAAGCCCCTGAGACTGGTGGCCACGAGCACACACGGTTCCTCCATCCTTCTTGCACCAGAGCGCACCGAGGAGCATGGCCAGCCTCTGTGGGGTCAGCTGGACACTGTCCTCAGTTGGTGGAGCCGAGAGGGCTACGGGCATGGGGACATGAGCCAGGGCTGTGCTAGCACCGACTGTCCTGGAAGGGCCCTAGGGGAACTGTTTCACTGGAGGAGGAGCCAGGTCACCCCACGTGCGATCGCTTCCAAGAGCTCAGCGGCACACGCGACCCTGAGATTACACACGCAGGAGCATTGGCTCCCAACGATTGCTGCCGCTCTGATCTTTATACTGCTGTGAGCAAGGCAAAAAACAACAAGCGGCAAAGTTTGAGTGAATGAAAGTAGGACCCAGTCCAGAAGGCCACGCCAGGTTGTCCGTCCTTGGCAGAGTGTGGTGGCGAGCCTGGCGTCCCAACATCTGTCAGTGCAAGTGTGAGTCAGGAGAAATCAATGCCCTCGTACACAGTCAGTAGCTTCAGTGAGAGGCAAGAGGGTCCTGCAGTACAAGGCCAGCTCTGCAGGGTTGCTCCGAGGCCTGCCCAGCTGGATTGCCATGGGCCCTCTCCCCTCACAGTGTTCCTACACAATCCCCTTCTGCAGGCACTTGGGCTTGTGGAAGAGCAGCCAGGCAAGTAGGAGCACGGACACCAGCACTAGGGAGCAGAGCACCATCAGTCCCACATAGCTGCCGTGGGAAAGAGGGGGCACGGCGGGCTCCTCTGCAGGGATCATGTTGGTTAGGTTCAGCATATAGCCCAGCGTCCAGCCCGCATCGCTGCTGCCGATCTGCAACGGGAGAGAAGCAGGGCCAGCATCAGAGGAGCAACAGCCACCCCCAGTAGAAGAAGGGTGAGGACATACAGCAAAGGCTGTGAAGAGTTTCCTCCACCAAAAAACGCACCTTCCCAAGGAAGTGGATTCTTTGCCAGTTCTCTTCAGTGAATTCATAGCCATTTTGCAGGAGGGAAAGAATGTAGGTCCCAGAGAAGCAATATTCACTCAGATACTTTTCTTTTATGTGATGATATTCTGGTTTCACCTAGAGAGAGAGAAATCAGTATGCTATTTTCTCACAGCTCTAGTTTGCATTTGAGTATTAGCAGGAGGTGCTGAGGGGAATCTTCCTACTCATGCCTAGGAAATTACCACCAACCCTTTGGGTCTTATGGAAAATACCAGCAGCACTGGCCATGCAGGCTTTCTAACCTGTCACAGAGGCAGCCCCAGCTTCTGCCACAAGTTTTACTCACCTCCTGCCAAGGCCGGGCACAGAAGCTCTGAATAGCGCTGGCCACTCTGTCCAGAGGAACAGGGCTTTTTTCATTTGTCAGATTCAGAAAGTTCATCACAAAGTAGAAAGCAGAAAAAGCCTGAAGGAGAAAAAACATTTTAGCCTGACAGGGCCAGAGCATCGGCAGGCCAATGGAAGTTCCACAGTAGAAAGGAGCTTTTTTGAAGAGATGCAGAAATACAAGAAATGCATGCAGACACACCAAAGTAGATATATTTTTAAGAGCAATGGCATTTCCAGATACACTGCTCAGAGCTCATGACAGTTAAGGACACAGGAACTACTTTGCTATTCACAATATCCTGAAGCACGTTGGTAAACCCCTTCTCCTCTACACACCGTTTCCATCATGGCACCTAGTGAATGCTCCTTGTCATCACAACTGCATGCCCATTTTGACAGCTGTTGAGAGTAATGTGCAACCAATATTGCTACAGTCAGGAGAGGCGACAGTCTGAAAGGACTGTACATGATCCCAACTGATGATTCGAAGTCCAAATAACCCATCTCTGACCATGGTCAACAGCTGATATGTAGGAATGAGTTTATGAACGAAGTATGCAAGTGTTAACACCCTTCCCAACTATTCCTTCTCAGTCACTGAAAGACTTGCAGCTCTAGGACTGGCTTTCAGTGTAATGGGGTGAAGCATGATGTGTGTTCGGTGTGTGCGCTGTCTCCTCATCATGTCTCAGAAACAGAAGGCCTCGTTTCAGTAAGATGCCCTTCTGGATGAATTTCAGATCAGGTACCACATTGTACTTGTGAGACAAGGCTTGCAGGAGCACTGTATCACTGCCCACAGTAAACTCTCCTGCCTTTGGTGCTGGCCATTGGGAAGGACTCTCTGAAAAATAAGTCAGTAAATGGAGAATGCCAAGATGCCTAGAGAAGATTGCTTAAAATGAGAATGCTGCAGCTCTGCTAGGCTGATATTGCTATTCAGGTAGCCCTAGTAGGCTCTGTCCTCACACTAAGAACAGGGCTACCCCTTTGTAGTTACATGTCCAAAAAGTCATCTCAAAAATGACTTCCTGCCCCAGCCATGGAGAATACACTCTAATATTGCTCTGAGTTTCTGTTCTTCTGATATTCTAGGTTATAGAGAGCTGAAGAATGCAAAGACTCACCCCAAAATCCCCCTGTAACGGAGGTAGGTATATACCATTGAAGGAGCAACTCGAATAAGGACAGTCGGTTTTGTTAAAAAGATTCTGGATGTTTCTTCGGCACTTTTGATAATCTCCCTCTCCCTGTATGTGTAGCTGGTCGAAAGGAAGTTGCTTTTTCTCAGCAGATGTACAAGGGTTTCTGAAGAAGTCACTTATATTTATAGTTCGCTGATACCCCCGGTGAAAGCACGGATCGAGGAGGGTGCTGTTCTCAATGGTCTGTAAGATAAACCCAAGAATTACCTTCCACCCTAGAGTAACACTTGAATGAACGTCCACAGGCCCTTGTCACTGTGTATCACACCAAGATACACATGTCAGGTCAAAGTGGTAAGGACGGTTTTAAGATATTAGCTGCAATTTGGGAAATGTGGGTACTACTACTTATTTTAGCGCAGTCTCCCTATAATACCTTGGCAAAGGTACTATAGTAATTGGGAAATTACTTTCAGCCACACTATCTGAAGTTGCTGGGTATCTGAGATTCCCAGAGATGGTGAAAACCAATCTCCCCTGCATACTTCAGTTAATCATAGTTCTCCTGCTATCTCATGCCCAAGAATCATGGTACCACAAATCAGTAGTACTTTTGAAAATCTTCGCTGTTATCTCCTTGAGCTTTTGCCCCAGTCTTTATGGAGGTTGATGACACTTCCCAAATGCAATCTAAAGGATGAGGCATTTAGCTGGGATAGAACAACTTCTGTCAGAGCAGTACGTCAAAGCTGGGGCTCCAGGATCTTCACCTGCAACCCCAGATGTACTTGCCTGTAGGTCCCAGGCCAGTTTCTGCTGCAGAGCCTGGTCTTTCCCATAGCAGAGGAAGCTGTGTGTGTACACTTTGTAGTCCTTGCCATAGAGACGGAAATGCAGCCAGCTCTCTGGGGACTCGTAAGGAGTTTCATCTGGTACAAAGGTAATTTGAGTTGAAGCTCCTCCAAGATCCAGTGCTCCTGATGTCTCACTTCCAGATTTCAGGATATGCAGAAGTTTTCTCCATCCAGACTTAAAAAAAAAAATTACAAATAAGGGGCACAGCGGGTTTGGAAGGGACATATTTTAAAGAAATAAAGAAAATCAGGGATAAGGCAGAAGGTTTAGGAGGAGAGAAGTAGCACAGAACACAGAAGAGAAAGTCCACAGTGAGGGGGCAGGATGTGAAGAGGAGCAAGGCAGAACAACAAGATGCAGGCTCAGAAAAACAGATGGATTGTGTTTGAGTGTTCACATGAGGATTAAGAATGTATAATCTAATACAACTGTTACATGAAAAGAGAAAAAAAAAAAAAAACAACAAAAAACAGCTTACTATTTTAGCTCTCTCAAAATGCATAAGCTCTATAGTAGAGAGTCCTTGTCAAATACCAAGAAGTTTTTAGTGGAATTTTCCAAATATTTACTCAGGTGCAGAAATATTTTAGAACAGGAAGTGAGGAGGATGCCATGGGATGTATGGGAAAGATTTTGGTGTTTTATTTCAGTGCTTTAAGCCTGACTATGCCTGTGTGTCCTGACAGCAGTTAGTAAGCCGGAGCGGATGGACTGTATTTCACGATAACTGCTGAGGCAGGATGTTCAAACTCCTGGGCTCTGCTAAATGGCTTAAAAAGGAAGGTAATGATTACAACATGGTCTCACAAGGCATAGTTTACCAATTGTTGTAAGCTAATGATTCAAATACGGACTTGGCATTGATACTGTACCTGCTTGAAACTGCCCAGCAGGTAGTTAATGGTGATCCAGCCATAGGCTCCTTCTTCCTGACCGCTGATGATTCTGGCACCCTGGAAGCTGAAGGGAGCTGAGCGTAGCGTCTTCTCTACTGAGGACAGGACTTTGTCAGCTGCATCTTTATTCTCCAAGCTGGATGAACAGAAGAAAGGACTGAGTGTCTCTGACTGCTCCCTGCAACCTATGGGCTTTACTCTGAGCAGGCAGAATGCAACTAAAAGTTAATGGTAATAGACCAGTAAGCAGTTCATAGGGATGTATCCAGCTGTAACTGATTTAATTGCTCCCTGGATCACACCTTGTCAGCACAACCACCATCATCCCTAATGCTTACTGATCCTGCACCTGAGAGTGGGAACAGGAGCAGAGGCCAGAGCTCCCCAGCACTTCCAGAGCACATCCAAGCAGGGTACTATTCCACTAAGGATATTCCTCCCAATATTCACTATCACCCTTACAGAGGAAAACCATGCCACTTAATAGCCCTGGGGAGTTTCCACTGGCAACAGACACATTAGCTCTCTGAGAGCTAACAGACAGATTAGCTCTCTGCCCCAGTCAGTAAACAGGTCTGTGGCACTTCCATAAGAATCATGAATAATTATGAAAATCCTAAAGAAGGACATATGATTATGAAGTTAGCTCTGATGTGAGCCAGGATATGTGAGGAGTTAAAAAAAATCTTACTGGACCAGCTGATACAGCTACAGAAATAGATTGGGGCACAAAAATCCTTAATCTGGCCTAATACTAGACTGTGGGCAATGCCTGAGCACCCCCTCAATATGCCAGCTTGGAGACAACTACCCTTCTGGCATCTCTGCACAGCACGTGGGTGCTGGTAAAGGGGAAGGGGGGAGCAGATAGACACAGACCTGCTCGGCAAGCAGGGAAAGGCACAGGGAGATGCCGGCAGGACAGGGCAGGGGGAGTAGAGGGTATTAGATCAAAGCCAGAACTTGCAGCATTTGAAAGTGCTTCACCCAGCAAGGGCTCAGACAGGGCTGAGTATTTTCGGATGGGACAGAACAGGTCCCAGGTGGGCGCCAGGTAGGGTCGCGGCCGCGGGGCTGCGGTACCTGAGAAGCCGCATGCCAGCGGTCGCGCCGAGGTAGACGGGTGTCTCCGGGTGCTGGCTTGGGGGAATCACATCCTCGGCTCTGCGTAAGCACTGTGTCAGAGAGGGACCTGCCTTCTCTGTGGCCTGGGAGTAACCTGAGATCCCAGGGCCTGGGGAAGAGATACAATAATGAAAAAATCAGGATATTTCATTTCACAGTCTCCAAGGACAATCCCAGAGTCCTGTATGTTAAACCTTGTGATTATCAGAGGCAATAGCATCAGGTTCAACCACCACATTTTTTCTACTGTAGCCAAAGACTTATCCCATAAACATCAATAAATTCACTAAACAAGAAATTCCTATCTCTATCATTTCTTTGCCTTCCTAAGGGCCTTTACAAATGCTACAGCATCAACCCCTTCTCAAGCCAACGTGTGGCTGGTAGCGCTCCCCGTTCTGCTGTACCAGTCCAGGCCGTGCTGCCCACAAGAGCTGCCAGGAAGCCCCACGCGTGGGGACAGCAGCAGCACCTGGTGCCCCGTCTGTGCAGAGCAGACAAGAAACTGGCAATGAGGGCTTCAGTGATGCACATTCTATACCTGCTTTTAGGCCTTCTTCAACGATATAATATCCACATAGCAGATAAGTATAATCTAAAAGATAAGCCATTTTCTCTGCAAAAGCTGAGCAACCATGGCCACCAAGGACCACACCTGGATTGCACAGAGGCCTCAGCAGAGGACAAGCCCAGTCTAGAAGAGGGAGTGTGTGTTCCTTGGAGTAGTTCTTTCCAAAAAGCACTTTTTTTTCCAAGCATTCCAAAAGAAGGGAAAATGGAAACAACTTTCCTCTCAGAACAGGCAGGCACATACAGTTTCCAGTGGAAAGCATGGGGAGATGCACCAGCTCAAAGATACAAGACTCTGTATCTGTTGGCCTCTTCCTCCAAGTTTCTATCCCCTGAGCTTTTTAGGCTGCCTTATCTGTTCTTCATCCCATGCCCCTTCCACAGCTCGCCCTCCTCCTCTTACCTTCGACTTTACACACCTCCACCTGCTGCACCACTCCGGTGTCGTTCTCCTTCTCTGCCGGCCAGTCGTACACATAGAGGTTGGTGTGGGATGACCCCGCATCCAGCACAATCCCGTACTGCGGACAAAACAGATGCACCCTCATATCTGAGCCACTGAATCTGCCACGTGCAAGTGCTGGTCCCACACGCGGGGGCGGGACCAGAAATAAACTCTGGCAGCTGTAGGAACATGCTGTCTCATTAGTTTTATCAGTAGTTTTCAGTTCAACATTTCCATCAAAAGGATGTGAAAGCACACAACTAGCAAAACTGGGGTTGCGAACTTAAGAGATGATCACTGAAGAGATGATCCCTTCGCAAGCTACATCTGGTCGTGCTAGGGAGTTGTGAAAGGAGATGCTTGAAGTGTATGGAGTCAGAAAGAGAGATTAGGCAGACCCAGCAAGGACAGTGAGGTGCCCTGGAGCACACAGGCCTCTATCTCCCCGGCTTTGCTTTTTTTCCTAGAAATGCCCCACCCCATAATACCTTAATATTCTTTGGAAGTGGCTTGTTTTGGGTCACTGCTACAGCAATTAAAGCGATTGCAGCCAAAGTAGAGAGAAACCCCAGGAGGAGCAGAATCTTTCTTGTCCAGGACATCTTTCGTTTGGTACCTGTGACTATAGCAAAAAAAGGGGGCTGTTAGTATCCCAGTACACAACCTACCTCACCCCAAAGGTCTTCAAGCCTCCCATAGTCCCTTCCTGCTCTGCATCATCTGTGCCCAGGTCGAATGACATTGCTGTGTGTCCGTGTGGAGTCTGAGGAAGGGCAAGCCAAGTCCCCATTCACCTTGGTCTGCCCCTGCACGTGTCTCCTGGTCCATTCCATCGCATGCGATTCCACAGAGGCAGAGCTCAGCCCTCGCATCCCGCAGACATACTTAGTTGGGCCCCACCGCATCCCCACAGGGTGCCCTGCGCTCAGTGGCGATGGAAGAGCTTGAAGATGCAGCTTGTGCTTAACTAGGCCTTGAAATAACTGCACGAGATTGAGCCATGGTATAGCAAACCCAGCGGCATGGGGCAAGCAGCAGCTTCCGCTGTGGCTGTGCCCTTGGTCCAATGATCACCAAGATGCTGTCAGAACCTTATATACTGCTGACACAGACTGCATGGCAGCCAAGAGCTTCAACTTCTCTGCAGTTCACCTTAGCATACTTGTAAATTCTTACAAATGCTGGAAAATCCCAAAGCACATCACCCTCATCACTGGTCAGGTGCTTGGGAGGTCTGTCATTTCAGTCACAGTTTAAGTAGCCCTGGTTTACGGAGTTTGGCAATGGGTGCACTGAAAATATGATTTGCACTCTATAGCCTTTTTAAGAAGCCTACTGAGATTTTTTGATACCACATCCTACAGGATGAGATCATGAGTAGTCTGCATTCATTTTAACTAAATTTATGAATTGTTAATTATATTTTAAGCACTACATGTTTTACAACCACACTCACTGCAAATCATTTAAAGTTGTAACAATCTCATTCCTTAACTGTTACTAATTCATTTGATGTGACCTATGCAAATCCACTTTCTATGTCTGAGAAGACATGGTTAGTAGAATTCTCTAACAAAGGCATTTATGGATGGTGGAAATAATTCAGAACCAAAAAATAAGCATTTGAGCTTTCAGAACCAACGCATATATATATTGTGGATATATATATCCACATCTATATATTTTTGTATCATGGTGTCATTTATATGTCTTATGAAGGAATTCTCACTTCATAGCTTAGGCTTAGCCCACCTGATACATTTAATAAAACACCATCTACAGCACAAAGCTACAGAAAAGGTATCGGCAAAAAGTATTTTTTATGTTTATAATCCATCTGTAAATTCAACAACTACAACTTGAACAAAGAGCTTCAGCAATGCAGGGGACATGTCTGCTCCCGCTATGGCATGAAATTCACTTCTTACATCACTGATATTCCAGATTCAAGAGCACGGAGTTCAGTTGCTCACACAGGTGCCACAGAAAATAGTTCTGCTATGCAGAAACATTCAAGCTTAGCAGTTGTTTTGAGTACACTATGGGTCACCACACTTGCGTGAAAGCAAGCGCCTTAACTTGGGCAAATTATTCCATTTTCATGCTCAGCGTAAGGTAACTGAGCTTGACTTGCGTCCACATGCCAAAGCCTGAGCTCCAGAGCTCACTCTCCAGCCCTCGGGCCATACTGCGTCACAGCTCCAAATCCAGGCGCTCCTCAGCAAGCCGTGTAAATATGAAGAGAGCTATCAAGTCCTGAACAGCAACAGCTCCCAATGCTTCTGTGTTGACATAGAAGTTAGTTTCAGCCACCAGAACTATAGAGACATTTATGAATTGTTAATTATATTTTAAGCACTACATGTTTTAAAACCACACTGAATGCAAATCATATTACTCAGACTTAGAAATGATCCAAAATCTGCAGGTTACTTTCAGAATTTAGCCTGCACAGAAAAAAAAAAAAAAAAAAAGGGAGCACTGGAAACCTCTGACTTTACATTCACAGACAAGTATTTTCTTCCCACCTGCTTAGCAAGAATGCGACCTAGAAGTGCCAGGTGAACCTGCCTTGAAAATCACCCCCAAAGGCAGGTCCATAAGAAATCCAACACTGGCCTGGAGCTTTGGGCTCGCTCTCATCGCACTCATGTGCAAATCTGCTGGGGCTAACTGTGAAATTTGGAAGCGTGTCACTTTGGTGAGTGCCTGCTGGAGGCACAGAGTACTTGCCAATAGCTCCAAGAATGTAGCTTAAAAAAATAACCCAGTGCATATCCTGGACAGTAGGAGGAAGAAAGTATTTTAGACAGCTTTACACCAAAAAGCCTCCAAACTCAAGGCTTGAGGTGGCTAGGGACATCAGCGTAGCACAGAACACACCTGCGAGATTTTTCCTCTTGATGAAGATAGTGAACAGCTCAGCTTACGACAGCACTGAATGCATCCATTGAAGACAGAATTATTTTAACATGAGGAAAGCGAATGCAAACAGATGATTTAGCTGCACAATGTGGCTGTGCAGCCGGCATTCCTGAAAACTGAAACTACCACTGACAATCGCAGAGCAAATCCATGTGTTGCCACTCGTATTCTGAGATCATGCCTTGAGGCGGCCACTAATGGCTCTGCTGGGTGTTTAGCACCACAGGAACGAGGGGTGGGAGGCTTTGCATCAGCCCAGAGGTTTTCAAGTTCACTTGGGAGCAGGACTGTTCATCTGCTGCTCTTTTTTTTCAGCAACAACACACAAAGTACAGAGGCACCAAAGCAGAAATGTTTTTTCTGCTAAAATGGACTATTCCAGTAAAGGGGTGTTGAAATCCCTTGCCTGTAGGAAGACGTAATAGCAATTATCTGTATCCCACATTTACCTGAGATTAGGCATTTTTTTCCATCACACATTGTTGCCCCAGCCCTGAACATGAATTCTGCCCTCTGAATTTTTTCTCAGTATCATAAACCCTTGTCAGGACTCTATGGTTTGTAATTACATGACTTCATTTTTGTATCTCGTAGCAGAGCATTGATCTGCCTAAACCTTGATGCTACCAAACAGTATTTTGGTGAAACATTTCACGTACAAAAATGTGTATCATAGAAGTAATAATGCATAGTCCCAACGGTAACTTAGCACAACACTAACCTAAACACTAAAAGTTTTAAATGTACAGACTTTTTTTTTTTTGAGAAACACTGTAAAGCTAGGTACAGAATTTAATGCATTAAAAAAAAAGCCACACTCACCTGCCATTTGCTCAGAAAGAAGGGGTATTGGAACAAGTTCCCTTTCCTATGGGACTGGTTAGCTCCAGCATGTCTAGACATAGCAGTAGGTGCTGCACTGACCAAGGAATAAATCTATTTCCTGGACATCTCCAGCTCTCTGTTAACAGTGCTGAGCTCCCTGCAAACACTGCTCAGTCTCCAGTGCACTGGGCAGCCCTGCCACTGCCAACCTCTGTGACTCACCAGCCCTAGGACTTTTCCAGCAGCAGTTCTCCTCAGCCAAAGATTAAGGTGGGACACACTTTCACCTCTGGAATCAAATTCAGAGACAAATCTGTGTGCTTTCTCCCATAGTGCCCACTGTATGTGATGACAAGAAAAATTATGTAAGATTGATTCACCTGCAAGTTACCCTGCTTCTCTTCTCCACTCCTGAGCTTGCAGCTGCCTGGTGCTGCAGTCCTGCCCAGCTGCTTGGGCATCTAGCGCTCTCCAGATGTTGGAGCACAGCCGAGCAGCTCAGGCATCTCTGCCCGTTTCTAATTTTGGTCTCTTTGCTTTTTTCCAAGGTTGCCACCAGCTCCATTCAGTGATTGGTCCTGGGCCCAGAACATAAACAGATTAATAACTTTTCTGGCTCCGAGTTAGCCATCAGCAGAGTGACATTGGCAGCCACTTCAGCTGACAGCAGTTTTACTACCAAAACCCTTTTGCTCTCAGGAAGAAATGAGGCAGCTGTGTGCAAATGCAAACGATTGTCCTTGTTGTCCTGTGGCTCTTCAAGACAAATAGGAATCAGTTTCTCCAGCTGGGATCGCTTTAAGACACATGTCTGGGAGCCAAGAGATGTTACTCACAGTCAGGGCTGCCCACCTCCTTTTTGCTTTCTTACCTAACAAGAATTAACAACAAATCTTAAAAGAAGTCAAGTACTGATTTGCTTCCAGAGCTGCAATTATAGAGGCTGACATTAGGACTGAGATTAGGCCTGTCAAGGAGAAAAGAAGAGATGCTGTGTACAGTCCAAGGCCGTGGGCCAGAGGTCTGTGTGCTCAGTTCAGATAGCCTCACTGTGACCCAGCACTTCTAATAAACATCAATACAGCTCTAAGCTCTGGCTTAGCACAACAGGTAAAGCTGATGATTCCTTTTTTTAATCAGAAAACCACAGCCAGCCTTTTACAAAAGGGATCACAGCAGACCCTACCACAAGAGCACCCCTTGCTATAAGCTGCTCAGTTACCACATCAAGGGGCATTCCCTACTGTCGCCTTCATGCTCACTAAATTACATTTAATAAAATTAGCCGTGCTACCAGACGCGAGGAAGAGAAAGTCCAAGACATCAGTCTGTTGTCCATGAGTTTTGGGGAGAATACGACAGCAGTTTATTAATCCTGCCCATCAGCTGACACAAGCTCTGCTGCTGATCAACCATGAAGTTCCTGCGGTCTGTTGGAGCCTCTCCAGTGACTGCTTTCCTAAGCACACTTCCCCTCTCCTGGGGGACAACTTCTGGCTGCTCAAGCCAAGCATAGTCCAGCAAGTGCAAATATATTCTTTAGAGTTCCTCAAGCTGCAAACCTACTGGGACAGGCATTCTTGAAGACCAGGAAACTGGGAATAGTACAGAAATGAACCAGTTGCCACTTTTAAAGCAAGGAGATGATCTGCCTGCCTGACAGGCAGTTGCAGTCAGGGGCACCTGAATGTGTGTCTGAAGGGTGTCCGAATGCCTCAGCAAGGCTGCAGGGCAGGTGCTTGCGGATGAACCTCAGCAAGGTCAGCAGAGAGCAGCTTTGATAACACAGTCTGTGCATATTGACTAACTGCCAGAGCTTGCGGGTGTGTGTGAAGTTCTGCCTGCAGTTAGGGCAGAGGAAGAGGATGCAAACTGCCAGCATGGCCGTTCTACCAAGGGTGGCTATGGGCTACCCACATTGTATTCCCATTGAGGACAGTGAGCTTTTGTAATTACTAAAGTTGTCCAGGAAACTGTATGCTCAGCAAGTATGCTGAACTTGCATCAACTTCTGCAATGCTGATTCAGAAGGGATTCCTTTCTTCAGGCTCACTGGGGCCAAAATTTGAGTTTATAAACACTTGGAAAAGCCAACCAACTTCACTTATCGATAATCCCCTGATTTTTTCTCCACGTAAGTAAAATGCTATACCTCATTTTTTGATTCTGTCCCCATGGGACTTCCTCTTGTGTTCATTCCTTCATCTGCCTTTTTCATTTGCACATTCTCCTCAAACATTTTCATGGACTTGGCCATCTTACACAGGGAGAATTTGCTTAAAAATAACCTAACCAACCTTAATTGCAAAAATGGAGCTGTTTAGATCCCTCAGAAGGCTATCTAGAAGCTTATAAAAAAATTGTCATGTATTTTGCTCAGAACCTCTTAGAGACGCTTGGCTGATGTCCTGCCTACAGGTATCAAATGCAGGTGCATCTAGGCTAGACGGTTGGACAGAGGGTTTTAATTAGTCCTTGCCCTGTACCCACGTGCTTTTGTAAACAAGCTGGAGGATGGAATAAAAAAGGCACCTTTATATTTGTGATAAAGCACGAACAGAAACAAAAGCATGCTTAGGGTTATAATTCCAAACAAATTTGACAAATAGGGAAGAGAGCCTGGAGAAAACATCCAACTCACTTTAGTGCACACAAAAGCAACTATAACACTGATAAATTATCAAATTGCACAAAGAAAGGGTGGTGAACAATTGGTTAAGCAGCAGTTGCAGGGAGAACATTCTTTCAGCTAGAGTAGTTTGTCAAGCAATTCTCCCTCCATTTAACACTGAGAAAGCCTCATCTGAACTTCTATGCCCAATTTTGGATACTGCACTTCAAGGAAGATGTAGCCCATTTGCAGAAACTCCAGAAGAGGACAAGAAGATCACAGACCTAAAACCTTGACCTACGAGGAAAGACTGAACTGGATTGTTTAGCTTAGAAAGAAAAGAGCAAGTGAGACAAGAGAATAGCCTTCAGACAACTGAAGGGCAGAAAACTTAAAAGAACACACACTACTCTTCTTGCTCATTGGAGATAAAAGACGAAGTATTGAGTCTGAACTTCAGTAGAGTTCAAGCTAGACTTTAGAAAAATTATTCTGGCAGTAAGGATGGGTAAGCCAAAAGGAAAATGGCTGGGTCTCCTGTCAGTACCATTCTACCTGATCCTGCCTTGGGCTGCAAATGAGTCCTTGACTTTTCTCCCAGCTCTATTTCCTAGGAGTCAGAGGGCAGGGAGATAGTTAAAGGAGAGTTACAAATGCTTCTAAGCATTCCATAAGCAAGCAGCACTGCAAAAGACAGGCGTGGGACAGCTGCAGTGGCTTGAAAAAGTCTGCTCCCCCTGACTCGCTGAAAAGCTCCAGGCTGCCCCAAACCTAAGGCCGTGCTCCTCCTCCTCACACTTCTGCTGCTCCTGCAGCCACTCCACTGTCCAGTGCTGCTTGTAGTGGGAGCTTCCTACCCTTTTAGTCCTTTTGAAGTTATTCCCAGGACAGGACCCTGCAACGTGGTACAGGGCTTCTTGGAGGGGCCTGCACGGCTTTCCCAGCGGAAAAGTGGAGTGCATCCACATGAGCCGGAGGGTGCAAAAGCCAAGCAGCCACGAGGTCCCACGGCAAAGGAGCCGGCAGCACACAGGGCCCTTCTGTGCCTTGCCATGACCGACCACGCGGCCGGAAGGGGACACAGAAGGGCTTTGTGCTTGGCGCCCAGTCCCACGTCCCTTGCTTACACTGGCGTGGCGGTGCGGTTTTGGTGCTGCAGTGATTTCAGGGGGACTACGGGCAGGAGCTGCAGCGACCCGGGCGGCACCGCCAAAAAGCCCCCATTCAGCTCGTCGCTCAGAGCACATTCCTCCCACCCGGAGACGTTCCCAGGACTCTCCGGGCCGGCCGGCAGCCTCAGATGCCTCCTCGACCTCTTGACCAGGGCGAGAAGCAGAAACTGTGCCCGCCTCAAAGGCCTCCTGCTACAGCCTCCCTCTGTTACTGCATGGCTGGCATTTGCCAACTCCACCAAAATCTTCCTGAGGTCAAAGCCGCTCGTTACATAGCCTCTCTATAGGAATATATTCTTCTGTTTTACATCTCAACAGTAAGACCAAAATACGCAAATGCAACCAACAAGTGGCAAAATATTTCTGATAAATAGCCTAGTAAACACAATAACTGTCTAACAGCTAAGTCCACAGATCAGAAGGAAAGACTATTATTTACCTCAACCTTCTACCAGAGAACTTGTTGATTTCTACAAATGTTGGTACGTTTAAATGAAGTAGATTTATTACTATGACACATAAAACCTGATATTTCATCATAAAATATCTAGCAAATATATAATTTTTTTTCCTGCAAAGGTCATCATCAAAGTTATTTCTTGAATATCAGATGATTTGAAACATTTGTCTTTTGCAGAAAAAAAGAAACATTAAGCACTGCCATGTTTTTAGCTTTATTATTGATATCTCTAATATGCCAGTTTCCAACAGACCTATGCTGCTGCCAGGTTTCCTTTTGTGCACAATATGCTTAAATTCTTTATTTTTCATAACTCCACAGGCTACAAATTTCTCCCAATGCTTCCTTTGACCATATTCTGCACTAACTTTAAATTTGCATTAATTGCAATCAGCTTCCCTTGTTTCCTTAAATTTGACTCCCTTTTTTACAGATATTTTTATTTAAATTAGCATAACTCAACTGTTGAATTAAGGCTTTTGGGGAATTGAGCAAGATGTTAATAGATAGCTTCTGATTAGCATTTGCATTCAACCGTTTTAAATTCTCACCCTACTGACTCAGCTCAACTATTTTTAAATTTAGGAAATCACTTCTTTAAAGAGGAGCTGCTAGACATGAATAGTCAATATGCAATAGAGATGTATTACTTAACGCCTATAAGTAATAACTCTCAATTCTATTAACATGTCTTTTTCTACCAGTATCAGTGCCTACATACTTTCCCTTGTTCTGGATATAAAGGATTGCAAGTTGTGAGATGACCACCCTTGATTCTAAGGAAATAGCACTGTCATTTGCTGAAATCCCAAGGCTGCAGCTTTGGGAAGGTGAGGTGCTGTGGGGATTATTTCTGTGTACCCACTTCCCTGCGCCATCTCCTAGAGCAGCCTCCTTTCCGTTGTCCCCTCACAAGTCAGGCAGCCTTGAGGACAACCCTTGCATTTTTTTTTATCCTTCACTACCCACAATGGGTGAGAAAGGTCAGAAACTTCCTGGAAAACACAAAGCCCAGAGCACCATGAGTGCTGTCCTCCCCACCAGGAGGATCTGGCACAGGGTTCAACCACAGAGAGAAAACACCCAAATCCACTGCCACCCACAGCGTCTCCCGCACCCACAGCCCTCACTGGTGCTGAAATACACCCTCCCGGCGCCACATCCCCTCAGCATCCCCCCGGCACCACCAGCACACCTCAAGGACCCTTCCTCAGGGCTGCCCATTTCTAGCACTCTCAGGGCTGCCCATTCCTAGCTTAGTGCTCTGCCCTCGCACCACCACCCCTTCTGAGGGACTCGCCTCCCCCACACTACTCTGCCCACAGGAGGTAACGCGCCACCTCACTCTCCTCACGCAACGCAGCAGAGGCCACGCTGCCAGGTGTCTGGTGCTTCCCAAGCATTCTGCAGTGCACATATCACTATCTACTTACAGGGTGCCAGCAAAACGGGTAGAATCCTCCAGCTTGCAATTTGTTCTAGCAGATCCAGTGAAGGGTCACTCGCTCTCAAGGCAGGGCAGCAACCTCCCTACCTCTTCCTACCATAAGCAAAGGTGGGTGGATACGAAAAAACACTCTACCTAATTGAACATTTCTAGATTTGCCCACTAACTTCCAGCTGCTAACACTGGTATTCACTTTCCTTGTGGCAGTGCAATGCAGGGAACAGCTGGAGATAGTTTCTGTCTCCTGCTGAGTAGTGCAGCTACTCTCTAGGCTTTATGGAAAAACATACCGATTTCTCAGAGGTCAGCTCTAATAACTGGGATTCCCACAAACCACGGGGAGAACTCAGCTCATGATATTTGGCATGAATATCATACTCTGTTCCTCATGCTGCTACTATTTCCATTTCAAATAGCAGGAAACAAATTATCCTGTGGTATTTTTAGGGACAACCAGTGGGAAGAACGGGGGACCAAAGTCTGTTGCAGGGCAAGGGCCTCAAAATAAAGTGTCTGAATGTGAGAGAATAAATACTTCTTAGAGACAGCAAAGGGAATGAAAACCAGATTGGGAAATAGTAAAAGTTAAATATGAACCTAAATACTCATGATTAGAAGAGAACATTGCAAAGGCTGAAGCCTCATCCAAGCTTAGAACAAAACAGCAAAGGAGTTTTGCCGGATGAATGGTCTGGCACAGGATCTCCATCTGGAAAGTTCAGATTTATTAGAGGAAGAGCCACAGTAAAATCTCAGGGACAATTAAGCTCAGAAAAGTAAATCCATTTATAATGACACCATAGTTTGGCCTTCAGTTTTATTCTTCCATTACTTCATTTGTCATTTTTACAAGGTCCTTGACTCAAACAGTTCAGAATAAGTGACACATTTTAGATAAGACAGCATTGGCACAGAGTGGTAATGAGAACAAGGGATTGTTGTAACAACCCATCCTTCCAATAAGGTCCCAAATCGCCATGTTGGCATATACATTATAGCAGGGGCGGGTCTAGAGGCATTAGACCCTGGCTCATCTCTGGTTGATGGAGCAGCAGCTTTCCTGGGAAGCCTCCCAGGCATCTTCAGAGACGAAGTGGCCACTCTGTGCCACGTGTTCTAGGTGTCCCTGCTGCAGCAGGAGTTTGGACTAGATGATCTCTAGAGATCCCTTCTAACCTCAATCATTCTGTGAGTCTGGGAATGGAACCAGCAAACAGACATTACAGCTTCTCACCAAGCATGACTGGCTCTCCGTTACCCAAAAGAAATTGTAAGCATAAAGGTTCCTGATCTAATCCTATGATCTTCCATAGCATTTGCCTCCAAGTGTCTTTTCTGGAACAAGTGTCCACAGAGGTGCCTAGCAGGGTAGAAAAAGAGAGTTCTCTCTTGTCAGAAGGGTACAGAGGCCTCTCTTGAACCCCAGGACTCCCAGGCCAAGAGCAGCACTCAGCAAATTAGCATGACTAAGTCTGAGCACACACTTTTCCTCACTCTCCTGCTGTACAAGGGGGATTTAAAAGGCTATTTATCAACTGCTCTGGGACAAAAGAGAAAGAAAGAATAAATTCATTTATAAATCAGCAGACTTGTGACATTAACAGTTCCCTTTGTAATTCCGTAAACATGGCCTGGAGCTGCCTTGGTGTCACTTCTTGTGATGCTAAATCAGCAGAATAGTACAACTAGGGAAGTAAATTCCCAGATAAGGACAGAATACCCCCAAAGGAGGAAGCTAACATATGCCATGACCAGGCTTCTCTTAACCGCTGCTTGGATTTGTGAAGCCTGGTAGTGCTCAACTTTCTCAGCACCATGAGAAATCAAGCAGTGCCTTACCTTTGCATTTACCTCTACAATCCAGTACACTTTCTTCTGGGGCAAGGTAGAAACAGGAGGAGAGAGAAACAAAAGAGAAAACTGAGAGCTGTCTCATTATTATTATTAGCGTGATTCCATCTGAAAGGTCAACCAATCCTGAATACTTTGCCAGACTTTTCTTCAATAATATTTCTCCTGCCACAAGCAGAGAAGAACAAGGAGAACTAAAACACTGTATCAAGTTAGCCATAGCAGAAAAGAAATGAGCTCAAGTTTCCAGGAATTATTGGTACAAAATTCTTAAACAAATATGCAATGTCACCATTTTTTAAATTAGAAACTGGCTGGGATAGAGGTTTTATCCTGTGGATTGAAAGCCATATAAAAGCTCAAGACAACATATTGAGATGACAGGGCATTACAAAAACAGCAAAGCAATCAGTTTATCACTGATATGGAGGAAGGAAAAAAGATCTCAAATAAAAATGGTAAATTGCAGTGTAATTCACTAGGAGGAACAGCACATCCAGAAAGGATAAATAACCACAGTATCTATGGTAACCACCATCCTACACAGAAAACAAATGAGCTATAACTTGGAAAAAAAATAAGACAAATGTGAAAAATTAACTTCAATTATTTGTTCAGACAATAACACATGTGGAAAATGGAATTTAGTCCCCAAAA
The DNA here is from genome assembly GCA_034781795.1 of Crypturellus tataupa. Taxonomy (NCBI): domain Eukaryota; kingdom Metazoa; phylum Chordata; class Aves; order Tinamiformes; family Tinamidae; genus Crypturellus; species Crypturellus tataupa. Next base: position 329,451 of record JAWLRI010000213.1, read on the forward strand.
GCAATGCTTTTCTACTTGACGAGATGTGAAATGTAGAATTAAGGAGTAATATGCTAAAGAAGAAATAGAAGTTGTAAGGTAATTCTATACTACAAAGAAATCTGTGTGGCTGCCTCAGTAGGTATGGGAGACCTAGTTTTAAAGGCATTTATAAACTGGCTGGAATCCCAGCCACTTGTGTTCAGGTGGTTCTTCCCAGTGGGGCTCATCCTGGGCCACGACCTGCTCGCTCACCCTTTGTACAGACACACAGGAAACCACCACACGTTGTGGGAACTGCCTTTTGCCTTTGCAGATGAGTAGCCACAGCTTTGTGCTTTTCATCACTGAGTGTCAGCTTCCCTGGTATTTTTGTTTTGGCCGTATTTTTGCCCCAAAATTTCAATCTTAAGTCTTCACAAACCTATTCTGGGCACAATTCCATTTTTAATCACTGATCATTTTGAAAGTTCTTCAGCTGTGTTTAATGAAGCAGCATTATACGCTGGTTATCAGCAAATAAAGGTTTCCTCATTTAAGAGAGGAGCACAGTTTTAAAACGCAGTTTTAAAGGAAAATAATATAACAAGTGTCAGTGCAGAATCTTAGGGAATAGGAGGGTGATTTATGTTTTGAGGAATTAATTCAGTCATTCTTCCTAGATTTCTCTCATTTGCGCTCATTCACATCCCCCTATTCACAAGCTCCAAGCAAGATGTGTTCAGGTGGTCTGGGCAGCATGACTTGTGAGGAACATGAGGTAAATGCCAGCTACCATGTCCTCACTGCATCTCTTGGATTCCTCTTTAGGGGCAACTATGGGGTTATGGATGGATCTTTTGTCATCTTTAGGATCTAAGAGTTATTACAGTGAGATTCTTTTGCATCACTATGTTCTTCAAACCCAGAGATCCCCAGGTAAAGTCACTGTCCAGTGCCTATTTCCTCACTTTTACATCTCCAGTCCATCCTCCTACTAGGATAGGAGGAGGAAAGGCACTTGGGCTGTGCAGCAACCTTGCCATCATCCTGCTTTTATCAGAGCCTTCCGCCGACATGCCTTCTGCACAGGGGCCTTATCAGCACACAGGCAGTGTGGGCATGTCGCAAACACCACGTTGGCCTCTGTTTACCCAGTTTTATTCGTGTTGTTCTTATGCTTGGTTATCGCTGTAGACCATTCTTTTAACCCTGTGTTGCTGCTTCCAGTTCGCGCACACACATTTCTACTCATAGTTCATGCAGTTCAGTCTTAATATTTCCAGTACAAGTCTACAATGGTAGCAGTTGGCTGAGCAAAGCACTCGCTTCTCAACCAGCTTTGCCTCCATTATCTTGACACTCCCCCCTCCCTCTCTGTGGCTTGTTAAAAGTCCTGCAGAAGCCTGCAGCCGGGCAGGATGGCTTTGCTCAACACTCACATTGTAGGCTAGCACCACATAAAGCAGCCTTTCTCACATCTGGCTTGAGGTTATGGGGGTTTAGTTCACAACTACTTGAGAAGCCTGCAGAAAACAGACTACCAATGACATTACATGCATAGGAAGGGGGGACTGTCAGGAGATGGCAACTTGCAGTTGAAACTACTCAGCTCCACTTTTTGTGGGTTGGCTGCATAGGAGCCTTTCCCTCACCTAGAAGAGGAGTGCAAGCACCTTAGACGTCATCAGCTTCACACCAACCTTCTGCCACTGCAGACACTGGCTGCGTGGCTGGAGTTTTCCTTTGTTGCAGGCCTCTTTATAGTTGTAAAATAGCATCCCCTCAGTCCGGTTAAGTTATGGGGGATCCTATTAACAGCTTAACAGCAAAGGGAGCAGACTTTTTAGGGGAACTAGCCCAGGCTGTGCTCTTGCAAGATGCTCTGCTGCCGTCAGGCCTTCTGCATGGAGCTCCCAGCAGAGCACCCAGTGAGACTGGAGTGAGCTCAAGTACGTAGAGCACTAAACTGCTGAAACTAGATGATACCTAAATCTGAGAGAAGAACAGGGCAGTCTGTCCCTGGGGGACAGCATGAGGGATTTTCAAACAGTTTACGCCCAGGGTCTCTCAGCACCAATGGTGACCTGGAGCTGCCTGCAGCCCATCACATGGTGAGCAGCCTTGTGTGCCAGCATAAGCTATCGCCACTAATGTAATCCAGATCCAGTCACAGTCCCCTAACCAAATTACACAGCAGAGCTAGCATTAATATCAGCTTCCCTATAAAAGTTCTGGTGAGACAGGATAGCTGCAATTATTCCTAAGCAGAACCACAAGTTTTACTAAGAGGCTTTTTTGTCCACAGAAAGTTCTCACGCTCATGTCACAACCTTATGATTCCAGCTTTCTCTTGGCAGATAAACACTGAGTAAGGCTAGGACTGTCTCACTGCATTCCCACTATTCCCAGGGTCTCCTTGCCTTTGCGACACCATCTGTCATCAGTGCTGCCCACCCAGAAAAAGAGGGGAGCTAATACAAAAAAATAAACCCAACCCTCATATTTGACTTTTCTGTGGGGAATCTCAGCTGTTCCCTCATAGCATATCGTAACACCTGTATTTCTCCCAATGCTTTATGCACATATGTCAAGTCAACATCATTATCGCTATTGAACAGATCAAAAATGTGCAAGACAACAGCACAGCAGAAAGACAGTAACACAGCCTAACAGCCCATTGACCAGGCCATCTTCTTCACTTGCCTGTGAAGCTCTCACAAACCAAGTCTCACAACACCTTCCCTCCCAGGGAAGGGGCAGCAGCAGCATGCTTCAAGTACACCTACTCCTAAATTCTTCTTCTGCCATTTTGATTTATTCTCTCTAGTGTTGTGCTAGACTAATACTCATTTAGCATTGGGCTAATAAAGTACACACATGACTCATGCTAGACTTATGTCTGTTACAACTTTAAAAACATGAGAAAAAATATCATTTAGGTTTGGGGGAAAGTTCTGATACAGAGAATCAGCGACACCAGAGCCCCACGGGGGGGGGGGGGGGGCAACAAACACACAA
>JAWLRI010000213.1:339864-391160 GCA_034781795.1 Crypturellus tataupa
ACCCCGAGCCCGCGCGCCGCGATGCCGGCCTGACCTCCCCCGCGCCACCCTCCTCCTCCTCCTCGCTGGGCGCGAGGCCGGCGACCAAAGCGGAGCCGCCGCGCTGCTCACCCTTGGGCTCATCCATGGGTGCCGGCGCTCGCCGCTCTCCTCTCCCTCCTCCTCGCTCCGCGTCTGCCGGCTCCGAGCCGCCTCTCAGCGAGAGGTGCACATGAAACCGGGCGCTTTAATGGTCCAGGGCTGTGGGAGGGGTTAGTTTTCACTACATGACTTGCTAATGAGCTAACTTGCAAGCAGACCTAGGGCTTTCCCTTCAAGTAGGAATTACCTCAGAGCAGCATTATCAGCGCTGGCACTCCCCACCGTCCAGTTATCTGGACGGTCCTGCAGCGGTGGGGTTGAGAGCCCTGGGCAACCTCGCTGGCATCATAGCAGCTCCACTCACTCCTTCAAGGAAGAACCACATTGCTGGCTCACAAGGAAATGGCATTTCAGCTGCACAAAGCAATTTGTCAGCCTCCAAAGTCACCTAACACTAAGCAGGCTGCATGGAAAGGCAAACTTGCCTGCGCAGAGATAACTCTCATCCCTTCCAGACAGGAGGTGAAGCTCCCATCTGTGCCTGTTATTTGCAATAATTGCTGACGAGTCACCTCCTGTGTCTACCAGCCTGCCTGGATGGGTTCTCTCCCACCCTTGCTGCAGCTCATGAGAAGCACAAGAGTCTTTCACAGCTGTTTTTCTGCTTGCTGCAGTATCTTAGACCCTCCTTCAATTCTCTCCACATTCCTTTATTAAATCCCTCATCTGGTGCTTTCATTACAAAAGAAACTGCTCTATTTACAAACAAAATTGACCTAGTCCACATCACTATAATCTGATAAAATGATGCTCTGCATTAACATCTTATTGGGAAAAGGAGTAATCTACATCAAAATAAAAGCCTATAAAAATCATTTTTACAAGTATCAGCAGTCTCCTGGTCTAAAGCTCAAGAGATTTCAGCAGACAAAGCTGAAGTTGGCCTACAGATGGTATTTGCCACCTTATTCTGAAAGATTGGCCATCAGCAAACCAGAGCACGGACGTTGCTTAGTGTCATCATAACACAGGTAGCTCTGACAATCCTTGTGAAGTAAGGGGGGAAAATGATACAGGAACTCCACACATAGTTTAAACCCTCCAAATAGTTTTGTAGAATATGACAAATTTAGGAAAAGTTTTCTTTTCATTTTTCAAAATAAAACATATGAATCACATACTTCAAAGTACTTCCCAGAAGAGTGCCATCATGAGAAATAAAGCAGTATTACATAAAATTTATATACCATATGTTAAAAAGATTAAGCCTAACTAAATAGTAATTTTTAAAATAGTTACTCTGAGACTGATTCAGACCCCTGTGTTTAGACTTACTGGTTCTATAGTTAGACACTCAAAGCTCAGTCAATTCATCTTACAGTAGCGCAGGGAAATACAAGTTTACCAGGTGAGAGCACTTCAGTAGAAAATGTCTACAGGTTTCCTGCCTAGAGACCAACAGATAACTCCACACCACATGTAGAATTAGCGGATATTCAGATTGACATAAAGTCAACTTAAGGTGTGTGGAACAGACACCTTAAAGCAGTAATCCTGCTTTACTGTAAAAACTTTAGCACTGACCAGTTTGCTGGTGAGTGCTAATTTGCTACATAGGGAAGTTCAGCATCATATCATGAAACTTTATTGGGAAGGAAGGTACAGCATGAGTCAGGGATGAGACACTGTCCCACAAGAGCAAGTTGCCACCTGCAGCATAAAGGCCCAGTGCAGAAAGTTTGCAGTGAACAGGTAGGATTAACTGCGGTTAGAGATGCTATGCCCTTCCTAGAGATGCAGTGAACATAGGTTTCTGAGTCAAAGATTATCTACTTTAAGATAAATATATAATACTTCCAAAGTTATAGAGCAAAGAACTATAATGCACTTATTTTTGCAGTTGTTCTGTTTATGAATGAGAGGCAATGGCAAAACAAACTTTTCCCTTTACTCTTTTCATTACAGAGAAGGGGGAGGGTGGACTTTGGAGCCTCATGTGACAGTTCAGACTTCCTCTTCAACAGCAGGATCCAAATTTTGCAGAACATTCCTGTTGTCTTCTGGTCCTCCTGCCCTCAGGCAAATATCTGAGTGCAACTCAAAGCTACAAACAAGCAATAGCTGATTCTTTTGCACAGTCATTTCCATTAAGAAAACAAGAAGAAGAAAAACCCAAACAACCCAAAAGACAGGCAAGAGTTTGTCCAAAAAAGGGTCTAGACAGTGTGAGGAGGAAGCCTGAAAACACAGAAATAAAAAAAGAGGAAACCGGAGAGATCTGGATGCAATTTGCACACATCTTCAAGCAGGGGTAAGAATAGCAAAACACAAAATAGTGTCAGTCTTTTCCCTCGGGACATAAAAACTACATCCTGTCCTTTCAAAGCACAAAATACCTCTTAAATATCCAGATGCTATCTAGCTGCATGACCTATTCAGTAAAGTGCTAGTCTCAGTCATTTTGATGCTAAGTTTCACAAGTTGCATGTGCACATACATGTATTTATGTGTCTAAATACATAAGTATAAAGCAAACTTCTGAAGTTTGATGTTTCAAGGATGTAGCAATATGGCTTGACTTTGGGACATAGAACAGGAGCATGAATGAGCTCCTGGACACACAGTTGGATTTTCAGCAAGCAGAAGACAAGAAGAAATAATGGCAATAGCACTGGAACCCATAGCCAAGCCATGCCCACTTTCTGATGGAGAAAAAAAACAGGAAGTCTGTGAACAAATTTACAAAAATTAGAAGTTGAGTAGTTTATTTCTACAGAAACTGGAATAAAAACTGCTGAAATAGTCTTTATGTAGAAAAAAGACTTATCACCAACCTCAACAGAAATACTGAAGTTATCTGCAACTATGTTTACAGAGGGGTATGGTCATGGGAAATGTATTTAGAAGCTGGCATATCACTCCAAATGCTTAAGAAAGGAGTGGCAGCTTCAAGAAAATATCATGTAAACATTAACTCAACAGAGATAGGAAGTTGTAAGGAATTTCAGCCCAGATATCAAGGCACAGTAATGCTGGTACACCTTAAACCAGCAGCCAGTCAAATGAGCAGCCAGAGGAAGGAGGGCAGCAGGTCATAGACTATAGACAACACGGATCCTAAGCAGCAAAGGTCTCTAGAAACATGATGAACACACTGAATTCCTGGATGTGCGTGAAGAATTCAACACAGGCCAATTCCAGCTTCCTTTTAGGAAGAAAGGAAAGGCAGCCATTACAAAACAAACACAAAAAACCCCATAACACAAAACAAACCGAGCTGAGTTCCTTGCAGCCCTGGCCCAAGCATCCCACCAGTCACCCCAAGTACAGTGTCCACAACATATTAGGCCACGTCCTGTCCACAGCTGCAGGTTCCTCTGCAACATTTAATGTCTAAATGCTTAATATCTAGAAAACCTTCCTTTGCACAAACCAAACCTCTCTGACTACAACAGAAGCAGACAAACAAGTAATACAATATTTGTTTTTGTGTGCTCAAAATTATGTTTATTTTTAAAGAATGCAGTTGTTCAAAAAAAAAAAAAAAAAAAGGAAACATTGCTTTTGGTATCTAAGTAAAAATGTAAGATTACCTCCAGCCTCACTTATTGCCAACAAGCATCATTTGCTTCCTCTGCTCCTCAGCTTTCAGTTTGTGAAATGCATTAGCTATAAAGAAGACTTAAGTTCCTTTTCTTCACCTTAGTTCCCTCTCTTTGGTTAATATTTGTAACCCTTTTCTCAGCAAACACCACTGTGTTACCCTTGTATCAGTACTGATCCTGTCATCTAAAACCCATCTCCTCCAAGAGAACACCAGTTCTGCTGCATTTCTCTACTGATTTTTATCACTATTAAACAAAATACCCCTTTCTTTATCATTCAGTCCCAATAGCTCAAAGTCCCTTTCATTTCCTTACTTCTTGCACCGAACTATATCTGCACTGCTGGTTCCTCTTCCACTCTAATGTAATTTCCTTAAGAGAGCCTGGTGCTATTTTAAGGGCAACAGATAAAACGCTCCAGTGTCTATTGCTCAATCCCGTCACCATCTCTACTGGCTGTTTTCTTCTCCATTCATATTAGAGTTCCATAGCTTTTGCCCATCTGTTTATTATTTTTGACATAGGGATTCTAGCGCTCAGCGTGAGGAACCTGCAGAGCAATCTGTTCGTCTGTCATTTACGTGACCTTTTTGTGCAATCACTGCAGGCTGGTAATGCAGCAGTGGTTCAGAGAAACCAGTTCATGGAAACCACTCAAAAAAGCATATTGTCACTGCCCTTCTTTGTAAAAGCCAGTCAGTTTTCTAGTTAAATTCTTACATTTGTTCCTCTAAGCAGTCAAAGCTACTGAAGACCAATTGTATTTGTATAAAAGCCAACACATTATTAAAATCCACAAAACTTCAAAGCACATCAGCAATTTTCCATACTCAGTTTCAGAATAGCAGAATGTCAATGATGTGAGCAGAGATATAATTTTACAGAACAATTCCAAATAACCAAACCCCTTAGGCTCCCATACTAATTTGTAGATTAGTAAATTCTATATCATCCAAAGCTCCATAATAGGCATACAGTACCATATTCAATAGGTTTCAATGCTATTTTAGTATCATTAAGTATTCTATTGAAACTTTAACTCTACAAGTATACATTAACATAGTAAAAGGAAACATTTGCCTTCAGAACCTTCACTACTTAACAAAAACACATTAAACCTAATCAATATGCCATACAGTTTATTATTGTTAACAAAAAACAGTTGCTTTAGGTCCAGGTTACTTGAAGCACTTGATGTTCTATCATATCAGCAGGAAGTATTGCAAAGCAGATTTCAAAGTACCTTTCTATTTTTTTTTGATAATTTTAATAGAGCCATCAGTTTTCAAGTTAGTCACTCTGCCTATATATATTTCCTCTCAGATCACTACACATTACTGTTATACAAGACACCAGTTCTCTCCTGCCTGCCACAAAGCTTGTCTTTCTTTTCAAACAACTGTGAATGAGATCTAGGCATAACAACCACCACTGATGTTGAGCAAGTATTTGTTAGTGTCAGTAGTATTTGATTCCTTTGATTTTTTATCCTTGTGGTGTTGCATTTTCTCTTCTATTTACTATTTTCATTTTCATTTCTATTGTTTTATCCGTCATAAATAACAGACGATCCCTAGCAATGCAGAAGTTTCCAATAGAAAGGGGAACCTCCCCTGGCTGCACATGAGAGCTGTCAAAAGCAACTAGTAACATCATCAGTCTCTCAAGTGTCCCTTCTCATGCAGGGAGCCCACCAATACTTAGAAAATAAACTCTGCACAGTGAGGTGAGGCTCATTGTGAAAAGCATGCCAGATATAAAGAAAAAAGGGAGAAAAAAGTATATTCTAACATCAAGAGACTATAACAAGTTAAAAAGAGGGGAGAGGAAGCACCAGAAGAATTAGCAGTAAATATGAATTGATATGGGAAGAAAGTGAGTATAAGTCACCTAATGAACTCTAAAAAGCCTCCAAAACTTAAACTGCTCAAAGCAGCAAAGTGATCACTATGCGTACAGGCCTTGCATATTGTCTTATTTTAATATGCCTTATGGCCTTATGACCAAAAATTATTTTTTGTCCAGTTAAATCTTAATTTTAGTTTCACACTGGCAACTAAGACAGAAGTAAATATATAAACAACCTCCTAAGGCATCTATTTTTAAAGCCACTTTACATATTTACATCAGATTAAGTCACTAAGTTAATTTTAATATTTCTTGAAACAGATGAAAGGAGACAGAATGTAGACAATGTGCGTAAAAAGGAAAAGAATAACTTTTTTAAAGTAATTTCTTCATGCCTGTGAATTTAGCCTGACTACCCACTCACCCTCTGTTAAGTAATTCTTTAATAAGTGAACATCCTCAGGGGAAAACCAGTTACATCAAATGAGTGCTAGAGTCCATCAGATGCCACTCAGATGTCAATAGCTGTAGAAAATCTTGAGTGTATTTATCCAAAGGGAATATCTGATCTATGTGACAAAAAAGGGAAATACCTTTAAAATCCTGGACATCTTCCATTTGCATATGTTTGGCTTTGTTAACCACAGCCATAAATATATCCATGATAAATCAGCCCACCCACTTTGCTAGGCTCGGGAAGTGTAAAACACTCTCCATTCCACACGGAACTAGAGAATCTAGGCTTTGACTTGAAGAAATGATTAAGAGTGGCTGTGGTTAAACCAGCTATTACCCTTTACTAAAGTTTAGGAAACTTGCAGATTTCTTCGCAACCCTGATTAATTTTAGCTCATCCAAACTGAGTTTACACATGGCATCGGAGAGAACTCTGTATGCTACTAACTGCTGAGCAGTCAGATGTTCCCAGTTGCTTTCAGATTCTCACAAAAAAGGTTTTCTTTGTGTAAGTTTATGTATTCCTTACATGCCTTTATTTAGGTACAAGCATTTCATCATGGTTGTCTTGTATCAAGTCTTTTTGTTTGTTTTCTTTCAGTTTTGTACTTCAGCTTCTACAGATTGACAATAAAGATGGGAAGAAAAGAAGACTTCAAAGAAGATCTGAAGTTTTAAAAAGGTACATCTCAGATTACCAGTGATTGGCATCTGTTGTCTCCACAGGTATGAGTGCATTTGCTTGCTGTTGCATCTTAACCTTTTCACCCCATTTCAATTTTCTTTGAACTAACAGAAAGAATTTAAAGTAACTGCTTGTGTTTAAGGCAAACCAAATATTTTGTGGGCATTTAAGCTTTTTTTTTTTTTTGTAAATGTGTAAATTTTTAAACTTAGTGCTTTCCTATTGTACAGACTTTCATGCACTATTCTACCTGGGAGGCTAATTCATAATTTAAGAGAATACAGATATATGTATATTTAAAAGCACATGTATCAACCAAGGAGATTTGGTTTGGGGCCCAGAGATTCACATATATCAGTAACATATATAAATCTGCCCTTTTACTAAATGTGCCTTTATCTTTTCAAATCTCATTTAACTTTTTTTTTTCCTTTTATTTTGCTTGAGCTCTATTTTATAGACTTAAGCACATGCTTTAAACATTCAGTAGAAAGGCTACTCTTTCCAGAGTCATCAAATTGAGTCCCCTCAATTTGTGAGGAAGTGATCTCTCCCAAGAGTTAAACGTCTCACTTTCCTAATAATTTAATTCTAAGCCCTCAACTTGTTTGACTGCTTAAGATCACCAGTAAAATAAAGATTAATTAATCAAGTAACTATTTTCTACTATAATTATTTCATATATATTTTTCCCTTGGGATCCTAGGGAAAAGTTACTATGGACATAAAATTCCATGATTGGATATTAAGGACAAGATTTAGTTGTGAGAAACATTCTCAGCTGAAAGTTTAAAGGATTAAATATACCTGATTATCTTATTCTTTAAGGATTCCTGTACCAGATGAGGTTTTTTTCACCTGTCACTTCTTAGAAAGCTCTTAAGCAGTCTGTTTTGGGGTGCAGGGTTTTCACTTCACAAATATAACTACATATAGCTACTACCTTTGTTACGAATCACTGAAATCCGTTCGGCCCATTTGCAAGGTACTACTCTTTTCCTCCCCAGATATATTCTCCATAGTAGGGTAAGTTAAAAATCTCCCTATTCAAACGCTGCTGGGGGTATTTCCTGGCCCGCAGATGGGTGCCTGGCCCGGCAGGAAGGGATGCAGCGTGGAAGGCAGCAGCTGCCATCTCCTGGCTCCTCGCTCCACGGTGCCGCGGGCTGTGCTGCTAGAGGAGGCTCAGGCCGCCGACTCCACGTAACCCAGCAAGACTCTGAGAGCAACAAATGCCATGAAAAGTAGCTCTTTGAGAGCAGATATAAACTGAAAATTCTCCAGCATAAGTAGCCCTCCCCATGCACTGCCGTTTCATGTATTTGTAGATAATTTATCAGTATCATAAGCTTTCATCAGGACCTCATCTGTTATCCAGCTCTTGTACAATTCCTTTTAAGCATTGCAATACAAGGTGCAAAAAAAATATATTCTGTGAAGCTGCATCAGGAGCTGTAATTTTATAGGTTTTCACTCTGTTAAGATACCGGCTTTGTCACTCTTTTCCTGTTCTAAGAAACAGGAATTCACTAATTCACTACAGAATGCCAAACTTCAAACTTATCAAATTTCAGATTTTTTATTTACGGTTTAGATAAACAGTCTCTAAGCTGATTGACAGACTTTAAGAATCTGTAGACCATTAAGAAGAAGTTTAGCAACTACAAATGAGAACTAGCATCCATAAAATCATCATATTTGACTTTTGTTAATAACATCTCAGTAAAGATCTAGTAGGCTAAAAATATATGCTATATTATCTTAATTATGTTTAGGTGGTAAAATTCAGTATCATATATAAATATGATTATTTTTAGCACCAAGGAAGTTTTCCAAGCAACAATATTACGCAGCTAAATAGGTCAGGAGTCTTTGAACACTTCAGATGTCTCATTTCATAAGCTAATTAAAAAACATTACTATAGAAGTTAAAGTGTATGACTCTGGAACAAGTTTTATGCAGATTTACATCCCATATGACCAAATGCAGAAAGTATACAAACATGCAAAGATGTAAGGAAAAGAGTAATCAATTTTTTTAAAAAAATGTATATATTTATCAAAAAAGAGATTTTCATTTCAAATTTTTAAAGAATCATCTGTCACTTTTATATGGAATTTGCAATGTTGAGAGCAGAAATTTCTAGCAAGTCTGAGCATCCCATATTTCTGTTGGTACTTGGCTAGTAAGTTAATCAGCTCTAGTCACAACATATAGGGACACTTGCAGCAAGAATATTAGTCAGCTGAAGAAACACTTTTGGTCTAGCAGACTCATTCATGTACCTACAGTCCTGCCACACCACCTTAGACTCATGTATTATGACTGTACCAAGCTGGTCCTTGGGAGTGAGTGATGTCTCAAGACAGAAGAGCAGGCTTCCTCTCAGTAGGTATTTGCAGGAAAAATAATTATTTGCTCAGTACTTATAATTATCTGCTAGCAGTGGCAGATTGATTTTATTAACAGTTGCATTTCTACCAAGTAAAAGTTCTCTTAATAAATACTGCCTCCCTCCCTGATTTGATTCTTGATTGGAAACATGTGCTACACAGTGGCATTTGCCTTAAGTTTGTTCCCTATGAAAACCAGACCATACACACAGAAGAGAAATAAAATGAAGTATTTGAACATTTAAGTGACAGACTATATCAAGGTAAATACACTGAAGATTATTAATGTAAGATATACCAGAAAGACATCTATGGATATCAATCATTAAACACCAATGTTTTTCCAAAACACTGAGGTTTCTCAATGGCTTATTTTCCTCCATGATACTGGCACGCACATGCCAAAGCCAGTGCAGAATTTTGGCAGTGCCCAGGGCGGGCTGTCCTCTCCCCACACCGGCAGTGGAATGAGAGAAAGTGACCAAGCCTGGAAAACGCAGAGGTCAGCTCCTTGCTGGAGCGCTGCCAGTGTACACACTGCTGGCCCAGGGCCCGCTGGCACACACTCTGCCGTGGTAAGAAAACAGTTTAAGATGGCTTGATTTAAACACAGACAAATTAAGTATTTAATACAGGAACAATAGGGTTCTTTGAGGGAGGAAAAAACATTTTTTCATTCACGGTGTTGGCAGATTAGTCCTAGACTTTTCTGCTCTTTTCCCCTTGCCCCCCCGAATGCCCCTTTTTCAATACTGTTCAAAGGACAGGAATTTAGGCAAAAACTTAATCTACCACTGTGTTACAGGTCTGTCTGGCATTATGAAATAAAAACTGCATTTTCTCAAAGCAACCTCTTTCATTTCAACATAGAGCTCGAGGAATACCTGGCAAGGAGCTACAAAAGCACGTACAATTGCTGCCAACTTCAACCTGTTCTTTTCTTACATGTTTCCCTTTGCCATACTCCAGCTCCTGTTTCCAGCATTCATCTTTTTCTTGTCCCTCACTTCTACTCCCCTCATTTCTTGCTCACTCCTTTTCTTTTAATTATTTCCTTCCCTCACTCCCTAATATTCCTTATATTTTCTCAATTTCTAAACATACTAGTGCATTAGTCTTTTTCATCTAGTTCTCTTTGCAGAGAGGTTAGTGACTCTCATATTTGGGGCAGAGAGGATTTACATCCAAGAATTCTGCATAAAAATCTGCTAAACCAAGTTGAAAATATGAAGATGCATTTTTCTTTAAAAGTAACAACAACATTTGGTTTAAATTGTTCCCAGATGTATCATCTAGAAAGACTGAAGGCTATAAAAATGACAGCAGTTGCAAGTACTGTGTAATTTATATAGTAATTTATCATCCCTTGCCCAAATGATTGTCAATAACTGCAGCTGAGTTCTGGTAATCATTCTGCTCACATTTATCATGCAAAATAATGACAGCAGTAACAGACCACTGTGATGAGCTGAAAATTCTCCTGCAAAACACTCATGAAATGTTGTTCACACCCATTCCTACTGTATCAAGATTTATATTCAAACATTTATAAAAGCTGCTTTTTTGAAATGATGTAATTTGTCACCTCCAGGAAGCTGATATTTACAGTCTATTTATTACTTCACTAGCATTGATAACTGCACACTTTCAAACCAGAGAAGTTACACCAGCAATATTAGCTATTTAGAGGACACAATGGCAGACAGAGATTTCTCCTCTATCCTCCTACCTCCCAATTTATGAATCTGGAATTCCTGCAGACAAAGCCTTTTTCCAGATGGCTCTGCTCCAGGTAAATACTAAGATGATTATAAATAGCAAAAGGCAGTAAACAAGTAGTAAAAGAAATCCTGCAAAATCCCCTATTGATGACCTACCAAACACCATCCCCAAGACATTTCTCACCTAATTCTGATCTTACTCTCCCAACTACATTCAAAAGGTCCTAGATCAAGCGTGATTTGGGACATGAGCCAAAAAATAACACAAGAATAAAAGAATGGCTATTTCTTTAGCTTAGAGTTGGAAACTCCATAACAAATGGTGGCCATGTCCCCGTTTTATTCAACTGCTAGGATGCATTAACTGTACTACTGAATGAGCATTCAGACCCAAGCAGACTATGACCAGCTGAATCCATTCCAAGACCATCTCCTAACAGATAAGTAGAGTCTAAAAAGTCTATAAAAGTCCATGAAATTCAGGAATGTTCACAGTCTACTGTTAAGATTCTTAGCAAAGCCCCCCAAATTAAGGAAACTTGGATTAAGGATTTGGTTAATGATTAAGCTGTGCTTTAATTGCATGTTTCTTTAGCCTCCCAGTTCATGCCATCTATAGACCTTTTGCTGCCCCCCTTGCAGAAGGGTCGGAGAACAAAGATCATTTCTCAGATGAAGTAGAATACTGTCATTTGTTGCTGTGTGACTGTATGAGGCCTACAGCTTTCTTCTGACTGAAGAGAGGTGGCACAGTGTGCAAGCACAGGGTTTTACAGGGCTGCATTCACCTCCCTCACGGTTGCCACAAGCTAGCCTGAGGATCTGTCTAACATCTCACCATTTCTAAACTGGTCTTGACATTTTTATCAACATGGCATTTAGGCAATATCATGGAAACACAAGAACAAATGTGATTCTTCCAACTTTAAATCAATATTCAGGGAAACAGAAATAGGAACTTGTTCAAGGCAATGCAAATGTCCACAGTAAAGAGTCTCAAAGGAAGCTCAGGAATGCACCAGCTTTGGTTGTACTGATGAGGGCATGAAAGCATTGAGCTAGACTGCAATATATCCCTTAACTGTTCATATACCCAGCAGTCCTCACATAGGCATAACAGGCCAACCAATATATGATAAATTGCCTTGAGGTTTTTCTTGTGGATAACATGTTGTTTGAATTATATGGAACCTACGCAACCCCACAAAACCTTTATCATAGTTTCCTATTATCATCACATTCCAGGGTAAATTTCCAGGGTTCTTAAAATGTTTTTTTTTTTTCCTATTATATCACACACTGGGAATTTATTTGTCATACTCTTGCCAAGCAATTAGTAAAAATGTAGTTACTTAGCCCAAAAGCTTCACTGTGGGAGATTAATTTTTATGTAGCAAGTGAATGTAAAGTAATTTAAGAAACAAAAACGGCTACACATGCAATTACAAAAATATTTGAATTTTTACTGTAAATATAATTTCTTTAAATTGATGATGACAAAAATGAGGCAGAACTGTGAAATCCAATTGCTTTTGAATCTACCCAAGTTCAAACTGCTCTGGCTTAAGGCAGACAAAGATGCTGACCACCTGCTGTAGAACAGCTCTGCACACAGTGTGTATTAATTTAACGGATTACAACAACTTGGCTAGCATCATCTGCATTGCCCATAGCAATGCTTTGCTGACACAATGTACAAACACTATTAAATGTAAGAGTCAACATGGCTTAAAGCTAACTTAATATAAACTAACATTAAATAGATGAAAGCTTATTAATTTTTGATGTCAGCATTCCAAGTTGGGTTCTTTCAGCCAGCAAATATTTTTGACACGACTCATAGGTGTTTATGTCAGCATGCTGTGCCTAACTTCACATTCAATAGCATTGTACTGTGCCTACTGCTTGGATTAATTCACATTTAGAAAAAAATCTTTACCACAATCAATGACAATCCAGATCAATTTGGCAAAACTCTTGAAAAATCTATGCAACTTGAACTTAAATAACATTAAGTTTAACATCATTTTAAACTCAATACTTAATTGACTGTATTTAAACAAATAGTTCCCTGGCTTCCACTAGTAACATTTTTCACTGCAATAAATTGATATTTTTAGAGTATTTTTCAGACTGCAGCTCTACTAGTTTAAGTCCTCAGGTAAATAAAATCTCTTAAGCAAGTGACATAATGCTGAGTGCATCATTTTCTTCTACTAAATTATAACATATTCATTTTCCAAGTACTAGTATTCAAGTTCCTTCCAAAATAAGTTAAACTTTTTGATTCAGAAGTTCAACCACAGTTAATTCTGCATCAGAGAGAGAAAGAAATACCCTCTAATAAAATTAGTTTTGCAATAGAACTTCTCTAATTAGCAGTTTTGTTTCAAATGCTCTGCAGTAACTTCTGAACTATGGAATTAATTTTCCCTACAGTGTGAGCAGACTTTTCATTACTCCTAGAGAGAAGGTTAATTTCAGCTATTTCATTCTAAATTCTAAAAAAAAGAAAATTTTAATGACATTGCCTGCATTTACTGTCTAACAAAACCAGATGTTCCCATAGTGTTTACAAACAAAAATCCCATACTCAGCTCCCAGAACAGCAATCAACATTCATAGACTTATTCATCTCTATTACAGAGGAAGCTGATTAGATATGAAGATAAGCAAATATACTTACACATAAAGGTAATGACTGAAATAGGCTGCCGCACTTTTGTCTTTGAGCAGAACACTATTGTGGATGGATTCAACCTTGCCCTATGTATTTTAAGAATCAGGATAGAGTCATTGAACAAATTTGAACAAATCAGCATCTGACTGTACTCCTGCTGCATTTATAGAAATCACTTTAAAAAGGCATGGATGTATTTTACAAGGCATTTACATTACATAATGTATTTTCGCACATCAGCAGGCTGTGGTCAGACTTAACTGCTAGCTACTCCCGTTATGTCAATGAGCTCCTTGCAAAGGGTGCTTTCCTTAAAAACTGAAGTAAAAATAATGCATGCATCTTGCCTTGACCAGTCTTTACATTTTCACTTTTTGTATTTACAGATGCTGCTGTAGAACCCCTACCTGAGGTTAGGCCTTAAGTCAGTCTAACAAGTGCAAGGCAGTGTCCTGCCGGGAGGACTGCAGACCCCGCTAAGCATCACCCTGCAGAAGGGGGAAGGCTGCTCCAGCAGAGCGGCTTCCCTAGCGCTGAGGATGGTACCACACTGCCACCCTCAGCAGGAACAGCAGATCATCAGCTCAAACATTTTCTAGCTTCAAAAAACACACACACAGCAAGATTGTTGGAGCCTTAGAGTAATAAGGCTGGTCTCCCATCTACTCATCTTCTCACTGTCATAATCAGGGTTTTCCTTTTAGGAAAGGATGATGAAATGCCTGCCTCACTGAGATGTGCTATGCTCTGCTTCTGCTCATCTCGAAGAGAGCAAGAGGGAGGGGAAAGTTGGACCAAGGTGTGACTGACAGTAAACATCCCCTCAGAGTTATCAAGGAACACACTGCGACTTTCTCAGGAGTTTCACATGCAACTGTCAGTCTTGCGCTGTTCTTGTGCCCGGGCTTTTTCCACCTCACCCTTTGCTCTGTGTGTATCCCTGTACTCTCCACAAAAGCACAGTGGTTGAAAACAGGTATCTACTCAGCAATTTGCACTTTACCACGTGTAAATACAGACACACATGTAGGAAAACCACTGTTGTATTGTAAATACTTGATTAAAAAGCCTACACTTTGATAGCTTGTTGACATGTACTTAAGATACACTTTAGAAAATTACTATTTTGTGTACTTTAAAATACCATATAATCTTACTTCTAAGATAATTCTTGAATCAGTTCAGAGCACAGTACATGTTTTACTTGAGAAATCAGTTCATTTAAAGTACTTCGTTTCCCTAAGGTTCCTCAGGTTTTTACTATTGAAAAAAATATGCTATTTGACAAACTACAAATATTAACAGTAACTTCACATGCTGAGAATAAAGAAAGTAAAATAAGTTTTATTTTAAAAGCAAAAAAAGCCTCACAAGGTCTCCCTAACCTGTAATATTGTGTCATATACTCCCCTAAACCCTGCTGGTTTTGGTGTTTGCACCAACACTAACACCACATGCAATAGGATGTTTCTCAGCTGTGGGACCTGGGATATAGCACTGACACAGTAGTTCACAAACTCAGTTAATAACCAAGCCAGCAAACTCATCATTAAAGACCTCTGGTAAAGAAATAGTGAGAGTAACTTCCTGACATCTCTGTAGTAAATTCAAGGATTTAAGAGGGGAAAAGTAAGTTGAAAGGGTACATTTTAGTATTGATGAAAAGTGAAAATTTCAGGCCAGTAGTAAAAATGAAGATTCCAGATCAAGAAGAAATATCCCAGCCATAATGGCTAACACTTTTCCACTTTTCTACTGATAACAATCCATAAAAAACACACATGATGCAAGACTAGCACAAAGCTGCCAATTCTTGACAGAATTGGTTATTCCACCCAGCCTTTTGAAAGCTGACAGCATCTCACAAAGAAAGGTCAATTACCTGAGATAATTAAATCCAATGCCCTCATCTCCGTTTCATCATGCATGTCACTCACTTCTCAGGTCCTGACATTATCCTGGGTATAATGGAAACAAGTAGCACATTAAACTAGCACCTGGACGTACTCAGCAAGAGGTAAAGCTTTGTCAAAGCCATCTCCACTAACATGCATCAACAGAAGTGGAGAAACTGAGAACGTGTGCCTCAAAGCAAGTTGCAGGCAGCAGTAGCTTCCAAAAAAGCTGCCCAGGGAAGCTTTGCAACTACATGGAAAGAACAGAAGTTGCAATGCAAGTGCCAAAAATGCATCATCTGAGCTAGAGATGCATCCCAACTGCATCCAACATTCAGGCAGTAGAGCCTTAGAGCTCCTCAAGGTAGTAAGGCCCCAGTTTCGGTACAAATGTACTTCTACTTCAGGATCTGCCTAACTCTACAAGATTCATAGGACCATTAAAATGGGGCATTAACCTCAGTGACTTCAGTGAAAATAAACAAATACATTTTCCCAAATTTATCATGAGAAATGACAAACTTCAAGAAGGGTCTAAAACAAGACGCAAAAAATATGGAAAACCATTCTGTTTGAGCAACCATGACTTTCTAAAGGCTGCCCTAAAAAAGATCTCATTTGAGGTGTTTAGGTAAGATATAAAAAAAATATATTTTTGATCTTTTTAAACTCATTTAAAATATTTTCTGCTGAAGAAGTCTGAAACAGTTACAGAGGATGTAGCCGTAGGTCACTGGGTATTATAAAAATCATTTAAATGAAGTTATTCATGCAGTCCATAGTAGGCAAAAATGTTCATCTTCAACATTTGTATTTGTATGTAAACATTACTAGATACAGGAACACTGACTCATCCTGTGTTTACCACTGAAGCTTACAATAATCAGAAAACTTTTCTGTAGAGTTCCAAAGATACAGCATGTTTCAATGTTATTTTCATCTCTTCCATTACATTTACCAGGATACTACAATCTAAGAATGAAATAAAAAATAACTTGTTTACAGTAACTTTAAATATAGATAGCATCAAAATAGATTTCAAAAACCTCAGCATTGAAACTATCTATTAGTTCGTTAGAATGTAAAGATGTGAAATATCTGTCAGTAAATTCTTCCTTTTTAGCTTTGCACTTAATTTAGGTACAAATTTATATTATTTGGTCTCCTTTTCAAGTCTTCAGGCTTTATTTATTCAGGAAGTGTGGTAACAGTTTCAAGAAAGTATTTATAATTGCACTGATATCTCCAGAATAGGGAGATTTAAGTCAGTTTCTATTTATTTTAGCTAATGGCCCTGAAAACAAAGACATTTCAGTTTATGATACATCACACATTTGAGTAATGGTTTAATGATAATTTTTAATGATAATATTGTCTTACAAGAGTCATGTGCTTATTTGGCAAACATTCAAGAAACTAAAATCTCATAGCCAACCTGTTGATACATATAATCAGCAGCTTTGCAATATCTCCAGGAATCCCCGGGATATAAGAGGTTCACCATGTTTTCCATTATTTTCAGCATCACTGCTATGGAAAGTCATTACAGATTACAGTGCTTTTTAATCAGCACTGCAGATGTTATGACAAACCCCCAAGGTTGCCATTCACAAGAAAAAAAAATTCTACTCAAGAACAACTTACCCTGCTTGACCTCCAGCATAGATGTAAAGAGCTAAGCCCCTAAAAGAGTTAAACGCTTTCCTATTTGGGCATCCAGATTTTGAGTGTTCAAAGAGTCTTTTCTGCAAGACATTCTCTGAAGCGATTTCATCACTCTCTACCCGTCTGAGGATGGAGTCAGCTGATTTCCCCATCCATGAATGCCCCTATTCAGAGGCTTAAGCTTTGAATTCCTACTTGGGCCAGGCTGTTCTGGGGCTAGCTCGCGGGAGGTGATGCCCAGAGGCCCCAGTGCTCCAGCACATGGCAGGATGATGACATGCAAGTGGGGCTTGGGGCAATGGGCAGCAGCTCTGCAGGCTGCATCTGTCTGCAGACAGAATTCATTTTGCCAGGAGCCCATAAGCCAGCACTGCCCTTGCTGATGGAGCAGTATTCCCATCAGAAAAGCCTCAAACTGACCAAGACCTGCAGGCATTGAGGGACCTACTTAGCCCAAGACTGAGCAAGCCATCAAAAACTTTAATTTTACATTAACAGGCCTTGACAGTCATAACCTTTCAGGGCACACTAACAGAACTCATTTAATACTAATTTACTTGTTTGTCTCCAGCAGCCCCCGTCACACTGCTCACAGCCCAGGTGCTGCTGCAGGGGCAGCCCAGCAACTGCTGCCCAGCACCCTCATGCCGAGAGCAGGACGGACACTGCCCAGAGTTACCCAATACGCCTCACCTGCTGGGATCCTGAAATCATTTCTATGAACTTCATAAAGCCCAAACAGGGAGTTTCAGAAATTCTTAGCATTTTTAGGGATTCTTCCCCCCCCCCCCCAAAAATACTACAATCTAATATTAATTAAACATACTATCAGAAATAAGCATCAACATTGCTTCTGTGCCAGGTGGTAACAGAATTGTCTTTAAAGCCATTTTCTCAGCTCTAGTAATATGAAATACCACATGGGACCAAACTTGCTGACCAAACTCTCCCACTTGCAGCTGTTCTGTAGTTAAAATCATTTTTTTTTTCCTCTCCACTGGGTTTAAAGCTTCTTTCTGCTTGGCTGATAAGTGAAAAATCAACAGTCATAGTAAAACAGCCTGTTTGAGAGGATGAGCAATGGGGGAGGCACCTCAGCCCAGGCACAAGCAGAATGCAGTTTTGATTTATAATCAGATGAGAATCCAGTGTTTGCAGAGGATGGGGAATTTTTCATCTCTCTAATTTCTCCTGCCCACAGATGCAGTAACAAATAAGGGCTTTAGGCCATAACAGTAACCAAAAGGCAGATCACAGGAGGAAAACATGCTCCATTTTTGTCAGAGATGTTTTCCTTCCCTATGCTAGGCCTGAGCCCTTCTCATGGTTTGTAGCTTGAGGACACTTCCAGTGCAGAGAAAACAGACTCATGTGGTGTCAAAATGGGTCTCCTTTAACATGAAATGTATCCATAGCTATTTTAAGGTTGCTAGCTTAAATATCAAGTTTAAGCAAAAAAGCACCCATTTCTTACCTGGACTAAGACCAACAGTTTCTAGAGGACACAAGCAAAATTCCATGTTCCTCATGCAGGGCTAGAACTGGTGATTTGGGTCCTCCCCAAGCTTTGTCTCCTACAGCAGTTGCCATCTCTTTAGTCCCCCCAAGCAGGACTTGGTACTTGTGACTGAGCTCTGTCTCCTGCCTGATGCACGATGCACCTGCAGTGCCATCTCCTGAGCATGGTGACCTCGCCAGGGCAGCTGCTTTTGCTTCTTCCTCAAGAAGATTTCTGACAAGTGACTCCATCTCCACCACTGCCCCCTCTACCCATCCCAGTCTGTCTGGAACCATGTTCTGGGATGGCTGTCTTCATTTTACCTTAATTTACCTGCTCTTGCAGGAGCAAAACCAATATTCTCCTCCTCAAATCAAAGCAGAGGAAGAGTAATGTCTGCAAAATTAACCTTTCCTAGGTAGACTTTAACAGCATTACCTGAAAATGCGCAGAACATCTCCACAACCTCTCTAGTAAAGATTAACTTACTGAAGCCACTACCTACTGGAAGGGGCATGAACGACAGCAAATCCAGGAAGCGCAACCACCACGGACACCCCTGGAGGCTCCCCCGCCGCCTCCCCTCGCCTCGCGGCCGGGGGCGGGCTCGAACCCGTGACCCCGGGAGCAGCGGCGGCAGCTCCGCACTCGGCGGCCGCGCTGCAGGGAGGCGGCCGCGTGGCCGCCGCCGCCGCGCACCAGGTAAGAGCCCCCCTGCTCCCGCTCCTGTCCTCGCCTTTCCCCTCCCTTTTTGTCCCCTCATCCCCCCTCAAAAAGTTAGGTTTTACTAGAGATGCCATTATTGGCTTTCTGAGATTTTTTTTTTCTTCCCCTGAATTGAAATAAAAACATCTGGAATAGTTCAAACTGCCAAAAGTCAAGTCAGAGGAGCAAGCTGTTGAAGAAATTGTTTGAAAATGTGAAGGTTTTATGGAGACTTTTCCAGGAATTGTGATTTAGGACCCAGCTTCCCTTTCCCCACTCCCTGGCAGCTCTATGCATCTCACCTCAAATCAATGCATCGATGCTTAAAAAAATGTATATTTGAAGGCAAGTGTTGATTAAGCCTGTTGAGCATTGATTTACAGATGAAAAATATTTGCATTAAATGAAAGCCTTATTCCCTTAGCAGTTTTTTTTCAAATTATAAAAAGAATTGCTTGCACATATACCTAAGTTAATGTCTGTTGAACCTTTAATGAGATTTTAAGGGTTGCTCTTAATCATAACTCTCCATAATTCTAATAACTGTCATAGAAGCAGAATTCAAGCATTATTTACTTAAATGAAAAATTGTGAAAAGTCATACACTTATCCACAGGGGAAGATTAGTTAAATCTTTATTGGTGATGAAACACTGAAAGGCGTTTTATTGAAAAAAGCCTCTGTTGCTGCTTCCCCCAGGACCGAGCCGCCCTGCCTGGAGCTCTGTGCCCCTCAGCCCAGGTAACACCTCCTGCTTTAGCCCCCCAGGTGCAGGGTCCTGCCTGAGCCCAGGGCGCTGCGCCGTCTTCAGGAGCACCCGCGTGAGGTGTGGGTGTAAAAACTAAGAGCCTTCCTTGAACTGCTGTGTGTGTATTTTACTACCGAGTAGTTTTAATTGAATTGAGGAAGTCTGTTCTGAATGTAATGACTTTTTAGATTATAACTAAGCTGCTTTATTGCCAATCCATTTTAAAAATCTGGTTTTACCCTTTGTCTTTCATCTCATAGAAGAGCTCAGAAGAAGGGGTCTTCTGGTTGCAAGATATTTAAGTTCAGCAGGGAACTAAAATCCCAGAATAAAGATTCAAACTAATATGACAAAAGCAATACATTTTCTTTGCAGACTTTGACTGTTCTTAGGCAAATCTCAAGAGGAAAATTCTATAGCACAGTTTCAGTATTTGCACAGTCAACAAGGTATAGCTAAATTATATTTACATTCTCCCCCTTCTCCCTCCCATCCCCAAAATGTGGAATTCCAAACAAAATGAACTGCAAACTGAGGCGCTAAATCTCTGCTGAGGCTACCTGCTAAATATTCAACCTGGAGGAGGTAAAAGGGAGATGCCTAAGCCCAACCTGCTACCCCAGGAATTTTATTTCCCCCTCAGCCATAAGCATTTCTTCAGTGACAGAGAAATGTCATTCAGCAATGCCAGAAGCCACAGGGAAGCAAAGGGCAGATTATTTGAATCCTAGATAGCTTCTACAGCATGAAAACGCTGAGCGGAGCTTAGAGAAACCAGGGCCTGGGTGAGAATCTCACCTCCAGTTACGTACCACAAGTGCATAGCTCTGCTAACTTGCATTAGGAACAGTAATTTAAGCTGGCATTAGAAAGATAGGATTTCACTTGTCATTTCAACTCAAATTATTCCTTTCTTAATCTGAATCGGCATAAGTATTCTGCCCAACTTCCAGGTTTTTTCCTATTAATCATATTTATTTTGATAGTTTCCAATCAAAGCTGTGATGGCATTTTGCTAAATGCTGCATAAACGAGTGGGCCGGGATGTGCAAGTAGTTAAGTGCGGTGTCAGGGCTGTAGTAGTTTTCAACCCCCACTTACGACCAAACATCTCTCTAGAAAGCTGGTAATAAAAGGTGCTCACCCTGGCAGTCATCTGCTCTCTGCCAGCAGCTACCAGGCAAGAGGCAGAGGCTAAATTGGCTATATTATTACTACGATGATACGACCAATATAGTCTCTGTGGTATTAACCACAGGAGGGCTTCAACCTGTGACAAGTCAAGGGTAGATATGGAACCTGGTGTAGCTGCTGGTGTTTCCTGACTGCCTGTGGGATCAGGCATGTGAGCACCTCACAGTACTGATATTCCCCTTATAGTCAGTACAGATGCCATAGGTTTTACAGAGATTTAAACTGGTGAAAAGAGAACCACTATAAACATACAGCTAGCTATAGAGCTCCATAGACAACAATACCTGGGACGTTCCGACTACAAGGGATTCAAATAAAATAGATGCATCACAGATGTATTAACCCTCTCAAACTATTCTTTGATGGAAAACTGCAAAGTCAGTGAGTTCATGGTTCTTGAACATCACTGATTTGCTGAACTTTTGGGTATTAGCTTTGTAAAAAGCAGATTTGAAAAAACAATTCACATTTAGGTTCAGCATTATGCTGGTTAGGACCTGACACTTGTTTCTTCTTTCATGAAGCATTGTATCATCATTTTAAAAAACAAAGTTATAAATTATTTTCTAAGAAAATTCTACAATAAGATTTGATAGTTAACTCATTTCCCAGCTAACTCAAGATATGCATTAATGTAAAAAAAGGAGTATGTACAGCTAATCCTTTTCTACTTTTTATAAGCATTCTAAAAATCTTAATGCTTATGATAATACAGAGAACTTGGTAAGAAATACAGTATTAATCAAGAATGGTGCCTCTAATAGAGTATTAAACTTTCATTCTGCCACTCAGAACTTCTTTTGTAGACAAATATGTTGACATGAGCAAAATTTAAAATGGCAAGTGGCAGCAACAAATTCTTCACCCTATCTTTAGACCTTGCAATCTATTATTGAAGAGAAAGTAATCATGGAATCATTGCAGTTGGAAAAGACCTTCAAGATCATCAAGTCCAGCCACAAGCCCTTCAACACCATACCTGCTAAACCATGTCCTTAAGTCCCTCATCTACATATTCCTTGAACACTGCCAGGGACAGTGACTCTACCACTTCCCTAGGCAGCCTGTTCCAATGCTTGCCTACTCCTTCCGTGTAGAATTCTTCCTAATGTCTAGCCTGAACCTCCTCTGGTACAACTTGAAGCCATTTCCTCTTGTCCTACCCACAGTTATTCTTGAAAAGAGATCAAAACCCACCTCACTACAACCTCCTTTCAGGTAGCAAAAAGGCTCCCCCAAGTCTCCTCCTCCCCTGCCTCTCCAGACCAAATAAGCTCAGCTGCTCCCCAAGGTTTGTGCTCCAGACCCTTCACCAGCTTCATTGCCCTTCTTCAGACACGCTCCAGCACCTCAACATCTTTCTTGTAGTGTGGGACCCAAACTGAACACAACAACACTCAAGGTGCAGCCTCACTAGTGCCAAGTACAGGAGAACGACCACTTCCCTGGTCCTGGGGGCTACACTATTCCTGATACGAGTCAGGCTGCCGCTGGCCTTCTTGGCCACCTGGGCACACTGCTGGCTCCTGTTCAGCTGCCTCTCAACCAACACTCCCAGGTCATTTCCTGCTGCACAGCTCTGCAGCCACCGTGCCCCAAGCCTGTAGCTTTGCATAAGGTTATGGTACGATTTGGGTCCTGCACTTCAATCACAAGTTAACTTATATTATTTGGGATACTGAAATGTATCACTGAGTTGGTACCCATCATCTGAAATGTGAAATTTAATTTACAGCTGGCTTCGTTATATCAGAAGAATAAAAAGTCCTTTCTGGTGACTCAATTCCTTCTACTTATTTTAACAAGCTTTCTGCTATTGAATGACATCTTCGATCAAAAAGACAGAGCACAGAACTTGTTCCTTGAACATAATTCATGTTCAGTGTTACACTGAGAAAAGACATTTTCAGCCGTTATTTGTAGTGCCTGGCACATTTGACTACAGCATTGATCAAAACAACATAACTAAATCCATTATTTGATTCTGTGAACTTCACAAGATACCTCAGCCAACAGCAGGAGCTCAGCATCAGTCCAGTTTCTAAAAAAACATCACCACAGATGGCAGTCTCTACAAAGAAGAAAATATGACAAGACAGCTACTTGCTTTAGACCAAATCCCGCTTTGCTTCCTTGCCTAAGGACGTTGGATAGTGTGTGCCTTTACAGGCAGGATCCCACGTGCCTGGGGCTTCGGAACAAGCTGGCTCTTATGTTGAGAGCCAACTTGTCAGTCACTTAAAGGTGTTTCCCATAACGGGATGCAGATACACATGTTCATCCCCTTTCGGTAATTTTTCCACCCCAGCAGAGTAAATTAGGCAGTTAGATCTGATTTTTTTCCTGCCTGCGGGCTTTTATTCCTTCTCTAATTTGCCCCATTCAAAAAAAAACCAACCAACCAACCAAACAAAAAAAACACCTACAAACAGGTACACTGATTTACCACTTTTCATTCAAGTATTACCATTATTACCAATTTTCATTCAGTGGTAATTTTGTTGTATGAAAAACTTATTGTTTGAAAATTAAATACTGCATTTTTCTTCCATGACCCATGGTCTCAAATACATCACAAAACCAGAGCTATCCTACACAGCCAGTCAGATTAATATGAGGACTGATATCACCATATTACACAAAATGTCCATTGTCAGTGAGTAGTTAACACAGTTGTATGTATTTGGCTTTTCCCAAGTGATCAAAAAATCCACTCATTTTTCCTTTCCCTTTGCACAGGTAGCAAGCAAATGGAATAGAGTTATTTCACATACAACTTGGAAACAAAAGAGAAAGGAAGAGCCGGAGAAGCTGGTGAAGATTGTAATATAGCATCTGCTGGTGGTTTGCTGAAAGCAAAAGCAGGAATGAGGAATGAATAAAGAGAATTTGGAAGCAGCAGTGACATTTTGGGGCAACAGTAGTTTCTTTATCTGTAAGTCATGTACTTCCAAATCTTATCTGTGACTGACTTCATATATGAAATCCCATTCTCTAGCTGCATTTTAGGTGATGCCAGCATTTTCTTTCCAATTAATTCATGCTGCTCTAGCAAGAGGAGAGAATAAAAAGCATGACACTCATTGGCTGTAACAATTGTTGTTAACAGTGGAAGCAGGGAAAGTAGTTGTACATCCTTGGTAGCTTTGGATAAAGAAGTCATATATATACACAACTGCAACAACCATCTAGAAAATAGTGATAGCAGGATCATGGAAGTATTAAAAAAATTTAGGAAATACTACATGCAGTGGCAGTGGCATATGGCCACTACCATATGACAAAGTGACTGTATCTCAGTCTTTTCCATGCTCCCACTTGTAGATAAAATTTCAGTCGAGCAGACACTTCATCTTTCTACTTACTTGCATAAAATACACTTAAAATTTAGATACTGCTACCATCTCACCAGCTCTCTTGTATCATCTCATTTTATTCTCTGAAGTTTGTTTAAAAAAAAAAAAAAAAACACAATTCTCTGTTTAAAAAACCCTCTTCACTCGTGCTGTGATACTGAGAACCCAGATACTGAGAACCCAGCACTAAGAATTCCAGAAGGAATGCTAAAACATTAAAAACTATTTTGTAGGCCTAGACTGAGGACTAGTAAAAAGTGTTAAAGTAAAAAATGTGTTACCCATCATATGTAATATTTATGCAAATATTTACTTTACCTCAATCATTTACTATTTTTAGAACATGAAGACATGTCATTTATATGCACAATAATATAGTCAGCACCTAATATTTCTGGTAAGATAGAAGGGTAGTCTATGCAGGGACCAGACTATATTTTTTTCCTCAAGGCCCTGAAAGTTTCAGGAAAGTATTATCCTGCTGTGAATGAATAGCATTTGGTAAAGAAAATGCACTGTGAATGAATAGCATTTGGTAAAGAAAATGCACTAGAGGGGAAGAGTCCAGATGTGCCAATATGCCAAGAGGCAGACTTATCAGTAGGAGCTCAGCAAATCCTTAAAAAATACAGCAGGAAAAGTCTATGCACACACATGCATGCCCATGTAGCAGTTTATACATCAGTTTAAGTTCACATATGGAGTTGCTTAAAAATTGACTCACCTCTTCCGTTCCTCAGCTGGTAATTAATGCCCTTTGGTAGTGGTTTCTATGTGGCAGTCCATATTGCAGTGCCAGTCTATATGATAATTATATTTCTCAGTATTTCTTTCTTGAAAATAAGAGATCCTCTCCTTCCTGTTACTTCCACACTCTGCCTTCCCCAGCAAAGTTAGTCCACATATACTAGGACAGGATGTGACCCTTCATGTACTGCAAAAGGCTAAGCAAAGTTTTTCTCCATAAAATTGGGTAAAATAAAATTTTTATCCAATTTGGAAATTGGATAAAATTTGAAGGTAAACCAGTTGCTTTACAAAAAGGTTAACAATTAGTTCAAACTTATTCACATTTTGGTTTGTGTTGTGAAAGTATTCTAAAAATTACAAATGCAGAAACATGTGCAGGTTCCTTTAATCTGTTTAGAGGATCCCTAGAGTAACATTTCAAAAGTTAAATAAAGTTTATGACGTACTTGGAAAATAAGTAAGAAATTTCCTATGAATATAGAAACAGAAAGTTAGTATTAATACCACTAAAAAATTACCAAAAATGGTGTAGTGAAATAAAGCATCCATCCAAAATGAGACATGCAACAGAGATACTGTGACACAAACTCACCACATTACAGAATTAACATTTAGAGGGCAATGTTCTGACAACACCATCTGCTCATTTTTTCTGTAGCTCCTCATGGCAGGTGATCTTATGTCTCATGCTCGATTTTCTGCACAACTCAGTGTAGGAGTCTGATTTATCTTGACATTAATATTTACCAGAATGCTGTAAGCTTAAGATATCCAAGGTGCTATTTTTTTAAAATTTGAGATTGAAATATTTTCACTTCAAATTGAAGACATTAACCACTTACACGTAACAACAAAATGACAAAAAATAAGTGGGATACCATCCAGACTGAATTATTTCAGGAAATATTATTACTGTTCTCATTAGGCCATGTATTAGTAAAATCACTGTAGGATAAGGAAGTCTGCTAATGTTTTGGCTCATCAGCTGAAGAATAAGACACCGACATGAAGATTGTTCAGGTTCCATTAGCAGTTGACTTTGAAACTATAAAGTAAAGAGATTTCAAAAAATAGATTTGGACACTGAAAACAGATTTTTATGAAGGAAGAACCATGTGATACCAAGACATCGGCCGCAGACTTTGGGTGCATAGGTAGCATTAGCAGTTTTTCTTAAAGCTTTGAAGCACGTCTTAATGTTTATTGATTTGATGAAAGAGTAAAATTTTGCACAACCTGTTAATTTCAGATCTTTTGTATGCCTGCATTGAATCATTTTGATTGATACACTCTTCAAGTAAGGATATGGATTATATAGCTAACATGATTTTAAAATAATCACTATGGTTGGGAATCCTACTGACAAAATTCAAAGTGTTTCACATTCAGATGGAAATATTTTGCATCAGCCAAACTTTATTCATGTAAATGGGTTTGAGGTAATTACTTATATACAACTAAAGATCATTTATAGCTCAAAGCAGAAATCTTATTTTATCTTTCATCCACAGTGGCTTTTCCTCATTAAAAGGAGATAACATCACACATAGCAGAGATGCTCTTAAACAGTATTATGGTCTGAAGTCATGACCATATTAGTGTGCGATTACTGTACATTCAAAATAAGCTGACATGTTACTCATGTGCTTCAATGTTAGCAAAGGCAAAACTCAAACTGTACCTAATTTCCCCACAGTAATTTTTCAAAACAGTTGCTTTTCCCAACTATTTAAAGGACAGATGTGAAAAAAGGACAGATGTGAAAAAAGGACAGATGTGAAAAAAGGACAGCAAGAAACTGGAGTGCAAACGCATAATTTTACCATGCCTGAGTGTTTTTGTTGCAGATATTAGTATGTTTATAGCTGCAGTTATTCATTACACAACAGCTTCACAGTCCATGGTGAAAATGTTTATATTTTGAATACAAATGTGTTGTAAAACATAGCTATTTTATTTTCAATGAATTTATTCCTCTTTCAGGAGCTACAGCAGCATTTGATGCCACACCTAACAATGCACATTCATCACTGCAGCCTCAAAGCCCTTTTTCTGTTGATGCTGTTTAGGTAAGATATTTGCTACGGTATTTTCCACTCAACACACTTATTCCCCCATCGGCATATAAACAGTTTGATTATACATATTTATATAACCTACTCACCAGCTGAATCTTGCCTCTTATAAAGATTAACCAATTTGGACATTCATAACAACATAGGACAAATTTTTCAAGAATTATCATAGTAACTTTGTTGAGTTGCATTTTCTTCTAAGAAGAATAGTGAGGAATGAAAACTCTGAGTGATTATAACAAGCAAATAATCCTTCATTTAGTGCTGTGTAGAATGAACACTGTGTTAGGCATCTAGTAAGATGTGTGGTTCTTGCCATCCTACTTTCTTCAATGACAGAAGCATCACAGTATGCATAGATGTACTCAAAGCTTGAGGTAATAAAGTCACCTTTGTGCATGTTTCCTCTTGTACTAAAGGAAAACGTCTTAAAAATAATCACCTGGTTAAAACATGTTCCTACTATTCTCTATAGATTAAACTGTAAAATTTTTAAGGATGAATTGTACCTCTCTCAACATAACTCACAGGTAAAACCATTCTACTTATGCACAGATAATCCTACTAGCAATATATTTGCCATGATAGGAAGCTTAAGGTGCTGGAGGGGTGATATGCAGGTGGTGAGAGCAGCTACAGCTGTGTGAGCATTAATAAAGCTAGTGAAGACTCTTCCCTCTTAACCAAGACATTCAAGCCAATGGGAACACAACTATGCAAGCTACAGCATAGCCAGGAGCTTTTTGATAAATTTAGGTGCTTCTGCCACAATTTTTATTTACAAAGACTGTACAATAATCTATATTAGATGTGAAAAAGGGGAGTTAACATCTTTATTTGTATCTGGAAACCCTTTTCCCAGTGGATTGCTTGAAAGAGGCTGCCCCTACATGCATTTTTAGACTGCATTTCACACGTTGTTTCACTTCTCTCACTTCTAAAGTACTGCTGCTTCTTTCACAATAAGTCTTTACAAAAAATACCCAGGAAAAATATCGCCCCCAATCTGTCTAGAGGAGACTTGTCTCAGCTGGTGCCTTTTATTCCTCTCCAGTTAGCCAGTTCCTCTAAGATATTCTACTGTATCTGAGAGGTATTGTAAAAAAATAAGCAGTTGCTGTACCTTATAGGGTTCATATAACCTGTAATATTACACTTGATCCACAAGAATGATTTAGTCACTGTAATGGAGCTTTTGTAGAAGCAAATGTAGTTCATTAAATCCAAAGAGTTTAAAATCCATACTATATATTGACATCCTAGAACAGTTAAGTACTCTAAAATATCAAATAGGAATTCAGACTTCTGTAGAAGCATAAACTGTTCTCAACAATTGAGACAGCTTTTTCAAAGAAGTTATATATTTATGTGTATGTAGCCTTATTTTCAAAAGAGATATGAAAGCATATACATTTAGATACATTCAAAACACAAATACTAGGCAAAACAGAAAGTTAAATGCATTCCCAGCTTACACTTTTTACCTAATAGAGTGATCCCAGGGATGTCATAAATGCTTGTCTGTAGGCAACTGTAAGCTCACTCTCCTGATGAAGCCAACAGGATACCATCCCTTACCACTAAGATAAGGGAAAACCCTCAAGGTCCATAACACTTGCAAGTCCCTTACCTCTCAACACCTGCAGTCTGCTGCTGAGTGTGCCCAGAATCACCTGGGGGGACCTGGCACCTCCACCTGCCTGTGTTCAAGGGGCAGCAGGTTCCTCCCTTATTTGGCTTAGAACAAGAGGGTGTCTCAAAGACCCCTTGAATGGCAGAGCACAAGGCACAAAGCTAATACCCAGGGATTTCACAGCCTCCTTGCCACGTGAGCACATTTGTAACTATAAAATAAAAAAACAAGACTTGATGCTGCAGAGCATGTGGAAAAACAGAATTGTCCTAAAGGATGCAAATGATTTAGGTAAAGCATTTGAGTATTTCAGTAATACCAATTACTGAGGATGTATTTAACGAAATAGCGCTAGGAAGAACACCCAACCTATTCAAAATTGCGTATTTATCAGGAGAACAGCTCCTGATATTATAAAATTTTGAGCACTTAACTGAAATTATATGTAAATTGCAAAAACAGGAAATCTGTTACAAGTAGGGTATTCAAGAAGTTTAATTCAAGCGCACTTCTAATGCCTATACCTTTTGCAATGCAAAGTTGGCACTTTTACTTATATTTATACTTTACTGAGTTTAGCTGTGCCTGATTTTTTTAGATGACACATAACTTTGTAGGAAAAACTTATTTTAAATTATCATTTCATACCTCTGTAAACCTTACTTCAAGCCCAGTATTAAGACCACACTCATTTGGAAGTGAAGTGAAACAAGAGCTTCTCACTAATAATATATAAATAGCTATGTATTGAACAAGATAAGCTTGGAATGTGTAACCTCTATACATAACAACACTAACAGTAAAGAATAGCTGCTTCTGTCAGAATGGAAACAAGTAAAACATGATATAGTAAAGATAAAAGTACAAAGTAGCAGAAAATACCATGTCTAAAAATACAATGCCTGTATTCAGAATAACTACTACAGCCCTTGAGTTTGCCAAGCTAAGGTACTAGATTACTCCTAGAGGATAAACTCCACAGCATCCTAGTAGGACAGCTCAAGACTTTACAAAAACAGAGTAAACACCTGTTTGTGGAAAGAGTTTTTTCAAGGCTACAAAGAATCCACCAACACAATTCAAAAGCAGAAAGAGAGGTTTGCAGAGGCAACTCAGGGAGGTGCTAAAAAGCTTAGCAAAGTTTACATACAAAGACAATATCTTTATACTTATATCTTTCTGTATTAGGAATAGAGCTTCCTCACTTTTTCAGCTACAGCACCCACTACAAGCCTAGCAAGGGACAAAAGGTGACCGTGGCACTTTTTATAGTAGTTTTCTGCTGGTGGCTGCACCCTGTCAGCTGTGCTGCATTATGTGGTTCAATTATTTGCTTCTCACCTTAATAACTAAATCAAGGTCATACCTCTGCTCCCCATCCTTACAGGTGAGGCAGAATTTAGGAGCAAATTCATGATGCCTTTTGCTATAGGGCAGTTATTTCCTGGGTAGCTGTCTCTAATAATCCAGCCTGTCCCTCCCATAGCTGCTGACTATAGGGATAAATAAAAGCTAAAAAAAAACCCCAAACAAACAGAAAAAAAACCCAAACAAACAAACAAACAAAAAAAACACCAGAAAGTGAAGCCTTTGTTGACCTGAATGAAGAATCGCAAAGTGGGCATGCTCCTTGGTCTTTTTAAGTAGCTCTTAAAATGAGATTCTTAGTATGTAAATAGGTCTTATATGTTATTGTTTATATTTGATTTTTATGTGGTCTCTTTGCAGTTGGCCTGACATGCAATGGCCTGTTTTCCTGTTGTCCTTTGCTGATTTTGCTTGGCAGGATTATTTCTGTAGCCTCTCTAAAGATGGTGTTGTAAAAGCGGGCTTTTAAAAGTGATTTTATGCTCTAATCTTTCAGGCTGGTCCCTATCTCTCTCTAGGAGCCAAATTGAATGTATTTCATTATATGAAAAGAAGCTTAATTTTAAATGCTTAAAATAAATATTCAGTGCTCCTTCCACTTTCATGGATTATAGCAACGCTGTCCTAGTTGTACAAAAAAATACTGACACTAATGCTGTTTAGGGTGAAACATTAAGAAAACTTTAGGGGCATAAGAATAATAGTTTTGCAAAAGAAAGATTAACATAGTTTTGTTAAGTCTGGTGTTTTCTAGATTTTTTTTCTTTATGGTGAGCTGTGAAATAGAAACATTTAAGTGTTTTAAGGTGTGTCATCTGGTAAGTAGCATTTATCAGCAGTCTTAATGTTAAAAACACTATTGCTTAGAAATGCTGTCTCTGCTGTGACTGATAACTCCCCTTCAAAGCATTCTCACTTTCATCTGTTCTTTTAGGTTAATGCAAATTTCTGAAGCTGAAGGAAAAAGTGAAGCTCTTCCTCCAACTATACACAAAATAATAAAAGGATACAACAAGTATCTGCGTCCATTTTTTGACAGTGAGTACAAAGCCTGTGTCTTATAAGGCATAATATAGAATCTGAAAAAAAATCTTTTTCCCTTTTTTTTTTTTACTTTCTTTTTCTTTCCCTTTTCTTTAATATTTGGCAATAATTGATACGAGGATATATACGCTCCTGCCATATGAGAAAGCTTAATGGTTAAGTAGCCTAAGGTGATCTTTATAAATTCTGGGTATTCACAAGTCTGTTTCACATTTTCTGTTAAAAACTTGTTGTTCCCAGTGTAATGCCCTACCTATCAAAAAACATAATGCACTCTAAGCTCCTCAATAACAACTATACCAAACTTTATATAAAACATACTTTAAAATCTTTATGTATCAATTTTGTGACTTTCAAATTGTTCCAGAAAGTACCGGTCAGTCTTGCTGTTGTATGAAGTATGACATGACTTACTAGAAGATCACAAGGGAATTATTAAATAAGTCTTCCTTGCCTTAGGCCTTAAAGTTCACTGGACGGATCCGTGCAGAATTATAAGAGAAAACGAATCTAAAAGTCCCTCCCTGAGGCTGGGAGGCCGTGTTTGCTGTGTTGGCAGAATCACTTTATCTCCCGTACCAAGGCTGGTTTCAGCTGCCCTGCTAGCCTCGTGCACGTGAGATCTCAGTCACGGACACCTTTCTTGCCTGAATCAGCATTTAGTGTATTTGATATTCAGGAGTTCTCTTCCTGGGGGGACTGCAGAACTCTACACAGAAAATAATCTGCAAGTTAAAAAGGTGCTCAGCTTCATGTGCTTGACAGAAAATAAACTTAGAGTCAGGCAATAGTTCCTATGTTCAGAAACATTAGAGCTTTTAAATGGAGACTTTTATAGCCCTTTATTTAATCACTTAAAAAATAGTGGCTGAAGGGTTTCTCAGACCATGTAGTTACCTCTCACTACCCATGTATGTGGAGGGTTTACCATTCTGTTGGATAAGAGTTTCCAGAATGTGAAATTTATGAATCAATTTCATAAAATGTTGTCAGAAACCATTATTTTCTGTTTTTATTGTAATTGTCTCAATGGATGACACAACTGTTTTAAAGTATTTACATGGTCATTGGGAAGGTTATTAGCAAAATCAAAATAATGATAATAAAGAAAGGTGCCACTTCTTATTTAAGGTAATGCATAATGAAAAATAAATTATTCACCACGACACGTATAGATATTTGATTTGTCACCTTTTTGTGGTACTAAAGATTTGCATCACCATGATAGATATGCTTTGGTAGATTGCAAATAGTTTCACTACAAAATTATGTTATCATAGTTCAGACTAACACTTGGGCATTTTCATGCTGCGAATTTCCTTTTTCTAATTTGAACAGAATTTCTTCTCAGCTGTGGCAATGCTAAATCACAGTCAGGCAATTGCATTTTTTTGCCTGGAAATTTTGACCAGACAGATGTTAAGGACTTTCTGTGTTTATCTGGAAATCCCAGAGGAGCACAAGCACAGATCAGCTCTGTCATGTGCAGTGCAAGCCGAGCACTTTCAGATGGGTGAGAATTGCTGTGTGTGTTTGCTGCAGCTCAGGCATGCACGCGCTGTCTCGGAAGCCCTGGGTAGATACTAGCCGTATTGCTGAAGGACTGTGGTGCCAGTCCTTCAGTCTGAAAAAAAAGTTTCACTGATGGCATCTTTAAATGCAGAGGTGGATGTTATGTGGGACATGGCATTTCTATAGCAATAACTTCTATATAGCAATGACATTCTATAAGAGTAATTCACAGTGGCCCAGGAAGTGTTGGTCTCAGTTTTGGACCTGCGGATCCAAAGATGCTTTGAGTGTGAGTCATGATTTGATCTGGGATTTGAGAGTGGCTGCCTTTCCTAGGGGACACATAGCCCTCTCCAAGCGCACGGGCCATCTGCCCAGCCCAAGCCCTTCCGGCACCAGCAAGGGGGCTGCAGCCCAGATTAAGTTGAGGTCTAGGGCAAGCTACAGCTCTCCTCGGATAGTAAGCTACCAATATCCTTGGCTTATGAAGTCGGTGGATTACGCTGATCTGCGTGACCCTAGCTAGTGTGTCTTTGTTCCACATAATATTATGCTTATTTCTGTGGATATTATCTGCTTGCAGCTGGTGTACTTTACATCTGTTCTTGGTCAGAAAGCGATTAAGTATAGCTGACTTTAAGAATTGTATGAATGGCGACAGTATTCCTGATAAATACCAGTTAGTCATGTACTGTGTGAACTTATTGCTGTTAAATAATAAGAGCCTGAGCAATCAAAAATAGTTTGTAAGAAAAAGGTCCTGCCTAGAACTCTATAATCTAAAGAACAAGTGAAGAATAAGAAAATAAAGTAGGTAGAAATGGTAGAAATGTTCAGTTAGTATAAAAGCATGCACAGTTCTCATGATACTAGGATATGAGCGTTGATTTATGTTGATAAGGAAACTCCTAGTACTAAAAACATAAACAGAAAAGGACATATATGCGTGTTAACACAAAAATAGATTTGTTTACTGTCTGAAGTATATCCTTGCATGTCTCAAGTGCATGCAAGGATTTACCTAAAATGGGAGCCAAGTATGTGTATGCTGAAGCACAGAAACACACAGTAGTAATGCCCTAAAAGCTTTTGTTAATTTCCTTGATCATTTTCGTGAACTTTAGACTCCAATTCATTTAGAAACAAGTTCAGTAACAGCTTTGAAACCTGAATTTGACTGTCCCACTGGGTCCTTTTGTCCCGGTGCTGCTTGTGGGAAGGGGGAAGCCTGAGACTTAACCTTCCTGGAGCCTGCACCGAGTTCAAGAACCACATCTGCTTGTTACTTTCCTTCCTATTAAACTATTAAGTACCT
Source organism: Crypturellus tataupa (assembly GCA_034781795.1). Classification (NCBI taxonomy): domain Eukaryota; kingdom Metazoa; phylum Chordata; class Aves; order Tinamiformes; family Tinamidae; genus Crypturellus; species Crypturellus tataupa. The sequence goes on from JAWLRI010000213.1 coordinate 374,093, forward strand.
CAGTGCCCTTCATGATGGGTCAGATCCTGTTTTCCAGTTGCACTTGGGGCATGTTTATGGATTTGACAACTCAGAAATGTAGGTTCTTTCCTAGCTCGTCAATCCCATCAGGTTCTAAGCAGGAGCTCCGCGCCTGGATGTGCTGGTTCGGTGACCTAGGCAAGGACAGAGTGCAGCTGGAGGAGTCTGGAAATCCCTCAAGTCAAAATGAAACCCAATTTCAGGAATGACTGCTTTTGTTATCAGACTTTTGGTTGGTTGCCTAGGTCTGCCTATCTTCTCTTTTAGACAGTTTGGTCCCTTTGGGGAGTCTGAAATTCTCTTGTTTTGTAACCAAGTGCATTTCTGCTTATATGTATGATAAGCATCCAAAAAATGTCAGAAAAAATAGTCATAAAACTCTGTTATTTATTGACTTCCACTGTACTTTGACCTTAATGTTAACTAGCTATAATGGAATACTGACACATGAATTTATCAAGCGAGATGAGCAAGATGTTAGCATCTTAGTCATTTCAGAGTCATTTGGTCTCTCTCTCTCTCTCTCCCTCTCCCTCTCCCTCTCTCTCTCTTTCTCTCTCTTTTTTTTTTTTTTTTAATGCGATGCTTGTCACCAAGATCAGGCTCTTGGCATATCTATGACACTAAATTCCTTAATACTTATCAAAAGCGACTTTTATTCCTGAAAAGAAAGCATTATGTATGCACAGCCATAAAAGAAGATCTTTTTTCCTAAACATAGGGGAAACAGATATTTACAGGTCAAGGAAATATCATGGCAGCTAGTAAGTTCTTATTTTAACAAACTATTCATTTGCCACTTGTTTTGCGGCTGGCAGAAGGGTACTGAATACATCCTTTTATGCCCAATGTAGAGCATAGGTCTCGGACACGTAGATTAGGTGCCTGAAGTTAGGTGAAATGAAGTCAGGCTTAGTTTTTCAAAATGTTTAGACAAGTAAAATTGACTGAATGATTTATGTTTGTCCATGCTAGCTGGGATGTGCTAGCTAGTAGGGTACTTCTGCACAGTTTTACACAAATACTGGCTGGATTTTGTTCCTGGGTTCTGCTTTGATCTGAATTAATTTTGATATTAATATGATATTAAGAATGTTCTCTTTTATTAACTGTATCTTTTAATGCTGCTATTTGTGCCTGTGCCTCAAATGTTAAATCAAGTTTTAATGAACTTTCCATTCTATCCTTTCAATTTATTACCAAGTTTAAAAAAGATCATGTAATCTGGTTAGAAAGATTACTTAATCTAGAATGATTTACCCATTCTTGGGAAATGAATATAAAATATTTTTGTATTATTGTAGAAGATAGTACCCATTAATGCAATCATGTCCATCCTGGTCAGTGTGACAGAAGTGAAAGAATCTTGAAGAAAAGCTCACATAAGGGATTTAAAAATGCACTGTTATTTTCTTTAACTGTACTATGTAACTCGTTATCTGAGCAAGGAAAGGCAGATCAGAATTTTAACATCATTTTTTTCTGCTGAAAGTATGCAGAGCAGTAACAGAGGTGCTGTGCCAAACCTCTCTGGAATTAATGTGCTGCTGACTTCAGTGAGCCTTGCATCAGGTTCAGAGAGTTGTTGAGATGCATGAAGTCTTGTAAATTTTATACAAATAGAGTTTTTTTTTATTCTGTGATTGAAAGTGATAATTTAAGTGTTTTAATTAATAAGTGAGAGGCTGCAAAAAGGTCACAGCTAAATACACTTGAATTTGGAAGCTGTTTTCAAGTGGCATAGGAAAGTGTCGTGCTTAAGTCAGTTATCCTAGGCTGCATTTAAAAGACCGCTTTCCTTACCTTTGCAATGAGCAATACCTTGCTTCATGGACTCAAGGTTGAAATTCAGTCTCCAAAAACTGGAGTCTTGCTTTGCTTTGTCAGCAAATAAATGCGACTTCACTATTGGATGTTTTTTCTGCATACTTATTAACACTGGTCAGGCAACATCCGTCTCCTCTTTGAGGAGGTGAGTAAATTCTCTCATTTTCACAGTTTTAAGGATTTTTATCTCTTTAATTATTTTCTGCCTCCTTTAAACTGTCTGCTTTTTACATAAATTTTGAGATGTGGGAAACAGAACTTGTCACAATAACAACAGTCTTGCCAGTGCAGTCTAGACTGCAAGATAATGTAATTCTGTACATTGCTCTCCATTACAAAAGTGCTTTTGCTAAAGCATAATACTGAAAGTTCATGTTGAAGTGTCTATCTGTGACAATCCCTAAATCCTTCTCAAAGGCATTGCTTGCCAATATAGTTTTCGGTCCTCAGGTATTGCTTGCATTATTTATTCCCATATTACTTGCATTCGTTTGACTATATTAAAATAACATCTTATTAACTCTTTTTCTGTTTTTCTTTTTTTTTTCCAAAGAACTTTTATCCTCACCAATTTCTCATCTGCAAGGTGTGTTAACAAAGATACACAACTATGGAAAGATCTTTGTTTATGTCCAAATGGAATTGAATATGAATCCTACTAGAAATGGCTCCAATGTTTTGTATCTTCATACCAACAATTAAGTTGAAGACTGTCAGCCTATCTTAATATTTCAAGTCACTTCACATAATATGTTTTTCTTAAAAAAAGAAAAAATAACTTGTAGGTGGGAAACTAAATGCACCAGAAAAATCCAAGTGGACTGAGTCACTCTTATTAACAAGCCCTATAACACCCTAGAACAAAACAGAAAATCATGTGAACAAAAGGAGTATTTCCTGAAACTGTAGTGTGTTATTTGTACTTGTGCAATTAATTCTGTTAGAGTCTCAGTCTTTTACGCAGTATTGTTGCCATGTTGGTGCATTATTTTAAATGACCACTCCTTTTCTGAGAGTCTGAGCATACCAATATTACCATGACATGGTGACAGCTACCTAGGTAAGGTGTTTAATTATACTGAATAAACACTCTCTTAATTTTATTAAGAGGGCAATGAAAGAACTGGCATCCATTTACAAATGCAAGTATTCACGCCATGAGCTATATGCTAAGGGATAAAAGTAAAGTAGTATGTTATAAGCACAATGACACAAAATTGACAATATACTCTTAAATAGGAAATAAAGATATTTGGATATCACATCTGGATATGAACCACGTGAAACTGCCAGGGGCAACTCCTTAGTCTGCAACATCTGATGGACCAGATGTTGCAACTGGAAGAATTCTTTCCACAGCTCTGCACCTCGCAGCAGAGGGCTGTGATGTACCACGGGGACTGGACCTTCAGCACCTTACTGGGCAACGTTTGCTCTAATGCTTTTTTTTCTAGGGGGACGGAAAAGTTGAGACAACCTTTGGAAATACAGTATATTTATTAAATTTTCACATTTTCACATTTTGATAGGAAATGTTCATTTTTTTCTTAATCTAAATTTCAGAAATATGAGATATAATAAGGAAAAATGGAAGATACCATAGAAAACATTTTTATAGAAGTTTCTGTTAATAAACATGGAGTATTAAAGAACTGTAGCCTGAATTCTCATTTTCATTTATTTTTTTTTTATGCAGATGGTCCTGTGTCAGTTGGAATGAGCCTGGATATTGCGAGCATTGATACAATATCAGAAATAAACATGGTATTGTTAGTTTTGTTTCTTGTTTGTTGAACCGATAATGTTTTGTATTTCCAGTTGTTAGCAATGGATCTTTGAAGCTTTTCTCCAGGCAGTGTTCTTCCGTGTGTGTTACGAGATGGAATTTTGTTTTCAACTGCAGATGGTGGCTATAGTGCTTACACTATAATAAATGCCAACTTACTAAACACGTCTGGTTTCTCAACTAGTACTTTAAAGAAGTTCTAGTCTAGCAGATACAAGTCAAACATCTCATAAACAGAAATTATCTCCCACCCAGTATTAACCATCTTAATAAAACGCTTTTAGAGCAGTAATTATTTTTGAAATGAAGTGTCTCCTCTGCTCCTTTGCATTTTAGAAAATTAGAGATAATACGTTTATGTGTGCCTCTGAAGCAACTCTCTTTACTTGTATTTAACCACAGTTAAATTCATACTATTCTGTTCTTACTGTGATTCACTCTTATCCAAGCTGTATTTCATTATATTTGTAGTATTCCTTTTTGAACAAAGGAACATAGTATATTCCTCTAATTAAAGATCCAACTTTGGTGCATAGAAATGTAAAACTCATTAATCAAATATTTGATACTAGGGGGGAAAAATACCTACGCCTACTGTTCTTTATCATTAGGCATTGTTACCTCTTCCATTACTCAGTCCTTCTAGGACTGCTGAATATTCAGATCTGTTGTATACTTTGCAAGTGTTTAGATTTTAATAATTAAAAAGATGAAAGCAGGGTCAGAACTTGAGGTGAATTTAAAATATTGATAAAAATACCTGGTAAAATCAAAAGTTGATTAAAAAAGTGGCAAAAAAGTGCACTGATTAGGATGTAAGACTATAAGACATATTTAAGCTGAACATAATTTGAGGGTTCCTATTGCATGTTTTTGTCTTTATGCATTGGAATATATACAACTTTTTCCATGTATAAAATTGTCTATTAGTTTATGTAAATCAAATGACGTTTACAGCCACTTATACAAATTGTTTTAAAGTCTAAAGATTTACAGAGCCAGATTATCCATTGGCAAAACTCTGACTTCAGTTGATTTATATCCCCAGAGTGAGGCCCCAGCATTTACTCTAAAATTCAACTGGGCCAAAAGAACAAAGTCTACTCGGGATAATATTTCTTAATGATGTCAACCACACATCAAGTGCTGGAATATTTGGCAGTAAAAGAGCTAGTAAAGCTGCTATTTTAGTGCTGTTGCTCAAGAGCACAACGTGGAGAGTCACAGGCTGTTACGTGTCCAACAGCTCTTTCCATTCCCCATTTCTTTTTTTTTTTTTTAAATAAAGGCCTTGCTTGGTATGATCATGTCTCTAGTTTGATTTTGTTTTTCTCCCTTTCTCTTTCAGGATTACACAGCTACCATATTTCTAAGGCAGCGCTGGACTGATGAGAGACTTTGTTTTGATGGTAATAAGAGTTTAAGTCTTGATGGTCGACTTGTAGAAATGCTTTGGGTCCCGGATACTTTCATAGTTGATTCAAAAAAGTCTTTTCTTCATGATATCACTGTGGAAAACCGTCTTATCAGAATATATCCTAATGGAACAGTCCTGTATGCCATACGGTATGTAAACACCAGACACAGTATGTAAACACCAGACATTAGACTTTGCTTGTCTTTTGAGCTGTGCAGGTTAGCATGATTCATATACTTTATGTACTGTGGCTTTAGAAGAACTTTATAAATGTATGATATGGCTGCCCAATGTGATTATGTTATTAAATAGATCTCACTTTCTTCCCTCGTTTGGGCCTGTTGTTTTACATAGTCCAAATGCAGGAATTGCCTTTGGCTATGGCCGTTGTTTCTCAATGAAGTCCTTTCCGAAGAAAGGAAATGGCAGGTTGCCTTGCTTCATTGCAGGTTACCTTTTGTAATAGATTTTGATAGACTTGACAAATTTTTGAAACATAATATAAAATATCAACTCAAATGCATGCTGCAGGTGATAAGGTGTCATGGTGTTTTGAGGTCGATATGACATTGAAATATTTTGGAGTGGTTTTCAGTCTGGATGTAGTTAGTTCATGCTAGTAAATGCTATTTTTTCCTCTTATTAGTATTTCTCTAAAAAAAAAAATTAGTTCAGAAAACTCACATGACCTAATTTTCCTTGCAGTGCTGAACATGTTTTCCCATTAATCAGTAATATTCTATTTTTTCAAGGATAACCACAACTGTTGCATGCAGCATGGACCTGACCAAATATCCGATGGATAAGCAGACATGTACTTTGCAACTGGAAAGCTGTAAGACTTCACTGCTATTATTTTTATACAATTACCAAAATAACTGTGGTTTGCAGCACAGGCTAATGGCTGTTTGATATTCACAAAGAGACTGGGATTTTCAGATGCTAGGGGGCAGTATGTGACCACTTCCTACGGAATTCCAATAGTGTTCGCTTGCGTGTCAAATGCCTTGAGGCTGCAGTGGAAATAGCACAGCAGTGCACAGAAATACTAACATTAAATAAAAATTTGGAAGGTTGTAGACCTGCTTCTGCACTGCATCCTGCATAGGGCTTATCCTGGTCTTTAAGGGCAGTTCTGCAAGCAGGCACTTCCTACCAGAGCCAAGAAAATCACTTGTTTTACTTGACTTTTGCCTTTTTTTCCTTCTTCCAGTTATTATATAATTTCTTTCCTGAGGCATATCTCCCTTAAGAAAGAAAAAAAAAAAATAGGATAAGGCTTATTGGTTGACATAGAGTTCGTATTTAATTAATTTACTGTCTTCATATTGAAAGAAGGTAATTGCATAGACAGTCTGTTCTGAAAAGGATATATACAGATCCTTCTGTGACTTATTTAATTGTCTCTGAGCCAGTGCCCTGGGAAAAAAATGTCATCACTGTGACTGAATATCCTGTTCTAGATTCTCATTTTATCAAGTCCTCCTATTTTTCATTAAAATATTCTCCTTCAATTCTTGTAAAGATGCAGTGCCAGCAAATACCCAACAGTGCATTTTTAATTTTTTGTTCTTATTCATATGAATAAGGCTCTCAAAGATATTTTTGCATGGGACAACATCAAAGGATATCTAATCCTGTTAGAAGAAAATGTATGTTCTAATCTGAAGAAATACATTTGGAAGGTTTTCCAGAACCTGTGCAGGTCTTTAGCATTTCAAAAGTGGGGTATATTCTCTTTTTTCTGATGATAATGACCAGTTAACTGATTGCTGCAGAGTTTAGGCTGAACAGAGAGAATTGCTGTCCAAACCTTCCTTGTCCTGGAATTCTTCTAGAATCAGCAGTTTTGCAAGAATAAGATCGATATAACAGAAAGCAATTTGGATTCATCTCCAAGATAATTTTGTTTGAAAGAGCATATTAATAAGTCGAACAGTGTATATAGGTTTACATCAACAATATTGTTTAATGAGTTATTTAGTATTTTTTTATGGTCCCAGAATGAAATATATGTCTCTCAGGAACTTTAACTTATTTGACAAGATTTTTAAAAAAGAGGAATTCCCTCTAATTAAAAATAAATATTTTTTTCAGAGTGATTCCATCTGTTATTTCAAACAACATACAAGTGTCTCCTGTCTAAAAGGAAAATGTAGTAATGTAATCTCAAATGCTTTCCTGTCACTGGTATTTAGTTTTGAGGAAAAGCAGCTAGAAACAGAATGCAAGAATATGCCTTTAGCAGTGGCCCTTGTCCTCTAGTGCCCTGTAACACTTTCTTTTGCTTACATTATAAATGGTGTTTGCTCCCCCATGGGCTAAACTATGCAGTTTATAGATGGATAATGACAGCATCCTAGAAGATTGCTTGTAAATACCATTATCTGGAGTTATGAATTGTGAATGCAAGCATGCGTGCACATCTGCAAAAACACAGATGTGTATAAATGAAGAAGCAAATATTTGAGCTGAAAAAAGATGTTAGGCTTCATATTAAATGAGTACCAGAGTAAAGACAAAATGACAGGTTATTATCATGGATTTTGGAAGACATCAGTATTGCACATTATACATGCATACACAAAAATCCTGGTAGCCTTTACAACATGCTGTTCAATTAGTAGTAGTTTAGCACTAATTGACTTATAATTTCTACAAGATAAGTACTTTTTAATGAGCTTTTGTGTTGCTTATGATTTTTTTTCATGTTATTACACTGCTTTAGAAGATCGTACAGGCATATGTTATGAAGAGGGAGCTGCTGCTCTGAGTTTCCACTGGGCATGAGAGGTGACACTGGTGCAAGAGGGGGACTTGAGGGACTCGTGTCTCAGTACTGCAGAGGGGAGTTCTGGCTCTCTACGTTGTGGCAGAAAGCACCACCCTTCATTCATGGTGAATCACGCTGGCTGAAGCTTATTTCCTCAGTCTTCTCCCGCATAGGCCTTCAGTCCAGTTCCCTGTTATTTTTTTGTACTCGACTATGTAATTTAATTCCCTTTTTGAACTTGTCCTTTAGCTTTTATTCAGTGAAGGGCCATGTAAAGGCTTTTAACTTGTGCTTGACCATCAGGGGAAATCAAAATTAGTATCAGAAACTTAAAGAAACTCATTTGTATTAGGCATTATGAATGTTTAATCCCAAGCTTACTATTCATGTTATTAACCCTGTTGACATTCATTGCTCGTACTGTATCAATAAATTACAGAAGTGAGACCCTTCAAGCTTGAAGAATTATAATGAGAGTTCAGTGTCATGTAAAAAGAGCAGCTTACTTATAAAAGCCAGTAATAAAGCTTAAGGATCTCGTCAATGCAAGTATTTTAAACTTTTCATAATTATACAGTATTAATCCTCTGAAAAAAGAAAAATAACTTTATGTAGAGGGAGCATTGTGGTATTTAACTTTCTTGAATGTTGGGAAGACTATCTTGATCCAATTTCCTTACAGAGAGAAATATAAAATTATTAGAAGGTGCTTTCATATGAAAGGCTACAAAAATCTGATAGCTGTGTAGTGAATCAGAATAGTTTGGGAAATAAATAGCTCTATTAAAACAGAAGAATCTCCTTTTGGGTTTATGTTTATTATCAGTATCTGAGCATCAAGAATTTATCCACACCCCCAGCTGCTTGGGAGAGTCAATATCCAATGAAGATAGATAACACCCTACTGTGGTAGACTCCAGTTCTTTGGATATTATCTAAATTATCTGTAGTGTAGTTTTACCGAATAGAAATGAAATGAATTTGTGCTTGGAGGCTTGCCGAAAAGCCTACTTCTACAAACATTTTATTTTGATTGATGAATGTGCAGCCATATGTTTATGGGACATACTACTTTTATTTTTCGTCAGTCCAGTTTAGGAAATTTCCCATGTGTAGTATCACTGGACCAGGAATTTGGCTTGTGCACCTGTGCTTTTGGCTTAGTCTTTCAGCACAGCAATGTTTTGGCCTTAATTACTATAAATGTGATAATGAGCTAAGAGCCCTAGTCACACTTTTCTGGAAAACTGCCTGTGACAGTGAAAACAAGATCTATGTTTGGAGGCTCAAGAAGAAGAATTTGCAAGTGAAATTGTCACTTTAAGTGCTAATCAGGACAGTGTTTCCTTGAAACTAAATTTCTGAGCTCCTGTTTTTCCTGCCTAATGTGAAAAGGATCAAAGCCATTAACATAAAAATATGAAAATGCTCCTTTATTTCTGTGATTCTAGAGCTTTGTTTTTTTTGCAGCATGTATACACTTTTGCAATGTATTGCATTGTTGTCTCTCAATGTAATTTAGATGCAATTGAGTGGAATCTAAAAAAAAATCATGGGCTCGTATTTCTGTCTCTAAGCTTAGCTATTAAAATGTACAATACAAATGTCAAATACAAGAGTGATCAATCTAAGCGGGCTGAAGGAAAAGATGTTCAAATGCTCCTCCTTAACATGTAAATTACATTAACATAATCTTGAATTAATGATATATATGCTAGTCTGAAAATTGCCTACCTTCTAATGTAACAGGAACGTGAAGCTATTTTAGCTGTTGCTGTTCTATATACTGGCAAGTGTGTGCAGAACACAGATGCCCTCTGGTAGATGCTTTGTGTCCTGCCTAAATGCCCCATTCCTGCCTGAAGGGGAAGGGATCCTTGGGGTCCATACAAGCTCCCTGTCCAAACCATGTTCCCATGTCATGACCCAGCCTCGTTTCAGGGGCTCCCCTGAAACGTTTCGTTGGCCCCCTCATGTGTCCCCGTGATCTGCTCAAGGGAGGATCAAGCTCCGTGCGGCCAGGTTGCAGGTCCCACCAGCTGGGAAACAAGCTCCAGGCATGCTCAGTACTTGGTATGAATGCTAGCAGTGCTGTAGGTCATGAAAACTGTGGTTCTTCGATGTTTAGTAGCTTTTGCCTCTAAAATACCATGCGGTACTTATCTCTTTTGTTAGTTTATGTCATGTATACTGTAATAAATGACAGAAAAAAAGCCTTCTTTTCTCCCCAAAGGGATAGCTTTCGATGATAAGATTTTACTGTTCATTTTTGGGCAGTTTTGTGTGAACAACCATTATGTTCTGCCAAAAAAAGTCATTGTTTATGCTTAATTGTACTTTCAGGCAGACAAATAAGAAACAGCTGAAACATAATTATGCTCAGCACAAATTAATTACTGTGTAAAATAAACACTTTCATTGGCTTGTGTCTCTCTGTAGGGGGTTACAACATCAATGATGTCATGTTTTACTGGACTAGAGGAAATGATTCAGTTCGAGGTTTGGACACGCTCCGACTAGCCCAATACACTGTAGAGGACTACTTTACTTCAGTATCTGAAGCAGTATATGAGACAGGTAAGAATATTCTTGTAACAGTTTTTGTGATCATAGCATGGAATTTCTCACTTTGCAAGTGAGCTTACCTTCTTGAAACCATCTGTGAGCCTTCCACGTGTTACCAGCAGAGGCTTGATTAATGCAGAAGTTGACAGTTTCAATATTTTCTCCTAGGCTATGCATTTTCTGAAGAATGCTAAAGAAATGTGCTATTTTCAAGTAACATCAGGAAGAATTGAAGGAAACAAGCTTACAAGTTGCATTTAAATGTACAGGCAGCGCTGTACAGGCTGCCTGGCCCAATTTCCCTGTGCACAGAAGGGCCAGTGGAGCAGCCCCAGACCTGCACCTCTGACCAGTGTTAAAAAGAGCTCTGGGAAGTTTCCTGTAACTACCAGATTTGACCCCATGAAAGGATCTTCTCCTGGTTATTCCTATGTTTTTGAAAGGGGATGCGATACCTGCCGAAACTGCTGCCTCCCTTTTGAGTTAGTTCCAGGTCCTTTATTACTGTTTTTGACAGCGTATTCAGTTTGCCTCCTGCCCAAACCAACATGACAACCGTAAGACTGTGCCCTCAATGGGGACACAGGCATCCTTCAAAGCTGTAGTTTCACCAGTGTATATGTTAACTGAATCACAGAGATACTGTCTCAATTCCATTGCTGGGAGTTTCTACTTCAACCATGCAGTGCAAAGAAAATTTACGATCTAATTCTGGGTATTAAATCAGGCTAACAGTCAAAGTTCTGTAAGTGGATATAAATGTGGAAATGAAATACAAAATAGCAGACTCCAGGATCACGATTATCTTGCTACTTACATAACTGGCATCTGCTTACCTCTTTATAGCTTCTGTCTAAACAGCATCAGGTTAAATCAAAGGAAAATAATCCTTCACTCCTATTCTGCCCAGAAGGCAGAAGGGTATTAGGACCTGTTCACCATACAGGAGAAGAGGAAGAAAAAAATGCTCAATTCTAAATCACTTTTTATCACTGAACCCAGAAAGAGAAGAAAAAAAAAATTAGTCTTCCCAACTAGAACTGGAACGTAGCTAGAGGCATAGTCAGATGAACTGTGCTCTTCATTCTAGTAGTTGATACTGTCCTCCTCCTTTTATATTGGTAGTAAGTATGTCTATGAAGTTAAAAGATGCTTTGTTTTATTTTAAAAATGGTTTACTAATGGTTTACATCTTTGAAATGTCCCATATTTGCTTGTTTCATTTGTCTTCTTCAAGAAGGCTACATTATGAAGGGTTATGCATTACATTTTTAAGGAAATCTCATAATCCTCTTAACTTTCTATGGAGTCTTTAGGAATTAGATGTTATTTCCTATGCATATTTTAGGCAACAGTGCATACTTTAGCTCATATTAAAAGGAAAAAAAATACAGACCTATGTAATCAGTTTAGAAGTGAAAAATGATGATTTGCATTTGTTTAACGTATGATAATATCTGAAAGTATTTTTATAAATAACAGCTATTAAAGCTATTAAAGCTCACAAGGCTTTAATGATACTAGGACAAAAGCAGTGTGTAATATTTCCTAAAATAGCAAAACCACAATCAGCGTTTGATACTGTGAGCACATAAACAGGTAGTCCAGCTGCTGCGCAGGAGAAAGCTGTACAATGCAGTGTCCAGGTTTGCATGACCGCTGAGCGAGCCAAAACTGAAATGTAGTAGTCAGTAGAAGTCCTGCAAAAGTGATGTTAGGAAAAGGGCCTCCAGGATTAATGTTGTTTACAGAACGCTATGTATCTCGTAATAGCAATCATGTTACTGTAATAGTATACTAGTAAGTTGCTTTGAATAATGTTAACTGGATTTCTGGCTAGAGTTTGGCACTGGTTTTGCTTTGTTACAGGATAGTTTAATTCTGAACCTTTGTAAATTCATTGCAGTGACCACCTCCTACGTGACTTCAATATTTACTCTTCAAATACTGATACGCCCTTGGATCTGTAGAAAACCAAACGTGCATTAGAGACTGCTGGGTTATTATCTTAGCTGTCTAGCCAACCCTCCTCCCTTCTCAGACAATAAATATAGCTCGGAAGAGCCTGCCTTTCGTATTGGAAAAACAGAAACAACTAAGGTCTGTTACACACTAGCTTTTGGTGTAAATAATCATAGAAGTAAGTCTGGGATAAACATTAAGAATTCATTTAGTCTACTCTCATGTCCCAAGGCTAGGGCTATATCTACAGCCTGACACATGCTTTTAGTAGTAAGTTAGACAAACTTGCAATGTGCCTACTCAACAACTTCCTTAGGTAATTTTTTTGATGATTACTATGACCATATTTTCATTGTGTCTAGTCTGGATCTCCCTTGTTGCTTTTCAGATCTATTCTGCTCTGTGTTGTCTAAGTAGATATACGATTTTTCAATCTGGGGAGCTGATGATTCCTGAAGAAGTGTTCTTGGTGAATTGCTTTTTTTTTTTCTTACTCAGTCCTTTTTTGATCATTGTTGAAATACTTTTGAATTGTGTTGACAATTCTGTTTTTGCTTTGAGTCTTTTACAATTTTTGTGGGTATATTCCAGCAAATCATCCATTTGTTATGCCCATATGATAAATGCTTCTTTCACAGTAAGAGATGGCTAATTAATCTCCCTTAACCTTAATTGAAGAAAGAAGAAAATAGTCCTTTAAAACTTAAGGATGATTGGCTCTTAATAGCTTTTCTTCCCCACTGACCTACAACTTTGCCCAGAAGTGCTTGCTCTACTGCAGTTCTCTTGCCAAATCAGCAGCAACAAGATTTGAGCTAGATTTGAGCTAGCTGGCCATGTTCTAAAACAGTCCTTGAGCCTACATCCAGAAACCTGTGTGCTGTTGCCATCAGCATTTTAATGTGACCCATGGTCACTCCACTTGATGAAAATCCCTGTCCCCAGGGATTTCAGCACCTTGACTGGATGCACTTCCTCACGCAGAAGCTGCACAGGTCTGACCGCTATTATGCAGAAAGCCTTTCCCTCCCAGCTGAGGGTCCCCAGGAGAATTCACATCTAAACCTGTAATAAGTGTACTTATAATTAGCATTTTGAACATCAAAATGTATATAAATATGAAGGCGTATATAGGTTTTGCTAGAATTTTCTCTCCCATAGGTTGTATGTTCATCAGTTGTAGTGTTTTGCTTTCAGAATAATGGCATTACCTTGCTCAGTCCTGCAAGTTCATCTGCCTTTCACAAAGAGACTTGGGAGACTTAGGTACAAGTCAATCTGTTCCGACTCTCAGTTTTTATTTCTTAAGGTACGCTACACTGAGTATTTTATTACATTTCCTTTGCCAGTTCTTTCATGATCTATAATCTCTCTCCAACTGCTATTTCTGTTGGCATCTTTGCCATACAGAGCTTATAAACCATCTCAGAAGTACGTGCAGTGTAAATTTACCTCATGACTCTTACCAGCCTCACATAGGAGTCGGGCAGTTGTACGTCATCATGCAACTTCTGTACGCACGTTCTGTAACCAAGTGTCTGTGACCATGTTATGTGCAACTTGCTATCTTGCTAACTTTATTCTTTATTCCTCTATAATCATTGTCATGTGTTTTTCACTGGAGTTGAAGTTTAAAAACTTCCGTCAAACTTTTTTTCTGAAGTTCTTCACAATATTTATTGAAGTAACAGAACAACTTAGAATGAGAGCAGTTTTGGAAAATGCATGGAAAATGTTACAAGAAAAATAAAAACTTATGGAAATGCAGTGAATAGAGAGAATATCAAGACATAGTGGCCTTTGTTAACTTCTAGCAAGTTATTTGTATTGTAGACACCAACCGGTACACACAAAAACACGTCAAACCTTTTTCTCTATATTATTTTTGAAAGGTTCTTTTATGGTGAGCTTGATGGACAAATGAATTTTTGTAGATATACACTGTGAAACAGTTTACCTAATTCTTAGGAAATCTGAGTTTCAAGCTTCATCTTTTATGAAGCATTCTCAAGATGAATCACATCTCTTAGAGAACTAGGACAGGATCTTTCACTGTCCTTAGTTTCCCTATGAAGAAAAATATGTAGAACAGGAGATGAGGTAGTTTAAAAGATCTTGACCGTGAAGAACAAAAGGTAGTGATTGTTTTCTGTGTCTTCTGAGAGAAAGATAAGGGAGGACCCGTAATAACTTATTACCTATATTTTTGCGCACTATACATCCTGCGTCAGTCAGAAGTTGTGTTGCCATTCCACAACTTGGTTGTGGGATGAAAGTGGAAAACACTAGTCATTCCTAACACATGTCCATTCTGAACAAGTGTTATAAAATGTGCATACTGAAAATAACATTTTCAGCACATAGCTAGAACAGTACATTTCTATTTAAATCTTTACTGTGCCCTTAAAAGGTAAAAAGCAGAAGAAAACATTGCATTGGTAGAGTTATACTGAAGCCCTTGTGCGAGATGTACATCCCCTGTTTCAGCTGGTATCCCAGGGGTTAGCATCCATATTTCATGATGGAGAAGAATGTGCTCTTTGTGCCTGACTGCACACCTCTGTGCAGGGCACCAGAGTGCTGCTTGCGTAGATGGGGGAGTATTTTCTTATTACAGTAGAGTTCATCAAAAAGTCCACAGGAAATAAGTGTGGGAGAGAGATTCCTGTTCTGTAGCAGGAGTGGAAATTAGAAAGGAAATGCAGATGGCATTTATAAAATAGGACTCTTCCTCCAGGCTCCTCTGCTGTGACCATCAGCTGAGCATGGGGGAGAAGGAAGGAGCAGAGGTGCAAGATTCTCGCCCTGCTCAGCCAGGAGTAGACACCACAGAATGATTTTTGGCATAATCAAAAAAACGGATTTCACGAGATAAGAAACTCATGCTTTTTTATCTCTTCTCTTGGGGTGCTGGGACAGTCATGTTAATGAAACTGTCATTATCATTGTCCTAGCTAAACAATGTGTCAGATGACCAGTGCTGTAAACTAGGAAGTCATTTTAGAAGCCAAAATCAAAAGTCAGATTTCAAAGCCAAGCTATAAGGAGGTATAAACTAGTTTTTCTTGCACTTTTTCAGACCCTAGACCTGCTCAGCCTCTGGAAAAGGAAGTCTAGGTTGGTGTGACTTTTATGACAGTAAAAACGAAAGTAGTTAGACAGACTAGCTGAAATGTGATTTCCTTCACCTCCACTTTCTCAGGTGTTTGCTTTTAAAGCAGTAGAGAGAGCTAGAGTAGAGACTATTATCTGCTATTCAGATTTGTGAGTAAGAACAAAGTGAGGGGAAAACCTGACAGTTTTCCAGAGTTAACATGAACCATACTTGAGTTAACTCGGGTAAAGGCAGACTCAGTGTTACATGATCCTACATTTCACTTTTCATCTGCCTGTTTGATGGCATCACAGTCTTTGACTTGCAGATCAAAGACAATGGTGTGAGGTGACCTCTATTGTCTCATATGCATCTACCATAATAGTGGTAGAGAATTTCACATATTTTAAATATAAGAGCTTTAGGTAAGCATATGTGAGAAAAGAATTCTAGTAGTTCCTTAACTTTATTTTGTGCCATTGCTCATTCCTTTAACATACTCAGTATCCTTTACATACTTTTTCTTGCCTCCTTCTTCCTCCAGTTTATTATGGGAGCTCAGATGAATTCTATATGTAGTTTGCTTCAAATTTTCTGTTATAAAAGCTTTTCTGAGCTCTTTAGAGAAATGTTGACACCATTATTATTATATCCTTGATGCATCTTTGGAACCTGGCAAGCAGAAAGCCTTAAGGTTAGAGAAACACCTTTGTTCACCAAAAAACTACTTGATTACAGACCATTATATCTCTGTTTCTCTTTGTTGTTTATATTGGTTCAGAAATGTATGGCATCAGGAAAAATAACATCAGTGTTATTTTTCAGAAAAACACATCAGGCGGTATTTTCACTGCCTTTTCTGGGTACCTGGTGCCACATCTTTCTGTAGTGTCAGCATGAAAGACAAACGACTTCTGGGAGAGTTCAGAAAAATGCAGTGGCCTGTGAATAGGGTCAGCCTAGGTAATCTATAGATCTCTTCTGATTTTAAGAATTCTATGGAATTTTATTGTTTTTTGGTTGTAATTCAAACAGTATTTTTAAAACTTAAAATTTAACTATCCATTTTCTAGACTGGGAGCAGTAAGGCATTTCTTGGCATCCGTTACTTACACTTCAAGCTTTTAAGAGTGCTCTTGTTTGACTTTGTGTCTCAAAGTGCACCTGAGGGATGTGCAAATAGCCTCATTCCGCATGTACTGTTGTTGCTAAAGTGCATTCGGAGCTCTATAGTTCAGCCCTGACTCACAACATGCAACTGTAGAAAGAAACATATGTTCCGAAGAGCATTTGTTGCATAAAAATAGATGAAACCAAAGCCATCTAACTGCAGTATATGCATTAGGCTTTTGCTGATATTTTGGAACAAGTACTAATCATAGAACTTTGTGAAAAGCTTTAACACTTAATTTTGAACCTTTTCTGAAGTTTGTGAATAAAAAATTTGCTCTGCAAATTAAATTAATAAAAAGGCAAAGTTTTGCTTTACTTTGACCCATAAGACAGGCACGTTTCATGTCCTATGTTGTCCAAACATAGCTGATTTTTGTACAATTAGTAAGCCAAAAGGCAGATTCAGGCTTTTTTTTTTTTTTTTTTTTTTTTAACCCAAAGCAGAAATAC
>JAWLRI010000213.1:391260-429599 GCA_034781795.1 Crypturellus tataupa
ACGAGAAGGGCGACTCCAAGGAAACGCGGCTCACGCTCATGGAGGAGGTGCTGCTGCTGGGCCTCAAGGACCGCGAGGTGCGGGGGCAGCGCGGGGCTCGCGGCTCGGCGGGCGGCGCGGACACAGCGAGGAGGTGCTGGGGATAGCGAGGGCACCGATGGTGGGGAGGGGCAGCCGAGGAGGTGCTGGACGTGCTGGGGACACTGGGAGAGGGGGCCGCAGGAGGCACTGGAGGTGTTGGGGACGCTGGTGAGAAGGTGCTGGAGTAGGTGTTGGAGACATCCAAGGAGGTGCTAATGGTGGTGGGGATGTTAGGGAGAGGGGGTCCCAGAAGGTGCTGGGGACACTGGTGGTGGTGGGATCACTGGAGAGAGGTGCTGGACGAGAAGGTGGAGGGATGGGGACACAGGAAGAGGTGGTGGAACTAGGGGCGACGTTAGGGACATGGTGCCCAAGGAGGCCCTGAAGGTAGTGGGGGCACTGGTGGTGGTGGGGACACTGGGGAAAGGGTACCTGAAAGGACACAGTTTTGTTAAGCGCTTCCAGAGAGTGTTTATGGCCAGGGGAGCTCTGGGGCATTACCAATGTGGAAGGGATGTATGGGGTGCAGGTAGGACACTGCTGGGTCAGGAAGGTTGTCATGGCATTGGGTTGGGATAGAGGCATTGCTCGGGTTGGGGACAGCAGTGCTGTCAGGCAGGGGTATGTGTTAGAGCAGGCCTGGGATATGGTGGGAATAGGAAAGACACTGAAATTTCGGGGAGAGAGGGAGAACTGAGACTTTGAACTACCCATCTGCTGTGGGGTTTGCAGAGGGGATCAGTGTTTGTAGCATCTCAAGGAAGGGAACTTTGGTTGGGGAGACAGGTCCCTAGATAGGAGGCCAAGGGCCTCAGCACAGGAGTGGAGGAGTGGACAGACCAGTGATACTTTTACTCCTGCAACTCACTTGTGGTTCCTGTGTGGGAGGCTAGGCCACTTCCATGTGTTTACTCAGACACAACTATCCTGTATTTATAGGATTCTCAGATGTTTTTGGATGCTTAACTGCATTCAGGTCTTTGGTAAGACTCTCTGTCTTCCAGTCTAGCACATGTGAAAAATGTGCTTGAACCTCTTTTAAAATGTGTTTGAGATGTATTTGAGAAAAACGGGACTTGAACAATGCAAAGTGGATCAAAAATGGAAATAGCATTGTTACATAATTTTGATTTATAGCCTAATTGTTTGTCACAGACCTGTGAATAGCATTCATTGAGGGAGGTATATTCCTGCCTGTGTGATGGATATTTGTTTCCCTTGGAAGAGGTAACCATCCGAAGAAGCAGACGAACTGCAGGAAGCCAGGCCTGTCCGAGGAAACTGCTCAGTTTGATGTGGTGCATGGTGAAGTGGATCTGTATCTTAGCCATGAGTTCTAATTTAAACTTATTTAAGGGACCTGCTCCATTTTTTATTTAACCAACCTGAAGACTGTTTGTTGGTTTGGGTGGAAAAGAAATATTTTAAAACTCTACGTGTTCAGGAGTGCAGTATTATGGGAAATAAAGCTGCTAAGTTGCATGTTCTTTGAGAGTGCATTGAATCTAAAATAAGTTTGCTGGTTAATAATGAATAGATTGAAGAATGTTTTTTCTATCTGGCATTCCATTATTGGTATGTGTAGGTCTACCTGTATCTATCTTGTTGCCAAAATTTTATTTCTCTTCCGACATTTTTTAGTGCATAGTCTTGTAATCCCTTTTATTTCAGATGGACCTTGCTATGACATCAATAAAGTGAACAGATACTTAATGCTGTGTGCTTCTACCTGTTGAATGTGAAGATAAATTCTAAGGCTTATGCTTATGCGCATTCCCTCTTGTGCTCAGCTGAGTAGTTGCACTACAGTAAGTTAAGCATGGCAAGACAGATATCTGTCAGGATTGCTTGCTCTGAGGAAGATGAGTTTGACTGGATGATTTTTAACTTTCTCCTCCCTTCTCCCCATGATTTTGTGCTAAATTGGCTGACTTTGTGGGCATTAGACTGTAAAGATTTCAAGCTAGCAAGTGTTCTGTCTCCCCAAAAAGGCTGTATTAGAGTACGATTGTTCCTAGTATGTAAAAAGTTTAATTATTAAAAGAAGGAATAAACAAATGCTTCTTTGCCCTGGTCTACATCACTCTTGTCTATCATCCAGTTTTATCAAGTATAACAATGTCTTTAACTAAAGATAATCTCAGTTTTCTTTGTATGGAAAAAAAAACTAAATGAGTACGGTTGTTCAGCTATTCATGACTCTTCTGCAGATCTTGCAGTGGAGTGACCAGACAGAAAGAATGATAATGTCTTGTCTAAGATAGGATTCTTAGGCATACATAGCATACATATTTTCTGAGGTTTCTTAGACAAGAATTATTAGGGTTTGCATTTTGGTTTTGTGTCTACCTGTGCCCCTCTCTTTTATACTAATTAAATCTCTTTGTCTTCAGGTTTTCTTTCTTTTATTTTTTTTAACTGACACTAAAGCTACAAATTCATTTTAGAATATGTTCTCTGCTGTTCTAATGATAAGCAAGCAAAATAAATCGCAGTAATTTCAATAAAGTTTTTGCCTCCAATAGATTTGATTTTCCCTCCCATGTATGTGAGATTTGTAATAACAACAAGCAGAGAAAAAAAATATGTAAATTATAATTGTGAAGTTTAATAAATTGCAAGGAAGAGACAGGTGTATGAGATATGAGCTCAATGGAAAGCCAGTAAATTCAAAGCTGACAGTCTTATCTGCTTATTTCAGCAGAATAAAATAGTGTTGAGTGTAAAATAAAAAATCCAGGAGTCTGGATTTTTTATGGATAAGAGCGTATTTCCCCCAAAGCCCCGGCTTTCACTCTCAAGAGAAGATGTTGATAACTGCCTTTTGTAGCTTAGCTTTGAATTTTTAGACGGAGAAATTTGTTCTAATATTCAATATCAGTCAGTGTAGCTTTACACCATATAAATTATGAAAATGGCCTGTATTTGAGAAGATACTGTTTACAATCCTAAGTTTAGAGGCAAGAGCTTGACTTGTAGGAATTTTTCAGGAAGACTGAGCAGACAGAGATGGATCGATGCATCTCACGTTTCCGGAGGCTGCTAGGTATTGATGTGAATCATGCTTTCAGAATAACTTGATGACTGAACCCTAGCAAAACTTTGAAGTTGTTGCCACAGCCTTGATTTGCAGTGCTGTGAATGTCCAGTTATCTTAAAACAAACACAGCACTCTGCAGTCCCATTCTTACTACTCCAGCATAATTAACTGTGTTCACAAGGTTAATGCTTCTTTTTTCTTTGGCTTTATTAAAATGTCATTTATGCATGTCAGGTGTTTGTTCTTTTTTCCATTGATTGTTCCTCTTCTGTTTGTATGCTCTATGTATACATAATTATTTCTGTGTTCTAAGCTCAAAATAGGTTATGAGGAGGAGTGTATGCTGAAATACATAGTACTTGTATAAACATGATACTTTCCCATATATGAGATATTGATTGTATATATAAGATATTGGTTGCATATATAAGATATTGATTCTCATATATAAGATATTGCTTGGATATATGCTTGCTGAAAATGGAACTTGTTCAAGTGTAATCAAGTAATCATGCACACAACTGAGGAGAGCTTGCATTTATAATGGTCATGTGTTTTGTGGTAACTATATTTGAAAGTGGAATGAGAGACTAAAACCACCTGATTTTTGGCATACATTGTAGTGATATAGAAATGTGGGCATTATAGATTCACAGTGCACCTCCTATGTTAAAAGACAAAAGAGGAGGCGTAAAGGAGAACACATGCATATGCTCTTGTGTTCGTATTTGAACTAATATGCAGAATTTTCAGGGCAATTGTTTAATTACTGCCGTGTCTCTACCCAGCAGTTGCCTGGTTTTCCATTATGAGCATACTTACAGTCCTTTGAAAAATAAGTATTAAATTGATATCTGTCTTTTGAATATATACATTATCTTACTCTGAAGTCTTTTAAAACCTTCTCACAAATTTACATGTCTTTCATGTACAAGGCTAATAGATTAGTTACGTATTTCCATTAAGAATATCTTGATGTACTCACAGAAGAGTAAAGGTTACGATGTGGCATCCTTGGTAGAGCAGGTAAAATACTGGAGCCATATGCATGACTAGGATAGTTCAGGGAAAATCACAAGAACACTTGCAACTCATTTGGAAACTCCTCAGAAACAAAGCTGGTAAGGGGAGTGCAACTCATCCACTTCAAGTAATGCCATAGCTTGTTGCTACAGGAGTATAAAAAAGTCACTGAAATACCTTGCTCTCTTAAATTAAAAATAATACTGCAAAAGTAGTATCAAAGCCCCCAAAAGGGGGAGTTTACAGACCCACTAAAGCATCTAAAGCAAACACTCCCCAAAAGAGTGAAACCATAAATATTAAAGGCTAGCTCATTTTTAAAACTACAGCTAAAAGGTAAGAATAGGTCAGTTTGTTCATTACAGCCTTTGTAGACATCTTGTATCTCATTCATAAAAAATGAAAGGTTCCTAGCTAGCTGTGCTTATAACTGTTGCTCCATTTTCCTTTTATGTGCATGGGATTCTTTTTCTCTTGGCAGTCACTTGATAGAAGTTGGGGACTTGTTGAAATAGAGCAATGCACCCAGCTACTGCCATACTCAGCAAATGTGGCACCACTGAGCAAACCGAATCAGATAGAGGCATCTCCCCTGCTTCTCTAGTTCATATAATTACAGTTAATAAGGTACTAATTTGCTCTGTAACCAATTCCTTATTTGCTGGAAGACAGCTAATGTATGATGAAATAACAGTTATGTACTACAATCTGCTGCATCAATGATTTTTTTTCTGTTTTTATTTAACCTTTGCTGAAGACTGAAATGTCTTTTGTGAGAGAAAAGTAATGTTAAACCACTGAAATACAGAGCTGTCTTAGATCTCCACTACTTTTGTTCAGCCTTCAAAAACTTCATCTATTGAAGTTTTCATCTATTGATGAAGTTTTAAGGCAATTTTAGTGTACAGTATAGCTTTCTGTGTAAATAATTTATGTGAAAGTCTCCAGTTTGTTATATTTTTCTTTGTATCAAGATAAAAAAGCTATTAGGCAGCTAGTTTGCCAGCTTAAAATGTGGTGTTCTACAATCTACAAACTACATTTGTTGATCAGATTGGTGCTAAAATGCAGTTTCTTCTTTGTTACTCTGATGAAGCTGAGTAGTAGGCCTTGTTGCTGAATTTTTTATTTTAATCCTAACGAGATTTCTCATTTTGTTTTCTGAGGAGTGAAGAAATAATTTTAAATCTATTTGAAATATTCAATATCCATGTGAGGAAGAACTTCTTTACTGTGAGAGTGACAGAGCCCTGGCACAGGCTGCCCGGAGAGTTTGTGGAGTCTCCTTCTCTGCAGATCTTCTAACCCGCCTGGATGCCACCCTGTGCCATGTGTTCTAGGTGTCCCTGCTGGAGCAGGGGGGTTGGACTAGGTGATCTCTAGAGGACCCTTCTAACCCCAACCGTTCTGTGATAGGTGGTGATTCTCAGAACTTAAAATTTGGCTTTGTGAAATTTTGATTAGGATACAGAAGTCTTTTTGTATGTGTAGCAAGTAATCCAGTTTTGAGAACTGATCCTGGTATCTGAATGTCAGCTTGCATGCTCCCAAGTTTTACCAGAAAATTTCTGGGACAAATAAGTGAAACGTGAACGGGCATCTGTGGGGGAATTCACATTTCCCTTGGGGAATAATATATGAATATCTTGAATCCTTGACAAAGACTTGCTTTTTCTCAACCGTTCAGGGACTAGTAACAACAAAGTGTGTAGCGTCTGAGGTTAAAAATTGTTTTCTTCATACTTGCCTAACTTTTTGCTCCTTTTCTATTTCATGTCCATGCATAAATTATAACCTGGAAGAAGATATGAGGCGTGGGGAATGACAGCCCCGCCTATGGGTTCTTTGGAAGCAAGATCATAGATCCGATTTGGGTCCATTTGTTCAAACGGTGTTTATTTTTTATGCTTCTAAATGAAGCCAATGTGGTTATCTGTGCTCCTACAGTAACATTAATCTGTAATCTTTATGATTTATTCAGGGATAACCTGGCATGTAGTGTAATTCCCTTTTTCTTTCGTATCAAGCTCTCTAGTGTAGGAAAGTAGAACAAATACTCTTTGTCAGAGCATTCCTACTGACGCTTTTCTGTTTGTTTTTTCTAAATGCTTTTAAAAACAATGCAGTAATTCTTCTTTCTTTCCAACTGCAAGCTATCTTCATTAAAATACTTACCTGAAGTATATGAGAAAGTATTACTGATTAATCACTGGGAGTGAAGTTATCAGGAAACTGAAAATTAAATTTTTAGATTGAAGAAAAGCTGTACTACTTACATTTCAGGGTTTTTTGTTTGTTTTGTTTTGTTTTTTTGTTTTCCTGCTTTGATTTTGGTTAAATGGCGTGTAATAGGGCTTCTTTGCATGGCTGAGGTGACCCTAATGACTGTTACACGTAGTGTATAGTAGAACGGTTTTGGCACTTGCAGAGGAAATAATATTGCAGCACATTGTCACTTCCATGTTGGGTTACTGAGGAAAGGGGAGTCAGACTGGAGTAATGCTGCAGCTCAGTTTCATACATAATAATCTCGATCTATTTTGCCATAACTCTTTAACAACAAATGAAATAACAATCAACCTATTATGTGCCACATAACTAGATTTTTTCATGACTAATCTGCTTGCCGAGAGTTTTTATGTCAACTAACTCTCTTTCCATGCAAAAATATTAATGAAATACTACTGTGGAGTGGTTGAACAGTCACAGATTTCTGACCTGAATACCTGAAATCAAGCACAGGTGTCCTCTTCTGTTAAAGTACAAAGCATATAAGCTTGGATAAATGGGAACAAATGGATGGATGTACTGTCACTGAGATATTATGCATCATACTGATTTGCATTGAAACTAAGCCCCTTTTTTTCAGAATTTTTTACTACTTGCAGTGGACCCTAAGGTAATAAAATAGACCAGCTCTCTTTTTTTTTTTTTTTTTTTGAAAAGTGTTAAATGCTTATAGGTCCTTTGCTCTTTGTAGAATTTATAGAATTTATGCATCACATTACGAAATCAGGCCTATCTCTGTGTCTCTGATACTTATGGTAATCACTTGTAAGCTGCTTCCTGCTGTAAACTTTCTAGTCCTCTGTCCTTACAGTCTTGCTGGAGAGCATCATGTGGCTAAATTAGTTATACAGTCCATTATACCTGTTGGCTGAAGTGTCTTTTGTGCCCAGTGGGCCTGTATTATACTGTGGGTTTTCTCTTTAGCAAATCACTTTTGCGCAGTGCAGGACTCTGTGCTTCAGCTGGCATTTGATTTTACCCTGGCACTCTTTTGCTCTCGTTCCACAGTCTCTGCTGTTAGAGAATCTTTCGATACCTAACAGGTTGACATTTTAATCTGTATTCTGGCATTATATAATAGAGAAGGCAGTGTAACAGTTATTAATTAGTTGAGATAAATATTGTTTAGCCTGTACTGCTTAGCCTACTGCTTAGATATTTGTTCAGCCAGTTCTATTCTCACCAGTTACATGCTGCTTACAGCTGCTTTGCCTGTGATGGATATTTAAATGTGGCTTTTGCTTTTGGCTGCAGTTGCAGCTGTTGCCTAAAACTATAAACTGATTATTAGTACATCTTAAGAAACAGAAGAAACTTTTCCTTAATTGTGAGAGCAGTGTAACATGCCTTTTTTTTTTTTTTTTAATCTCATAGTGAAAATCTCTTGATGTGGCATTTTTATGACATAACCTCAGATTCTTACAAGTTTTTTGCACCTGCCTAAGTGAAACAGTTGATAGATGTATTCTGAAAGGAACACACCAAAAAGCAATTGTTGATGAAGGAGAGAAATAGGATGAACCCTATCTAGTATGTGCATGTCTTGTTTAAAAAAAAAAAAAAATTTATTCTGGAAATCTATCCTAGTTAGTGATGTCTTAAGTGATGCAAATCCCTCAAAATGAAACCTTCTGCTGCTCCCCAGTTAGAAATAATACATTGCTCTAGGTAATGTTTTAGGTTGTGGCAGCTGTAGAAGAAAAGGAGAAGCTGATCGCTCTTGTATTTGGGCACAGGTACAGTGTACTCTTAGGCCCCCAGAAGGAAAATGCAGTTTCAGTGCTACCTGTTGCGGTCAAAAAATCAATTAAATTTTGACCTATTGTTTTGTCAACCGATATTAGACCTGCTTTGTCTGCATTAGAAAGAAATACTAGATTCATTACTGTTTTTAAGATGAGACATAATCATTTGTAAGTTTCTGTTGTAAGCTTGTGGAGGTTATACTTGTGTCTAAGCAGGATAGGAGCTACTTTTCTGACCCTGCCGTATTTACTGCTTTAGTAAGATGATGTTCTAGTTCACTTCTATTTAGAAGTGAAATATGTAATGTGGAAGACTTGAGCACCATTGTTTTTTTTTTTTTTTTTTACAAATATATGTCCGACTTTATGCTCAAGAGGTGGTAACGCAGGAGTTCATTTGCTCGTTTCAGATAAACTGGACATGCAGAAGTTGGGTTGCGAGTGGACATCATTGTTAGGCTACTCTCAAGCATCTTTGAAAGGATATGGAGAATATGTGAGATTCTCAGGGGCTGGAAGAAACTCATGTCACTCCAGTTCTCAAAAAGAGCTGGAAAGCAACTCAGCAGAAGGACCGGGGGCCTGATGGGTAGCGAGGTGACACTATGCTGGCAATGTGCCCCTTGGCCAGGAGGCCCATGGAATTGTTGGCAGCGCTAGAACAAGTCACTAGCAGGTTGAGGGAGCTGATCTTCCCCTTCTGTTGAGCCCAAGTGAGGCCACATCTGGAAGTGCTACATCCAGTGCTGGCTTCCCAGTATGAGGGAGACATGGAGCTACTTAAGAGAATCCAGCAGAGGCTACTAAAGTGATGAAGGAAAGGAGCATCTCTCCTATGAGGAAAGGATAAAAGAGCTGGACCTGTTCAGGTGGGAGAAGAGAAGGCTAAGGGGAGATGTTATCAATACGTATAAATAGTTGAAGGGAGGATATAAAAAGGATGGCATCAGACTTTCCAGTAGTGCCCCATGGCAGGTCAAGAGGCAGTGGGCACCCACTGAGACAGTTCTGTCTGAACATCAGGGGAAAACTTCTTTAAGTGAGGGAGACTAAGCACTAAAGCAGGTTGCCTGGAGATTTTATGGAGTCCTCATCCCTGGAGATACTCAAAAAATGTCTGGGTAGGGTCCTAGCCAGTCTGCCCTAGGTGACCCTTCTTGAGCAGGGGTTTGGACTAGACCATTAATCATGGACCTTAACCATCCTGTGAAACTGTGGAGAATAAAGATTCGACCCAGAGGGAAGGTGACTTTGCAAGAACTGCACAAGTTTGATCTGCATGTGCAGGTCATGCCTAATCATGCTGAAAGTCACATTTCTAAGTTCGCATTTTGATACCTAAATGAACAATTAAGACTCCTAAGAGTTGTCTTGTTCAGAACTCTCTTAGTGTTCAGAACTGTGCATGTGTTAGACACTTCCACTTCGGTAAAATTGCACTTTTAAAAGTATTTTCAATTTTAGCAAAGAGGTGTGCCTATATGGTGCACGTCTCTGCACATGCTTAAAATGCTGGGTTGTAGTACTTGATTTTGGTGCTTCAGTAGCTGACAGCAGTTTTTGTTTGTTTATTTATAAATGAAGTGGCAGGTTAATCAAATGCCTGACAAGTTTCCTGTCAAGAATACAGTGCTTTGTGGAATATGCTTGCTTTCTTGAGTGTCAGAACACTCAGAGATTTTCCTCACTAACTTCTTTTCTATTTCTAACCAGACTGTAATGTGCATTCCAGTAAAATAGTTATGATTTAAAATGCATTGGAACTTGAAAAAGAGGGACAGCAGGACTGCAGTCAGGCATCAACCCCAGATCCCCAAATTGTAGTTTTCAAATAAAAAGTGGTTCTGCAATTGAGGCTACTTTTCTTTTTGTATTTTTCCTTTCATTTTCTTAATTCACAAATTTATTTCTAAGTATTCCTTAGGCTAGGATGTATCACTAAATGTTCCTGCACTGTTAAAGGCAATGGCTGGCTTGAAAAATCAGATTTGCAACTAAGATCTAACAAGGTATGGGTTACTATAGACCTGTATTCTGCTGTCAAGTGCATGAAGAACAATTCAGGTTTCTTTTTAGCTACAAATTATATGTCTAGACTTGAAGTTAGATTTTTCCCATTAATTTATGAAAAACAAATTCCTATTACTCTAGAAGAGTCTTATTTGAATATTTTAAATAATGACCAATTCTGGGCACATTTTTTATTTCTATTTTTGAGAGAGGACTGGTAAGAGGAATGACAATGTATTCATATTATTTTGCCTTCACGAAATATCTGTTTTTTTTTTTTCCAGTTACATTGGAAAACCTTCTTTTACTGGATCTGAAATCTTGTACTTGTTGAAAAACGCAATTTGAGAATTGAACCGTAGGGTTTTAGTTATTAAAAATTTAGAAGGTATAGAAAGTAACCCTTCTCTGAATGCATTCTTGTCAGGAGAAGCTGGGTCCTGTCATTTTAAAATAGATTGGTCCAGAAAAACAGTTAAAATACAGAACTGACAGACACTAATTGTGAAAATAATATATAAGATATATAAGAAATATATATAAGAAGAATGAGAGGTGGGGAGTGAGCTCATGCTTGGACCCTAAAACTTTCTGCTCCCTCCTCAATTTCTTGTCTTTTTATAATTTTCTAGAGAATTAAATTTTATTGGGGATTATTACTCCAAAAGCATAAT
Source organism: Crypturellus tataupa (assembly GCA_034781795.1). Taxonomy (NCBI): domain Eukaryota; kingdom Metazoa; phylum Chordata; class Aves; order Tinamiformes; family Tinamidae; genus Crypturellus; species Crypturellus tataupa. Next base: position 402,123 of record JAWLRI010000213.1, read on the forward strand.
TCAGTTTTTCATTTAAGGGAAGGTTATTTTCTAAAGAATCTAAGCATGAGAGAATTTTAGGAAGGTTTTTATCTGCAGTTGTCTTTCTCCTATCCCAGAGTTGTGGAGGCTTTTTTTCTGTTCTTGTGTTTGTTTAAGGGCAGTAGACGAGGGAAGGAAGTGATAAATAAGCAAAGGAGAAAAGGCAAGTTATTACTGAAGACTTATTTGAAAGAGCGTAATCATGAACATTATATTTTCAGCTGAATATAAATAGGATGCAACAAGACTGCACAGTTCCTTGCCAAAGAAAATCAGTTTGGGTCTTGCTAGAGGGAACTGCCAGACACCCTACCTGCCATGATACAGTATTGTACTGCCACAGTAAATAAACTTTTCTTTAAGGTAACTATACCAGCAGTTATTAGGCTTTTGGACGACTGTATGGAGTTTGAATTGAATATTTCTTAGAAAGTAGCAGAGATTCTGTAGGTCATTAAAGCACATACAGGGTTTAATCATGTCAGCTTTTCTTGTCTGACACTTTTTTGCTCTCAGCTGCAGCTTCGCTGCTGTGGTTATGCTCATCTTCAGGTAGATTCAATTACAATAACCTGCACTGGAAAGAAAGAGAAATAAAAGGGTTTTCTTTGATCACTAGAAGCTGAAAATGGAATAATTCATATAATAAAACCTGTCTGTAACAAGAGGATATTACCTTACCCCAATATTACCTTAGGGCTGCAAATTATTTTGAACAATCCAGCCTGTTTTTAGCTAAAATCCAGTTGAAATTTTTCCTTTGTCTTCTTCTTCTATCATCATTTTCTGTTGTTTACATTTTTCTCACCAATTTCTTATGAATGTGGCTAGTTATATGCTGGTAATAAGACTTTGAATTGGTTCTCGCTGGGGTTTATCGTGTTACGCATTTGCATCCTCTCTGAGGTCACTCAAATAACTGGAGAACAGTGAGTTTTACTGATGTCCACATAAGGAACTAGATGTAGAATATACACGGGCTGACTGCATGAGAGGAATTGAGTTGAGCTAGTGCAGAATTGTCCATTATGCTGCTCGTAGGTCTCCCAGGCCTGCAATGTGCCCATAGCTTATAGAAAGTCCTATATTTTAGCATTATTCAGTATGCCTTGCCTCTAAAGGTTGATAAAACCCATTTTCTGCTTTGCTGGTTGTCAAGGATTAAATGATCTTGCTTTAGCAGCCTGTACAATATACAAAAGAATTATTCAGAATATTTGTTAGAAGATTAAAATGTAATTAGCAGCTTAGGGAAATGTATGGTTTTATGCAGTAATTAGATCTGAAAAGCAGCGTGCATTGCCCAATATGTCAACCAGCAATATATCCATTTTAGTATTTGGGCAGATCAGAAATGTGAACAGCATGTTTACAATCTTCTTGAAACTTTAGTTGTAAGACTTAGTTTTAAGAACCTCTGAATCTGCATTTCTGATATTTCTGTGCTTAGACAAGTAACTCCAGTTTTGAGAAAAGCTAAGAAGAACCCAGGCCAGTTAGCTCCATGGTGATCCCTGGGAGGGTTATGGAGCAGCTAATCAATCCTGTATACCATTTCCAAGGACACGAAGGACAAGGAGGTGATCAGGAGTAGCTGGCATGAATTCACAAGGGGGAATCATGTAACCAACCTGGTAGCCATCTGTTATGGAAAGAGTAGGTAGCTGAGGGAAAAGCCATGGATGTTTTTTGCCCTGACTCCAGAAAGGCTTTTGACACTGTCTCCCATAACATCCTTACAGGCAAACAGATGATGGGGTGATTGAGAGCACTCAGAGGGTTGTGATCAGCAGCAAGAAGTGCAATTGGAAGCCTGTAGCTAGCAGCGTCCCTAGGGCTCTATCCTGGGTCCTGTGTTGTTTGTCAGTGACGTGGACATGGGACAGAGTGCACCCTCACAAAGTTTGTGGTGCCAGTGGCAGATCGAGAGGCAATGGGCACAAGCTGAACTGCAGGAAATTTTCTGGGCTTCTTGCCTGTAATGGAGACTGGACACCTTGCTCTAGGTGACCCCTCTTGAGCTGGAAGCATGGACTAGAGTATCTGCAGAGGCCCCTTCCAATCCCATCCATTCTATGATACCCTACAAAGAGTCACCATTTTATGAAGACCTAGGAAAACTTATTTGCCAGCCTGTAGCTGTAGGGTCACATTATCAGTTCCTTATTCTCTTATAGGAAAAAAGTCACATTTGTCTTCCATGCGATCCTGTATTATGTGATGCAGAACACCTGAGTTCAATTTATATGGGGAACAGCCCTTACAGATAGGTAAACTGTGTAACTTGTATGGCAAAATAGAGCTCAGTTTGGGAAACACTGGTCTAAGTGATTCAGATCATCCAAGTAAATGTCCAGTTATGTTTTAATATTGACCAGCTTCTCCATCTCTGTCATTAAGAAGTTGGAAAACTTTATTTAAAAAAAAAAAAAATCTGATTGCTCATTTTTATGTTGAGAAACTTCTTAAGAAAAGATGTTGGAAGAATAACACTAAGCAAACTTTTTAAATTCTTTAATTATGCCAGTAAAATAATTTCCTCCTCTCTGAAGATGAACTTAAAGTCTGAAGGTTCAAAAAGCAAATTATTATATTTATCAGACTACTATTTTTATAAATATGTTCTATAGTAAACTAAGTATAAATTGCATTGATTGCGTTGTTTCTTCTCCTATCTCTATGATAGCTCAGTGCTCCCCAGTCTGCCAATACTCTCCAATAAAATCAAAATTCATTAATTAACTTAAAAACAGTGTTTGTCATCAGCATGCACAGCACTCTATTTGTGAAGTTATTGGCAGCAAATTCTTCTACTGGGGTTGTGATGCAAGAATAAGGAAACAGCCTTTCATCACTACGAAAGCTGTGACAGATCAAAGTCCCTGTTACAGTCACCGTGTGCGTGCACAATGTACACTGTTATTTCCCTCCCTTCCCCAACTCTCCTCCTGACGATACAGAAATTCTTGTTTAAGACAGGAACTCCTTGACTAAAAAAAGTGAGAGTTCTTTTGCAATTGTGATCAAGTCCTGTATGAAATACAGCTCCCCAGAGCCCCTGTTTCAAGATAAATTGTTTCTGCCTGTCTTTGCTGGAGATTTTGAATGGATGGCAGATGGTGAGTTTAGATTATTGTGTTCTGTCTGTGCTTTGTGCTAGCAAATAATATGCTAGTAGCCACCTCTGAAAGGACTTGCTGTTGCTTCAGAGGATGAGAAAAAGATGTGATCATTGTCCCATCGGGTTTAAATAGTATAACTTCAAAATTATGATGATCAAGGTAATCATTAGTGAGATGCAAAACAGAGAGCTCAAGAGATTGGTAATGATAGGCCATGATACTTTTTGTATTTTGTCACAGATCACAGGATCACACAATGGTTAAGGTTGGAAGGAATCTCTAGGTATCATTTAGTCCAACCCCCCTGCTCCAGCAGGGACACCTAGAGCACGTGGCACAGGGTAGCATCCAGGTGGATTTGGAAGATCTCCAGAGAAGGAGCCTGTTCCAGGGCTCTGTCACTGTCACAGTAAAGTTCTTCCTCACATGGAGGTGGAACTGCCTGTGTTTCAGCTTGTGCCCATTATCCCTTGTCCTGCCATTGGCCTTTGTGTCTTTTGAGTGGGCTGGGCTATCTCTGCTGAAGCCATCCACAATCCCAGTAACATATGAATTTTGAGCTTTTTCTTTCCAGTTCTCTTCATGCCAAAGACTAGCTCAATAGTTCTTGCCCTAACTATTCAGATTGTGATTTTTTGAAATCAGTTTGCGAAGTGAAGCATGGGCTGTCACTGACAGAATACTCTTGCTTTTTCCCACGTCCTGGACATGTTGCTTCCCTTCCTCGTGCTACCGTGGCCACTCTTCCAGCTGTGAGTAAGGTGAGGGGACTGACCATTTGCTTGTGGCCACACTGCTCTATGGGCTCACGAGATATGGCTGCGATGAGCAGCGAGGGGCAGGAAATATTGGTACCTCTTCAGCAGCAACTCACACTTTGCTGGGCTGCGTTTGCAGGGTTAGCCCTCAGCTGACTGGAAGTGAAGGCATGAGAGAATTCACCTTCTCAAGTTACCTGATTTTGTGAAAGGTTAAAACGAAACCCTGTGAACAACTGACATTGATTTGAAAGGTCAGTAGAATTGAAACGGCTCTCTTGAAAGAAGGGTAATTGAAATCGCTGAGAAAGGTTAATGCTACTGTTCTGTTGAAGGTGGTGGTTCAAAAGAGATGCTTGTGCTGGGGAAGCAATTAAACCCTGGGATGTTTTTCCTGTCTTTTTCCTGCCTTTTTTTCCCCTTTGTGTATTTCTCTTTGCCACTTTAAGTGCCTCTAATTAAAAAGTATCTGATTTAATAAAATACAAAACCTGAGTATTTATCTTGGTATTGAGGTAATTGTTCAAGATAAGCATTTGGGTATTCTTGCTTTATGATATATCTTGCTATAGGAATGTTAAAAGCAAGTAGGCTGCTTGCCAGTTTTGCCATGCAACATGCAAGTCAGCCCCCAACAACATCTGTAGCAGTCATCTACTCCCATTTGCTTAGCCCAGTCCTACAAACAACCAAAACTGACTTTCAAAGTTACACCAGGCTCCACATTCATTTTAGTCAGGCCATCTCAGGCAATGTAGCAATTGACAACTATTTCTGTCTTTTAAAAGTGGAACTAAACCTTTATAGTTTTTGTGTTCAAAACTGTGACCAGTGTATGGACCGTGAGATCTCCAGCTTGACCTCGGTGGAAACACACAGATCTCAGTGACTTCCCCTTATGCCAACAGGCATAGCAGGTTCTCCAGGATGTTTGCCCTCAGTAATTGCTGAGAGCATACCATAAAAATAGTGTGTCACACATCAGAAGGAACAGAAAGAAAGAAACCATTGTTTAGGAAGGTTAGATATTTGTTTATGTTGAAATGTAAGTTTAGTCCTGGTGCTTTTCCATTGTCACCATTGACACAGTATTTGAATGCTGCCCATGTAAAAGTAATGGCAGAGTAATGGAAAGCAGGCTTCCTTAAATTCAGAATTTACTGTTTGTGAAAATGAAAGCTTTCATTAACCTAAGTTGTGCCTTTTAGCTGAGGAATCTTGAAGTCAAGCTGCCACAAAGACGTGAAGCCATTGTCAGATGTAGGGCCCTGGAGGCAGGACTTGCAAACTCCTCAGGTGCTCTGGTTGTTGGTTATCTTGGCTTTCTGCTGCCTCCCCAGTTTGGCAGATTTTCTTCTGATGGGGTTACCTTGGTTAAAAGGAATTAAATTTTTTCTTCCAGCTCCCTCTAAATGAAATTTCAGAAATTGCATTCTTTGGTAAATTTTCAAGTCTGTCTCTTTGTTTTGTTATAAAACAATTTAAACTTGGAATTTCCTATGAACAGGAGTTTTAGTTTGTGTGCAGCTCTAATGGTGGTTCTGCTTCTGGTTCCCTCTTAATTATTTGTTTAATTTCAAGAAATGTTTTGTTTTGCTTTTGTGTTGAGGGTGCTGAGTAAAGTTTAAGGGATACTATAAGCCTGAATATAATATGAAAAGACTTTTAGAAAGAGTAGACCAAGCTGTTACCTGCCTTGTTGCAGTGAAGTGCCACCTCTGTGCTTCAAATGTGGTAAATTGAGGCTGAACCAGTGCCAGAACTTGGACCTGGCACCGACCTCTAATAGGGAATATGAGCATGTGAGCATCTGAAGATGGGCTCAAGGGGTCTGTTTTTCCCAGTTGTTTTGGCCAAGCAGACCATTGTCACTCTCAGTTATTTTCATGGCTTTATGATGTTTTTGATTAAAAGGCTTATAAAGAGCTGATACTCATTTGCCACAACTGCAAAGTAATGTGTAATAGCTTCAGACCCACGGGTTCAGATCAGGGAACATATTGGTAGCCACAGTCTGTGTTGTTTTGTATAGGGTACTGCAAGTTAGTAGCCTTAGCCAAGTAAATTAAACACAGTATTTTTAATTACCATATGTGAATCTTGAGATTTCAGAATTGGAGCTGTGCCAAAGCTTTTTTTTTTTTTTTTTTTTTTTCCCCCAAGCTCTAATCCCTTAGGAATCCCAGATTTGTTTTTGATGATGCTGGCCCAAACTTTCAGTTTCTGTAAAGAAAGCATTTGGGCCACAGCAGCTGCAATGCTCAGAATAACACTAATGCTCTAATGCAGTAAAGAAAAGAAAAAGCCATCAGGGCTGATGCAAAGGCATGGTTTGTTGTTAAGTGGATATGAGGGTTAGGTGAGCAGTATGAGAGAGAGTGTTTTTCATTCTTTCATTTCATTCTTTGAGCAATAGAGGGTTGCACAGAAATAAACGCAAAGCAAATCAGACGTGTGGCAGTTAAATATATAGATCCATATTAACTTCATAAAATTATAATAGTAGTTAGGTTGGTTTATATAGTAGTTAATTGTAGTAGCTCTTATGAATAGCTATGGCTAAATTTATACATAAATTCAAATTCTTTTCCTTGCTTAATGTTACATGATGAAATGTCCTTTCTGTGTGCTATTGGATTTATTTCTTCCTTTGTTAATCCCTGCTGAATCCCCAGGTCAAGACATCTTTAATGAAGCTTTGTACATGAATTGGTTGGGCAGTACATATTTGATCTTTATTTTGATTTAACCGAATATAGAATCTTAATATCAGAGGTGGTTTTTTTGAAGCTTATTTTTGAGCTTTTACTGCATAATTACTTTCTATTATAAGAAAATTAACCTGCTTTTGGCAGGATTTGAGAATGTATAAAGAGAAACAAAAATAATGCAGGCTAATAATTATTTTTTTCTCTAAAATGTACTATCAAATGTCACTGTAATGATTAGTCCTCTGAATACTTTGTTTTTTGCTCTTTCCACAGGGCGTTATCCAAAGCTAGTGTTTCATTTTGAACTCAAGAGAAATATCTTTTATTTCATACTAGAGACATACGTACCATCAATCCTGCTGGTTGTGCTCTCTTGGGTATCATTTTGGATAAGCCAGTCATCAGTTCCAGCCAGGATCTGCATAGGTGAGAAGCCGATGAAGCAAAACAAAAGCTGCATTAAAACATTGGGATATGTTTGTTATTGCTCGTATATGGCATGTGTTTCCAAAAGAGGCAGACATTTCTGTGCTTTATGGAATTACTTTTCTGGTCTGCTCTCTGTGGTATGTTCTGCAGCTTCCCTTTGGTGCCTTGTTATTCATACGCAAAGAAAATCTGCTCGGGAGCAATGGGAGACCTGGTAGGCTGCGGGAAGTCATTCTGGAAATCATTTCAAAATATTCAAGCACGTGTCACGCCCAGGCAAAACTGAGGCATTGGTTGAGGGTGAATAATACCTGTAATTAACATATGAATAATAAGGGAATTATAAGAGATTAGAAGTAATTAACTTGAAATAAAAGGAATTCTGAATTGGACAGAATGCAGATTGGTTCTGATCAGACAGCGAGAGGTTTTGAAAAACATTTCTACCGAATAGGTAAGGAAGAAAAATTTCACATTAAATGAGGCCAGCAGGCAGCTGTAAGAAGCAACCTGATAGCAGCCTTCCTTGCTTCCCTTGTCAGTCTCAGCTGTAACTTCTTTCTGTAGTTATGAGAAATGTTACAAATTCTTGCAGAGGATATGCTGCAGATGTGTGTTACCAGATGACTGCAGAAATGTCATTCGCTGTTTTTCATCTAGTCTGAAACGTTTAAAGAGAGATTTTGCATAATATTCTAATAATACTGCAGTAGTAACAGATATACATCATGTGGTATTCAAATCTCGTGGGAATTTCTAGTATTCTCAGCTAATTTTTTTGAGCATTTTCAAATTTGTGTTTTCAGAATTACAAATGCATTTAAATATATTATTTACAAAATACGACACATGAAATGCTGTGGCATATTGTTTACAAAGCTCAGGAAAAATTCTCTCAGCTTTTGAGATGCAGTTGAAGGCCTCGTTATTTTCCTTGTTTAATGAGAACTTATTTTATGTTCCCTAGGTGTCACCACGGTCCTTACTATGACAACACTTATGATGGGAGCCAGGACTTCACTCCCAAATGCTAATTGCTTTATTAAGGCAATCGATGTGTACCTTGGTATCTGTTTTAGCTTCATCTTTGGAGCTTTGTTAGAATACGCCGTGGCTCACTTCTGCACTCTGCATCGACCTATTTCAAAGGACCTTAAAAAGGTATTTCAAATCTTTGTCATCATTCTATGAAACTGTTTTCAATGTTTCCTGCTAAAGAGAATGAATCCTTTGACTTGGTATCAATGGTGAAATGTATTTAAGGAATTCTGTATTTTAGAATTGTGAGACTGAAAACTTTGGCAGGGGGGTGGGGAGTCACTACCTTTAAATTCCTGGAAGAGATCGAACAAGTGAACTGAAACACTCTTCTATAATAGTTGTATTTTCTGGCATGGACGTTGTGGACATTCATCAAACAATGTCAGCTAGAGCACAGAAATCATGAGTGCCTGTCTTGTCTCCAACAGTAGTTTATAATTAAGGTTCAAAAATCCAACTGAATGTGATGGTATGGTTCAACCAAAAAAAAAAAAAAAAAGGAGGAAAAACAAAAAAATGAAAGATTGGGAAGGTTACGTCTTCATCTGTAAAACCTTCTGCACATGCACGGTGCATGAGTGTACTAGCCGACAGCGTAATGTGTTAGGTTTATCAGGTAGCCTTCCACCCTTGCCTGCCCTCTCAAAAGGTGTAGTTGAAACTCAGACTGACTCACAGTTCTGCATCATCATAGCAGCAGCTCTGTGGCTGCTGCCTTGGCGTGCCAGAACTGTGGGCTGAGAACTTGATGGGAGCCACCTTTTTGTCTTGCAGATATTGGGAAATATACCTAAAATAATAATAATAATAAAAAAAAAAAAAGTTCAAATCAACCTAAGCGTTTCAGGATAGTTGCATGAAAAGGTTTTGTCACATCTTCCATCTGCAATTTTTAGCACTCCTTTCACAAGCAGTGAGGAAGAAAGTACCAGGAAATTGGAAATTGATTGTCTTATAGATTTTAATTACAGATCTGAATATATGCATGTTAAAATTGTATTTATGAAATTTCTGAATAATTAGAAAAACTTACATTCTTTTTAGAAAGCCTGGAACATGGGGATAACATGAAAAATGCAGGAAGAAAATTGTGGGAATAAATAGGCAGAAAAAGAAAGATTTTAAATAATTTGAGCTAAGCTGGAACAGAAGATCATAAATGCCTAATGAAAACTCCTCAGCTGTTTCAAGAAGCAGGATACTGAGTTCCTGTTGAGGAACTTAAAGCAAGGATTGGCCAAAAATTTCTCTGTTTATACCTACATAGCCTAGGAACTAGTATGGGATTTTGGCGATTTGGAAGTGAGATATGCTCTGTAAATGCACAGAGTTATGGGACACTTCTTCAAACTGTTGTCAGATCCAGGCATACTTAGTAGGGTTTTAAAAAAGGACATGAAGTTGAACCAAACCGGGGGGGAGGGAGTCAGAATACAACATCTAACTGGGGAATGCCTAAAAATGGGCAAAAGCTGGATCTGAATGTGGATGTGAGTGGGAAATCTGAATGTCATTTTTCTTGGCAAGGAAGCATCAGTGACTTCTCCCTCTAAGCACATCATGGTGAAGAAAATGACTGTCATTTTGCTTATAGAGTAGGGAAAAAAAACAGCTTAGTGGAGGTGTTGTGTAAGAAAGTGAAATGTTACAGTGTTTGGATGATTAAGCATCATCAGATCTGTGAAGTGCCCTTATGACTGCTCTTGCTGTAGCATATCTGCGTTTTGAATTTGCTGCTGTTACCGAGCCCAGATGCTCGTGTGTGCATCTAGGGGTAAGGGACAGAGTGACAAGACATGGAGACTGCTGCACTGGAAAGGTTTGGGTGGAGGTAGGTGGAGGAATGGCCCTGAAGCAAGGAAGGAGCAGGACTTGGCATTATGGTGTGCTGGTGACTGAAGGGGTGGTCTGTCACTTCAGGCACGTCTCCAGCCACCTCCTCGGCATCACTGCTGAAAATCAGGCTCTGAGCCAGTTCTGACAGACTGAAAAACGTCCTCAGGGGAAAAATAGTTTTCTTTCAAATCAGCAAGCAAATCTTAACTGGCTTCTTGGCAACACAAACACAGGCAATAACATAACAGAGGGGGCAGTTTCCTGGTCCTAGAGATCAGCTAAACTTTCCTTAGAGTAAGAAAAATGCCTGTTTAGATACTTAGCTAATTTCTATGAGAGTATTTTCTCCATAAATTTGTTCCCCTCATTATTGTATTCTTTCAAGGACACAGAGTAATTAGAAATCTCACTTGTAAGTTTGTTATTCTCATATGCAGAGTTGATACAGAATTTGCACTCGGAATTATTTAAATAACTGTAGAAGGCAAATTGAAACTATTTCGAAAACGCATCCCTCTACCTTGTATAAGAATTAGTTGTACTGTGGTCTGGTTTATTCTTTAAAGCAGCTGGCTACTGGCATATCAAGTTTTTCAGAAGCCTTTGAGATTTCTAGCTAATAATATAAAATGGTGAAACAGCTCATCGCATCTCTGCGCCTGCAGTGCCTTGCGTTACGTGAACCAGGACACACAGAGACAACTTCAAAGCTAATGACAAAAGCAGAGGAACCACCTGCTGCAAGGGAATTCAATCAAAAAGTACCATTTGTGTCAACTTCCCAATGGACTGCCTAAACAGAGATGTCTCTCCAAAATCCTGACTTCATATATAAAGGCATGAATTGTATTCTTCTAAAAAGTACAGATGCCCTCTTGGAATTCATCCGTGCAACTGAAGCTTCCTCCCTTTGTCACAAAGAAGAAAAGTTTGCAAACTAAAGTTGCCCAGAAGGAGCAGGGCAGCGTTCTGCATGTTTGTGCTCATCTCTGTCCAGGCATCGTGCACTCTTGCAAACACCAAAGAAGCTCCAGGTGTCCCAGTTGCTCTCACTCTTGCTTGAGATGTTTGTAATCTTGAATATCCGTAATATTCCTAAATGGTATGAACTGTTAGGTGTCAACAAACGCTTCAGTTGGTATAAACAAGAGCCACAGAGGCACATGCCATATATAGTGCTTTTCAGCTCTACCTATCTAATTTTGTGTTCAACCAGACTTCCTCTTTGTGCCACTTGCCCCTTTCATGCTGAGAGCCAGCACCCAGAATGGGATGTCCCAAACCAGAGCCCAATTTAACGTTCCTGCAGCCCAAGGTTGGGCAGTGTAAGGCACGTTAGTCTTTCATGGCAGCTCTGCTCCTCCTTTTCCAGCAGTGGGATACAGCCCTCCTGTAAGGACATCCCTGTTCTGCTGGGGAGCGCTCCTCTGCCCCGTGGTGAGCAGTGGAGCACCTATGTGCTGTGTGCGATGCTTCCTGCCTCCTGGGAGCTAGAAGGGAGTTAAGAGCAACCTCCTAAGGCATCCACCTCCTGTGAACCGGTCGCCTGCATTCGGGGCAATAGCACAATGGCACGAACACAGTGTGCGCTGCGCTCTGTGGTGCAGCTAATTCCCTACAGCTTTTAGTCAGCCCTACCTACCCCAGCGACAAATAGACTCTTGAAGTGACTAATGTCCTAAATCATGCCATTTTTGATGTAGGGATGCTGTTTTGCTCTCTTTCCAAGAAATGAGAACACTAGGTGGGGGGGGAAAATGGTTCTTCTGACAGGTTTTTTCGTTAGCTCCTGGAGTGCCAAGTGCATCTGTGGTGCAGTGGCTTTGGGGGTGTTACTCTACTGAGCCACACGAACCTTTGAAGGAGAAGAGGTCGGTATTTATAACAGAGTTAGGCCTTGAATAAAACTCCTCTTTGGAGTTTTGTGCTACCCTGGGGATTGTTTAAGGGCCCAGCTGGAATTTTATGGATTGATCCTCGGTGTTCTTATAGTATGATTTTTATGCTGGTTTCAAAATTTGCGCATACCTGCAGGAGGCTAGATGGAGAATGAATAAGTTTTTGTAGTCGGTGTATTCTGAGGATGACCCATTGTGTTCAGCAACATTTATCTCTCTCAAGTAAAATATACAAAACTTTTTTTTGGCATATCAAAATGAAAAGCAATAAAAACCATTTTTTTTCTAGCTCTGTCTGTTCTGCTTCACTGATGCACAGCAGTCTGAGGACATTGTCCAGGCTTTGCCTTAATTTTCAAGGGCATTACTAATATTAGATAAAGAAAGGCCTAAGAGCTGGGCCATTTACAAGTGTGCTGGACAGGGAAGTAGTTCTGCACTGGCATGAAGATGGACCAGACAGTGTAATGGGTTCTCCTTTTCCTTAATAGGTGTGAGATTTGTAAATGTACTTTTTTTTTTTTTTTTTTTTTTAATGGATACACATGTTGGGTTTTCTAAAATGTAAAATTTCTCCTTGTTTACTCTGGATCTTTTCATAATGCAAATGGAAAAAGCTAAATGGTCAGAGAAAAGGGATTCTGCAATCTTCATTTTGCAAATAATTTTATTCCCTTTTGTTGCTTATAGACCATTGAATAATTTAGAAGATAAAATAGCATCACAAGAAGCTTAAGGAAAACAATATGCCTGAACTCAAACATCCCTTCTTCCTGCTATCCAAAGTTAGATTTAGTTTAGATACTAAGTGGGAGCCAGATTTTGTGGCTGAGTCTGCTGGTGTCTCTGCAATATCCCAAACCAAAGTAAATAGCCCATAACTTTCAGGAAAGTTTGTATTTGGAAATGAAGCTGCGGCTGATGTCTAATCCCGTGTCCTCCGAGCCAGTAACAGACAGGCTTCGCTAACTTCAAAGGGTGCAGATTTCATACATGAACTTCATGGCTCTGAGCCATTTCTATTGACAAAAACAAACCCCCCAGAAGGCTTATCCAGCATTCTCCAAAGAGCTGGCTTGATGCAGTGAAGCACATAAACTTGCTCTTAACCTTAGCATGACTTTGAACTCAAAGCAGGAGTTTCCAAGCTTGAAAGTAGTGAGCTATTTAGCGTTGAATTTGTTGTGGGGCTTGTTTCTCTATGATCTTTTTTTCATCACTTTGCTTTGTTTTTTAGCTGTTTTTTGAATAAATTGAAATACACTGTGAAGTAATGGGAAAAGTAGCCAGTTTTGCAAGAGGGAGGTGTCTTGAATTCAGGGCTGCTGATGGGATGCACAGCTGGCTTGAGCAGCTGCCCTGGCATCTCCCCCAACTCCTCTGTCTCCAGGCTGGGGCTCCTCTCTACCAGTTTCTAGATGGGGACTTTTCCCAGTGCTCCTCTGGAGCAGCAGGTAGCTTTTTGTTGCACATTTCATGACTTACTACTGTCTTAGGTAAATCTCGGAGGGCCATTTTCAAATACATCCAGTTTTGCTTTGCAGTCGTAGGAAAGGTTTTGCTGTAAGCTCTTGTGCATTAAGTTGCTGTGTTTTGCCTGTACATGGAGGCTTTGAAGGCTGGAAGGAGCTTTCTGGCATGTGAATGTTCATCCGTAGAATCAAGGACTGAGCTACAAAGACTCACAGGAAAGTCCTGTTATTTGCCTCAGATGTGAAGTAAATAGGCAATGAAACATGCGCTTAAGTGTCTGCTGTGCTGCTTTGTTTCCTCTCAGGATGAGGATGAAGAGGCTGAGGAAGAGAGGAATGGAATGCTGGCAGCAGTTGCTAACAGTTGCAATGTCCCTGACAGCGTGAGCAAGATTGATTCTAACAAGAAGAGCATAGCCAGCCTCAGTGGAAAAAAAGAGAGAAGTAAACACAGTGGGTGGAGTTCACCGATGTCAGTAATGAAAAGACTTTTCTGTATTTTTGATTGCTTTCATGTTAAAAATCCCTACCACATAGATAACTATGCCAGATATTCTTTCCCGTTATCATTCATCATAATAAATCTGTTTTATTGGGTATATTATTTGTATTTCTAAATATTTTAATCTGTAAAATAGTGTGGAAAATGGATACAGTAAGGGAAATTACACTGAAATGTAGGAAGTTGCATTAGGATAAAAGGATATGAGAGGACGTCATCTTTTCAAGCATTTCTACCAAGTCTCTTCCTAGCTCACTTTTTCTTTGTTAAGTAACTGTCATCCAAAATTGACTTCCCTTTTGGCATGCTTGTCCCTTGTTGTACTGTCTGTCAGAGGCCAGTAAGTCTATTTTTAATATTTAATGGTCAACTTTGTAAAATAAGAGTTTATGCTTGCTTCTGATCTGTGTTGAATATATTTAAAATAAGGCCAGTGTTACTTTCCTGCCATGCTTTTAGTATTGCATTCCTTCTCGCTTTGTCAATAATGAATAAGTTTTCTAGATTATTATGTAAAAAAAATGTAATTGTAGATCAAAATGGTTTTACTTACTAAGAAAAAGAAAGATAGGCAATCATGAAGCACTTGTGCAAACCGGTGACATGGTCATGTATAAAAGATCACAGTGAGTATCAAGTCTCTTTCCTAAATCTTTGTACTAATCTCTGATAGACATCAAGAGCAGCTCTGTGCATAAGCATACAGCAGAACACAAAAATGAGCTGGAGATGGGATCCAAAGAGCTGTTTCTGACAAGTGAGAATGTGCTTAGATGTTGGCCAGTGCTTCATGGAAAATGGCCACTTATCCTGGCGCTCAGTCACTATCAGCTGGGTAATTATTATTCAGGGGATAAATTTGATGTGCCTACTTTTCAGTTTAGCAAATTCTTCTTGAGTCTCTTGCTGTTAAAAGATTTCCCTTAAGGTGAAAAAAAAGCTTCTTGAATTCAAAAGAAAACCCCTAGATTTCTTGATGAGAAATAGGAAGTTTTATGGCAGATCAAATTATGACCCACCTTGGAGAATGGATGAAAAAGCTGAACAGTATTTCTGACTGGTTACTTCAGTGGTAGATATTACAAAAACTATTGAGGTTGCAACCTATTTTTATGCTGCAGTCTAGAAGTTTAGAAGCTCTTATACCTTTTCTCTGGCCATAATTTATTTGTAGGTTGCATATATATATATATAAATGTGGACATGTGCATTTATAGAGTGTTTACCTTGACATTTATTACAATATGACACATTGCACACATAAGCATATTAACACTTTGAGTCATCTTTCTACCAGTCTGCTGCCTGCGAAGAGCATCACTTCATGAGAAGAAAAGTGTGAAACATCAGTGTCATTTAATTTGAACCCTTACAAGAAATTCCCTAAGAGTGGTTTAGTCATTGAACACTGACAGATGAGTATTGTGTCATTAACATCCCCTTGGTATTTTTGTTTTGTAGCCTGGTTGAGTACTGAGATAGCTCAAATGTTTGCATTTCTTATCAGTAATTACACTTGTGGAGCGTTTTGAGGCAATAGGACTTAAGGACCAGTCTAGAGGGTTTTGTTTCTCTGTGGTCGCTTCTGCAATACATATGAAAGCATTTTTTTCTTTTTTTTTTTAACATTCTGCTGTTACAGATTGAGCATTAAAGCCACTGTGCAGGAACAGATTCTGTCAGAGCTGTTCTTGCAAATGAGTTGTGGAGTGGGACTTTGAGGTCTTTTTCCAGTTCTTTCTGTCACAAATTTACTAGGAGACATACAGTGACGCTCTCTAGTTTCTCAAATTTGAAATTTGATATGTTAATCCCGGATCATTTTAACAAGCCAACAGACATGTTACAATTTATCTGTAGTGTTAACACTAAATTTGTGATTTAAGTTTACTACATGTATAATCTAAGCAGAGTTTGATATCTTCCAATTAATTTAGAACCAATTCACCTTAAATGTTCCTTTCTAAAGCTGTAGAAGGTCTGGACAGCTTGATTTATTTACAATGCAATGGCTGATAACAGGATCTGTTCTCCAAGTGATGTGTGTGGAATGACAGCTAAAACCTGAAGTCCCCTGTGCTTTCAGAAGAGAATAGTCTGCACAGCCAGATTATTTATTACTCTGGTTTGCATAATTCTGCACTAATTACAAATTTACAAAACAAAATTTGATTTAACATGATTATGAGAATAAATTCCTTCCAGGGAACAAAGGAACAAATTTTTCAGTACAGTGTATGAAGAATAAAGAACATTTAAATCATCCCTCTCAAACATACAAAACTGTCCCCAGGAACTATGAAATTCCTCAGAGATAGCTGGAAAAGCTATTTTAAGTAAACTGCATTCATGGAGTCTTTGGAGACTAAGACTCAGAGTTAAATTAGATGAAGAAATCTCTTGTAGAGCTAAGAACAGGGGCCAGAGTTCAGATTGAGGCACTTAAGACTAGCCTCAGAAATGAAAACAACTTTATTTTCATACATGGTAGATAGTAAAGGCTAAATTTTGACTTTCTGGGATAATCTTATGGCTTATAGTTGTCTTCTCTTACTTGCATCAAATTTCATTTCTTTTCCAGTTAGAGACCTTCTCTGACTCTGTATTTGCAAATGTCATATTTTGAGTATATATGAGATAAATGTACTACAAGAGGCACCAATGTGGAGCCCAGAGAGATGCTGCCAGCTGACAATGCACTTTCGTGTAATTTACTTTGCTGTTAGCAGGATGCTCTACTACTTGTGCTGTAGCGGGAGGCAGGACCCGGCACAGGGAATGAATTTCTCCTCTGTGGAATAGCTGCAGCTCTGGTCTTTTGGTTTTGTGGCCCTCTTGCAGGTGTCATTAAATATCATAATTATATCTATATAGAGAGACAGACTTAGACATATGAAGGTGTTAACCCTTGCAAACCTGCCGCTTTGGTAATTTATTTGCTGTTAGTCTCTGAATCAGCTATGTGATCGGTGTATATAATGCAACCTGTTAACTGTTGGGATACTGTTTAGGAACCACTGAGAAGAGCTGAAATACACCACCTAAATTGAAAGGAAAATGATAAAAAAGATAATACTTTAAAAGAGGTATTTCCTAGTTCTCTCATAAATCAAGCAGTCATTTTTAATGACTATTGAAACGTTTATTTTAAAACATAGTAAATAATTAAATAGCCCATTTGAATAGTCAACACAGGGCGAGCATATGAGGGCACCCATCTGTTGATCTGAGGACCCACTTCCAGCAGAGCAACCACCTTTATTGTCAGTGCAGCAGTAACTGCAATTGCTGCCTGTCCTTTCGTGCAGGGTGTTTTGCTACTGGTGCTATTTCAGAGGAGCTGTTGTGTCTTTTGGCATGAGAAAAGGCATTGCAAGAAATGATGCCCCAAGTTTTTCCCCTACAATTCAAAAATAAATTACAAAGTGACTAGGGACTTAAACAAAAATACATCTCCAGAAGAGCAAAGGGAATAAGAAGAAACAGAAAGCTGTGAACATGTCCCTTTCTGCTGAAGGCTGTAGCCAGGGGGTGGCAGAGTGTCCAGGATGACACTGAGCGCCGTGCAGCGCAAGGAGGCCACTGCGCAGTCGCCTTTGCTGGTACAGTTCGCTGCATGCGGCAGTAGATGGAGCTAATTAACTGCTCTTCATGACTGACTGAGCCGTATAAATGGCAAATGCTGGCTAAGGAGTCCTCCAGGGAAAGGCTGTTACAAACTGACATTTGTACCGTGGTAAATAGGTCATGTTTGCAGTGACAGATTAATCAAAATTGGACAAAACTGCATTGTTGGATGAACTGTTGAGGCTTTCTGCTTTTCATGCTAAAGCTCAGACTTCTCCATCCCAGACTGTCCATCCCAGTCAACAGTCATGTAAGACACCTAACCCTGACTGTTCTCTGCACATCTGCAAAGTAGCATTGCAACCATAAAGCCTGGGACTTGATGCCTGAATTTGCTATCCTTATGTCACTATAACATCCTGTAGGTTATAACATTTCAAATGAAAGTCTTGCAGTATCTCAGACATTTCAAAGCAGGCAGATCCTCTTCAAACTCCTGGAAGTGTTTCCAGCTTTCCTAGAAAGACTTAGGAATCCCAAATAAACTTTCCTGGGTGATTTGCTGGTTTACTCCTCGATGTTGGCACCACAAGGATCAAATGAATTCTAAAAGGCTGTTCAACTCCTGTGGGAAATTTCCCTGGGCGAGGAGGGATTTTAAACACTGGGAAGCGGAGCAGCGGGATTCTTTGAGGTTGATGAAAAAGGTGGCTGCAAAAACAATCACAACCTGAGCAGTGAAGACTAGATTAAATTCAGCTTACTGTACAGAAGTGGGCGCTTGACCGTGCCTGCAGTAGATGAGCTTGGCATGAGTTTCAAGTCTGTAAATGATTTGCCATTACTTGTTATATAACTTTATAATTGAAAACAGCAGTCCACTTTAATAATATCGCCAAATTCAGCTTTTCATTATTTTCCATCTGGAGACATCTTTCTTCCTCAATCCCATCTCATAGTCAAACTTTCCATCCTTAGAGAGAGGGATAAAGGGGCATTTAGGGTGTTTCAATCTCTTGACGTGAATTTACCCATATAATTTGGATTCTGAGTGAGGTTCCAAACTGGAAGGGACCCTGTTTTCCCATTCCAGATCAAACACAGCCAACATTTCAGAAGAAAAGAGAAATTATGAGATATTAGCACCATTGCATATGCCCAGAGACCAAAGCCCTCATTCACTTTCAAACTCTACACTAATTTAAAATTTAATATGTATATAACCACTGGATAAATTCACTTGTATTAATGTACAAGCAGCCACAACGTTGTTGCTTCTCTTGCTATTTCAGGTAACTGATTTTGTATTCTAGACCCTAGAAAGATTTGATGCTGGGTTATTTGATTTCTCAGAAAGGAGAGGAATGCTCCTTCCCTGCTTTAAGGGCAAGTAAGGAGTGGATACAGAGCAGCAACTCCTGCAGCACAAACTCTTAGTGCTTGGCAGCTTTGGAAGCAGAACAAGCTGGTGAAGTTAGAGAAAAAAATAACATGAAAGGATAAAATGGATTTCAAACCTGAATTACATATTGAGTTTCTCAGCTCACATGCCCCTGACCCTCATGCTGGCATCAGCAGTGTTGCTATAAACAACATTCACTGCATTTCAGAAACAGTAGCAAGCTTGTGAGAAGATTTGCTGCTGTGAGGAAAGCTAGCACTGCACCCACTGACACATCCTGGAGCCTGTCCATATCGGTGTCGTCTACTCCTCACAAAATATACAGCAGCCCTTCTGTTTTTGTCATAGATACCACAGAAAGACAGATGAGACCCTGGAATGAGTTTTACTTGGACTATAACTTTTTTAAGTAAAGACCTTTAATGATATCTCCTGCAAGGAAGAACACCTTCACTGTTTGCAGGACCTAGGATCATCGTCTTCACTTTAAGGACTTACAGAGATAGAGAAAAAGGGATTATCTCCTCATTTCTTATATCCTAGTTTCTTTAGGAGCCAGTTCATTCCAGTTTACTGAAGGCATGCTTTGAATGTCTGCTACTACAAGGTACAAGATCTGCCTACAGATCTTCCCCTACTTCCTGCAGAGACCCAAAGAGCCTTTGGCATCATATTTTTATCCCTGGAATCAGCTTCGAATGGATTCTGCAAATACAAACTATTGACATTTTCCATTCATGGAACTGACCTCCAGCTGGTTTATTCTACACCTGGCTCTGTCTAAGTTGCATCATCATCAGATCTGTCACTGCAGCAATTCTGACCATGTCACTGCTACTCCACAGTGAAAGATCTTGTTCAATCCCAGTCTCTTAATTCTACCTCACTGCTTAGTTCCCAGGCTATCACCCTTTGAGTCTCATGTGATCTCCCTCCAGAGTCTAAAAGCCACATCCTGTAATTCTAGCTATGCCCTGCTGTTAAATGAGTGAAATCCTTGCTGATGACCATGTATAAGTTTTCAAGACCGTCCGCATAACTGTGGACTTGTGTCTTGCCCATCCAGTCACTGTCTCTCATTAACTCAATATTTGAAGTCTGCAGCTTCCTATGCTCCAGCATCAGTTTAATTATTGCTGGACAGTCTTCTGCAGTGCTGGCACATATTTGGCTAAGCCCAAAGGACGTGATTCTGGAAGGTTCAGGCATCTCTGTATAGGATCCCAAATGGACGTCACATACGTGGCTGTCCTTGCACCCTTTCCAACCAGATACGCTTACAGATGCTCGCGTGTTAACTCTGGTGGAGTAAACGTCCAACTCATTATAGCAGCTGTTGCAGTAGAGCTATTTGCAGTCGATTTCCCTATGCAATCCCAACAAAACATGCTCTAAGAGCGCAAAAGGAAGAGGGAAAAGTCATTTGTATTAGACAAATTTCTGACCTTGAGACCAATAATCTCCAAGCTGCGCTTACCTTGCATTGCCATGCATTGCCTTAGAGTCTTTGGAGTGTATCGGTACCCCTGTTTGTTTGATTCAGCATCAGTTTACCTTTTCTATAAACCAGTGCGCCTAATGGGTGGATCTGGATTTCTGTTATCTCAAATTGCCTGGATTAGCACATCGTTCTTTACCAGCAGAGCAAAAACCTGCTTTTGTATCTTTTGCATCTCTGCATATGCACGTATTTTAGTTGTCGCATTTCCCTTCACTGAAGTCCCTGCGTTGTTCTTTGGTAATGTCAGGTGTCCAGCTGCACTGCCATTCTGCGTGAAAAAAAGACAGAGGCACAAGCCAAAATCATCAATTTTAATGATATTTCAACATCATCCTGGTCCTGTGTCATTCCGGTGTACACTGCAGCCATCAATCTACGTTTGTCTAAAACATTCTGTGCCAGAGCCTTAAATGTGGAGAGGGCTGAACAGGCTAATTTATTATATTTTGACAAGGACAAGCCTCATCTGGCAATCCAGAGTAGCTGAGTGCATCTGGCAAGTAGTGCATCCACTTTCGCAGATCCAAATTGCTCTGTTAGTTTTCATGACCCTCTTATCTCTGGCCTGTCTCTATCCATCCTGGCTTCCTTATCACATAATGGGATTGTGTCTGTATCTTCCAATTTTATTTTGATTGGTTTGCAGTGTGCACTATGCCGAGAGCGCTCGCTGGTGCATAAGCCCCTCTCGCAGGACGGCGGGTGCTGGTAGCAGCAGGAGCCGGTGCCGCAAGATATGTGCGTGCATCATCCTCACCCGCAGTGCGGTGACTCTGCCCCGGTCCTGCCTGCAGCCCCTTCCTTCCTCCCCTGGCATCCCAGGAGCTGCCAAGAGACAGTCTGCAACCAGACTGCTTCCAGCTTTAGGGAGAGAACGGGAAACCTCTCCCCGCATCGCTATGAAGGGTACCAAGAGCTTCTGAGGCTTGAATATACGGGAAAAACAGTATAAAGTTACATGCTTCTTTATGTGTCCACTGATTCCTGCTTCTGCGTTTTTGAACCCATTGTCCTATTTTCACCAAAGGTGCTAAAAGAAACAAATTGCTAAAGATAGGGAGTTCCTACAGGCTTTGTGAGAATAGCTGTCCACTTAGGGGAGATGTGTGGCTTTTGTCCGCTGAGGAAACACTGCAGGAATAGCTTGAGCCTTTCGAGATATGAGAGAATATGCATAGAAGAGACCACGCAGAAGAGCTGCAAACGGAGGAGAAACTTCAGTCACAGTTTACATATTTGCAGACATGAGAGTCTATTAACACTGAAACACAAATCTACAGAAAATCAGGTTTCGTTAGTCCCAATATTCATGAGCTACTTTTTTTTTCCTCTGTTTCTCAGAGGCTGAAAATGAGGCAGGCAGGGAGAAACACTGCTCTGTTTGTTTTTGTTATTCCTGAATTACAACCCAAGTCAGAATTTATGTCTTCAGCTTGGTCTGTGTGAGAAGCCTATACAAATTATGCTGCTGGAGCTATAGAAAAATATTTATAACCCTAATCTTTCTCTTGCTCTCATTCTCCCGCTCTTTCCTCCATTTCATCTGTGTAAATACTCTCTTCTAGTATTAGAGTAGCTTTTATTTTTTTTCCTCTGCTGAATTTAAACCCCTCTCTTAAGCTATCATGAGCTGAATCAAAAATCTGGCTGCCTCCTTCACCTCCTGCTTCGGATGACCTCGTGAAAATCAAACTGGAAAAAACAAAGGGAAGGAATTATTGAATAAAAGGAACTTCAGTTTTGTAAAGAAGAAGAATTAAAGTAAAAATGTTGATATGCAATTGAATCAAATGCATTGTGTTTCTTTCCCAAATAGATTAGATGTTTGTAATCCTGATTTAAGTGCAGATCTAGTTTTATCTAGAACATGTAAAATGAAGTCACCATCAGGAGAGGGTGCTCTTAGCTCATGTTGCTTTGCTATTGTTTTGATCATATTGGTGGTAAATACCAGAATTTTGTTTTCTTTCTGCTGAGATTAATATTTTTTTTAATAAAATGTTTTATTGAGAGTTTCCACTAAATATGTCATTCTCTGTACTGCACCATGTGTAAAATATTAGCTCAAATCTTTGGTTTACTCTTGAGTTTTCCATATGCTCTGGAAGTTTTTCTGTAATACTAGCAGAAGTCATTCCACAACAAACTTGCTCTCTTTGGCCTTGCCCTATTTTTTATGTTAGTTCTCATGCAGTCACACTCTGGTGACATTGCTGTTTACAGGCATTGAATGATCGGAGTCCCTGACTCACTGCTGTGAAAAACATTTAAAATTTGTAAAAGCAGCAGTTCGTTCTAATGCTACTTGTATTTTTATCTGAGTGCTACAGAGAACAGATAGTATGCAACTTAAATGATCAGTTTCCAATCACCAAGGCATCAAAAATATCTAAGTATTCACAAATACCTAATTAATTGATCTTTAGAGGTCTGTAGAAGTCTGTTTAGTAAAAACTTAATATTGCAGACATCATCTCTCTCTCTCTCTTTTTTTTTCCAAGACCTAAATCAGCAGAGAGTTCACTTCATGGAGTGTGATCTTATCAGATAATAACAGACATTTTATTTTCTTTATTACAACAAAGTGCTGATCTTAAAAGAAAACCCACAAGCAACAAAAAACCATTTAAAGGGGAATTGATGTAGATAGGTTGTTTCTTTTTATTTTGGAGAACCAGTCTTGAAAGATGATTAAACTTTTACGTGCTCCCACCTGTAGGACACAAGAATACATCATCCATAATCCTGGACATTTGCAGACCTGATGTGCTTGTTAGCCGTGGTGTCACAGAGGGTAAGTCCAGCGTAACTAGAAGGATGGTGCCTGCTTTAAGGTGGAGTAACAGGGCATTTACCCCGGCCCAGCAGGATCAGCACCAGGATTGAGACAGATGGTAAAAGGCCCCACTCACGCTCTGTGTGTGCATGTGAGCTTGTATACATCTATGTGCATATATGCGTGTCTTGAGAATGAGTGTCTTTGATGGACTGCTTCCTTCTGCCCTTACGAGACTGCTTTTCAATTATGAGCATCAATGCTCTGGTCAAAAATCAAGCCAAGAATTAAGCAGAGATCCTCTACCCCCGGGAGGATTTGTTTGAGAAAGGGTGAAGAAAGTAAGCAGAAGAAAGAACAGCCTCACAGACCTCTGAGTCTGCTCACAACAAGGGGAAAGGAGTGATCTTTGCCAGGACTCTGATTAAGGAAAATCTGTCTTCCACCATTTGAGACTTAGTTCTTTTACTGAAGGAAGAGAAGCAATGAAAGTGAAAAAAACAGCTAGCACAAGAACAAAGCCAATTTTCTTATGAAGTGTTAACTCTGAATCATCCTGTACCAAAGGAGAAAACCTGTCACTGCTGTTCTAATGTTTCACAGTAAATGACATCTTTACAGCCCATGCTGAGAGAAGTCTTCTCTGAATGATTTCTGTCCAAGTGACCACTGCATTGCGAGTTAAAAATGAAGGCACCAGGTAGCTGGAGAGCATCATCCCTGCTGCCTGGAAAGATGCTCATTTTTGGTCCCACATGGATTAGTGTAAAGTGGGATGCAAAGGCATATTAGAGAAAAAACAATACGGGTTATAGGACATCCAGTACATATTGAAGAAGGGAGCATGAGAAATATAGGCTGCTCTTGCAGATACTTAAGCTAGGATAGTGCCAGGAGGGTCTGTACTGAGGATGCATTAAAAAGTCACAAGAAAAAGAATGAACTGAACAGTCAGGTCATAAACTAGGACAGATATAAAAGTAACACGTGTTGTCTAATCACACCGACTGTGAGAGACACTAGACTGTAGAAAGCAGTTGCAGAGGGAGGTTTGCAAAATCATAGTTGACCTCTCTGAGAGTTGGACAGGGAGAATAGATATTAGTGATCTGCACTGCAGCGAAAACACTGCATTGCAGATGGGAGAACTGAATTTTGCCCTGAAGATGTAACAAATATCACAGCCGTGTGCGTGGCATGATCTGAGAGCCGGGAATGCTCCGCTTCCATTGTTGCCTAGCAAATTCACTCAGATGCATCTAGGGATTATAATAATGTTAGCAATAATCACTTCATTTCTAAATGTCTGCAAGAAACCTAGCAAAAGTGCAATGAGAACCCCACTAGATGACACTGTGGAAAATATCAGCCTATCTCACTTATTTCCAAGACAAGCTTCCACCCCAAAAGGATTTGCTGTAGCAAAGAAGGGCAAGGCAATCCCATTGCAGAGCACAATTTCCCTTTCTGATTGCCTTGCATTTGATGCAACACAGGCTGCACAAAAGGTGAACCTAAAGGCTTGATTTTCAATAGATCTCCCTTGGTGTTGGTAGAGCAGCGCCCGCAGCGCTGCAGCCGCCCGGGGAGCTGCCCTGAGAGCTGGGCACTCTGGTGTTAGTCCCAGCTTTGCTGCTGTCCTTGCTTTTCAACTGAAAGCTCCCCACTTACACAAGGGAGTTAACAACCTCTGTAAAACTTTTCTGAGCTCTAAGCAGCAGCTACATGTTGCTCTTATGATATATGAGAACACATTTTCTAAGCAAGGTTTTGGACATTCTTGTCTCCTGCACTGGTTAGAAGTATAGATGACCTATGCTTTTCGGGTCCATCATCCAGACTGGGTTTTCAGTCCTCCTTTCTTTGACTCTGGGATCAGGGCAGGCTGAGGTACACGCAATGTGTATGCCTGACAAAGTCATAGTGAATATATCCGTTCACATTTAAAATATTTCTCTGTAGAAAATCATGTTCATAGCCAATGAAAAGCACACAGACTCTGTTTATTATTATACATTTTGAATCACAGCTTTTTGGATGTGAAAGGCCAATAAAGGTGAATACATTATGTAATACACTTTCATGCAAATATTTTGCATTTAAAAATCTACTTTATATTTAAGGCAGATTTAAATTGAAAGCCTCAAATAACACTGCAGAATTTTTATAGCTCAATAATAATTACTTTTTTTGAGAGGTCATCTTACTATTGTCTCTTTTTGATGTCTGCAAAGAAAAGGCTAAATTATTCCACTACTGAAAATATCTAAGGACAAGTCACTGTTCTTTATAGGTCACAACAAAGAATTTAAATTCAGTATTTCTGCCTTGGTTTGTCTCTCCCTCCACCAGCAGTTTCAGAGTCGGCAAATGAGCTGTGAATAGCTGCTCCTCTGGCTCCAATATCTGAGGGAGCAGCAAGCTGTAAATTGTCATGGCAGTGCATATTCTTAAATAATCACATTTGTTGCTTGTATTGTTCTTTTGCCTGCCCCTTAAAACCTGGCCAGATTATACATACAAGAGTAGATCTCTATTTATTGCCCATTGCTATTCAGATAATGTTTTACCCTCACTTTTTTTTTTTTTTTTTCTGTGTGTGTGTGTGTCTGTGTGTGTAGCTTTTATTATTCACTAATAAATATTTTACTGGTCACAAAAATCCATGGTCTGAAAGCTGTTACTAAGCCTAACTTACCTGCATTAATTATCAATGATTCTACATGAAAAAAAAAAAAAAAGAAAGACCACCAGTGCATTTATTTCACGGAGACTTAAGGATGTTCTGGTGATAGAAACACCATTTATTCTAGCCGTTAAACAGATACAGAAATTGGCTGGCCTGTCAGACTAGGATAAAGATCTACATTTCTCTCTCAATTTTTATATTTTTTCTTAATCGTTCATGATCAATATATCCTCAAAGCTCTAGACTGACTACCCCTTTTTGC
The DNA here is from genome assembly GCA_034781795.1 of Crypturellus tataupa. Classification (NCBI taxonomy): domain Eukaryota; kingdom Metazoa; phylum Chordata; class Aves; order Tinamiformes; family Tinamidae; genus Crypturellus; species Crypturellus tataupa. The sequence goes on from JAWLRI010000213.1 coordinate 428,110, forward strand.
AAGTGAGGCACCAGAATAGCTGGGAAGTATCCCGCTCCTTCAAATAGCTAGACTTATTGCTATTTCCTCAGAGCCTTTTGGACCTCTGAGGATCATACAAGCAAAAAAAAAAAAAAGGAGAAATCATTGAAAAGACCTCTGAATATAATATATATTTAAAAAAATCAGGGGGATTTCTGCAAAAAAGTTAAAGAACATATGACTGATCCTATACCCTTTGCCATTGCTGGTAGAGTCTTTGGGGATTGTTTCAGATTTTTTAAACAGAAGAAAATGGGAGCTTTAAAAACAGCAGCAGAGTTTTGATTTAAAACAGGCGTTTGTAAGAGACGACTTCTCTGACGTCAACAAAAAATACAATGAGTATATTATAGTTAAAATTAATTTATATGTAAAGAACCACTAAGTTATTTGCCCATTGCAGGGACTATAACTGTATCGCTTCAGATAACCCACAGACTTCTCTACAGGACAGAGAACTATTCAGTACCATGTGAATTTAGTTCTCTTCAGAATTATCACAGCTGGTAGAGAGGGAATAAATCACTGAATGAAGGTTTGCAAAGCCCTACCCTGCACTGACACAGCAGTTTCAGCTATCCAGGGGGTTGTTTGGGGAATCTCTTCACCAAGTTAGTTATTCACCCAGGACGTGTTTTTTTTTTTTTTTTTTTTTTCTCTCCTCTTCACTTTTGAGATATGTTTAACGTCTAGGTCTTTAATACTGACTTTCCAAAGACTTAAACTCTGTGAAGCACAATTTGGGAATTCTGTCTGAGTAGAGGATTGAGGTTTGATCTCTCTGCTTAGATGCTTTGCTCGAAGAGGAATAATGTGGATTTAAAATATACTTGCTGTTTATATCTGAGCATTTCCCCTGAAATCTTGCTAAATGAGAGAACTGTGTCTATTGCCCAGGTGAGGTAAGTAAAATGCTAATTTAATGTTTATTAGTAAAAGTGATATTTAATACTGAACATGCCTATAGAAGAATCTTAGCAATTAAAGGGACTAGAAGAGTTTTAGCTCTTGTGTTTATAAGAGATCTAGTTCTTACTATTACAGCCCTGCAGAATAAGACGTAATGATTGAGCACACACAAAAAGGAAATGGCTTCTCCTTGGATATCTGGGTATGAACACAGTGTTCAATTTCTCTTCTTTCCTTCTTTCTTCCCTGTTATATTTGTTGCATCTTAATGAATGCTTCTGAAAATGATCCAACAGCCTGAACTGTGAGAGGATAATGCTTAATCTATGTATTTCAACCCAAGGAAATAGTTTCATTGACTGCAACCCGGTATGAAAGCAGCCCCTGAAACCTTCTTCCAGTAACATTAGTGAGAAGGCTAAAACATAGGGAAAGGCCTATGGAGAGTGAAGGAACAGGCTGTTTTCCAGAGCTATAAGGCACCTGTCGGATTCGCTATCAACCCGTGGTGGTTGCCCGTGGTTATAGAGGGAATACTGAGGCCATCCACCTCAGGGTCA
>JAWLRI010000213.1:429699-474832 GCA_034781795.1 Crypturellus tataupa
TTTGCCCTAATATGGTTAAACCCTTGCCCTTTCCGTGACACCGCGAGATCTTCCGTCCGCTATTCCTTATCTCTACTTCTGTCACGTGCAACGGGTCCTGTTAGCAATACAGCTAGAACCCCCACAGGCACCATCCTATCTTTGGCCAAGTCAGATTTTATTAAATTTTCCCCTTTGTTGCCCTGGAAGGGCTTCCGGAGAACAACTGCCAAGAGAGCAGCAGAAGACAAAGCTGTGAATAACTGCAGTGCGGACTGTGCTGCCCATCCACGTAAAGCTGGACTCACTCTCTCTTACCTCAAAAGTATGTCTAAGTGGTTAAAGCAAATAAGAAAGATATAGGAAAAACAATGAGATTAAGAAATGCTGGACCAGGATATACATAAGCAGTAAATGGGGAAAAATAAAAAAGAAGAAATCATATCTGAATTCTTAGATGACATAAAAGTATTTTATTTACTTGTGTTGCAGCATCTTAAGCTTTTTATCTGGCAGATATCCTACTACTCTGAGTCTTGGGGGAAGGCTGACAGAAAGTTGGTGCTGTGGGAATTTCAACCTTACTGACTTATAATTGTAGTTATGGTGCTTGGCTATGGGCCCATGTATTATTTCTTACCAATGACAGGCTGCAGAAACAGGTAATATTTTCCTCTGAATTTCTATGTTGATTTGTAATGAGTAATAGTTTAATATTTTATTCTCAGGATCTCAAAAAAAAAAAAAAGGTGGGGGTGGGGACGGGATGGTATGGGGTTGTTCCTAATTAGTAGATGCCAGTCTGAAAGGAGGCACAACACACTACACGATGCTGCAGACAGCTTGTTAGTCTGGAAAAGTGCTGTCCTAGGCAAGGTCTAGCCGGCCAGAATCAGTACTCTCAGGAATACTCCCTGGCTCTATTAGGACAGTCTGGATTTGAGCACAGGAAGGACTGCCTTGTCCTATGCACAGACAGCCAAATTCATACGCTGAATAGAAGAAACTTACATCTGCTTTTATTGGGAAACAAAGCATTTTTTTGTTGTTTTTTTGTTACAACTATAAATTGCCTTTTTTTTTTTTTTTTTTTTTTTTTTTAACCCTACTTGCTTCTCTGGGTAATTCTTGTTTCTGAACTCATTGGCTCAGCTGCCCTTTTCCTCTGAGGTCAGGTCAGAGCTGCGGTGAGGGTTGGGGTTGAAATGCAGCTTGATGCTCTTCCCTCAATGAGGGGCCACCGCAGGAGAGCCCTCTTGTACCAAATCTCGGACATGCATTCCTTTTCCTTCTGTGCCAAGCGAGTACAGGGCATGCTTCCTCCAATGCTTCATGAATGAAATTTCTGCATACTCCTTAGCTATTAAAGTATTCAATCCTCTTTTTTTTTTCCCTGTCACTGAGGAATCATCAGTAGTGGGAAGGTGGCCAGCAGGTTCATGAAGGACCTGGGAGCTGAGCAGAAAGAGCGGATTTGCAGCAGTCTCTGCTTAAGGAAAGGTTTTGACCACGGATACACATCCTCTTGTTCTTATTCAGTTACGTGCTTGCATTTGACTTGTGTATGGTGATGAGGACTTGCATTTTGCTTTGAAGTCCCTCTTGATGTTAATGAAACAAAATATTCACTGAGTCCTGCTTAAATAATCTAATATCTTCTACATTTACTGGGTCAGTATAGATCATCTTCTTCGAGGAAAACCACTGAATTCAGTAATATTCCAGAAATTTATCAATCGTCCTGCTTTATGGATTCCAGTCTTTTCAAATATTATTTCACACACAAGTCATTCAAAAGTTGGCCATAGTCACAGGAAATGTGGTAAATAGTAATATAAAGAAAAATATGACTGATGATTTCAATATTATTTGCAGGCTAACTGCCTGACTGAAATTGCAATGGAGTAAATGAAAATCTTTGTTTGAATTCAATTGAAATTTCATCAGGCTCTCAAGCCTCCAAGCATTGTATGGTACCATGAATGGACAGCCTCTGTCTTAAAACTTAAATCTTATATCTGTAACATATCTGCAACAAACCAATGTTGCCCAGTATTTCTGGTAGACAGAAACTTAAATCATTGATTACAGTTTAGTTCTTTTCCAGGTTAAGGAATTAAGTTTAAGGTTAAGTTCTTTTCCACAGGTTAAGTTCTCTTCCATACTTGAGGAGTTAAGCGCTGTTCTAGCCTGCCCAATTAATTTGTTCACTCCTGAATTAAATGTATTTTGTCATTCTTTTCTGGTAGAGGTGTCTGAAGGCTTAGCTCTATTTTTGCGATATAAGTGGTCTATGCCAAGGACAAGATACTTGATCACACATTACCTTACAGATTTATGAGAACATTCTTAGATATTTTCAGTTAATGTGTGAAAAAGTAAAATAAATCACACAATTTTTGGGTAAACCTTGGCTAAACTATAACCCTATCTAGCATTTGTGAGCTAAAAACTCACGACTTTCAATTTTTGGTAGCATACTCTAGATTTTCTTATTTCTACAGCAAGATATTGCCCCTAACTTACCATATTTTCAAGTTATACCAGAGGGAGATGTGGAGATCACTGTGCCACCAGCTTCTGGTGTTCTCTAGGAATTCATCCATGAGCGAATTTGTCCTTTCTGTGATATAAAATGAGATCTTCATAGTAACTAAGTTCATAAGGGTCCAAGACTAGGCTAGGCAAATTAGATACAATCCGTAAGTGTTACTTAAGTTAACTGAGGAAACTACAGTATAATAAGACTTCTCTTCCATGGATGGGTTTAGCACCCTTTTCACCCATGTGCAGAGCTCGCCATGCGGAGAGCCATGCTGTAAAGCTTTTTGCATGCCCCAAAGATTTGCATGCATGACTTATTATGAATTTATTTCCAAAATGCACCACTTAACATGAAATGCTCTCAAGGGAACCCTTCATATACCTCACTTTATCTCTTTTTAATTCCTGTGTGCACAAATGCATTGATAATGAGTTAGAGTTCCCTGCATGCCACTGGTTCTGAGACACTTGTCTTGCATCTGCCCTTACCTGATTTTTACTAGAAAGGGAAGTATTTTGCTTAACTTGTACACACAAATTCTATGTCACTCTTTGCCTCCATGGCAAATGAGGCCAATAGTATGTACCACTGCTAAATCAGTGGGTAAGTCTCCAAATGCTAATTAACCCACTAGTGCACTCATTGAGGAAATTAAGGCTGCAAGGCATTTTTTCAAACTTGACAGACACTGAGAAGTAGCATTTGGGTAACCATTCATGTATAACTGATGTAAAAGCTTTATACTCGAGCAACTAGGGGACACGCACATGCCTTCCTATTTCAGCTTGAAAGATTTGAAATCATTCTATTTTTTTGGATCTGCCCAGATATGTCTTTAAAGAAATGTTTCACACTGATTCCTTGGATTTAGCCTTTGGATTTCAAATTGCTGAGCAATAATGCATTGACATTTGCTGGAAGGCTGGGAAATCCAGGCAGCCTCTGCATCAAGAGATGGATGTATACGGATCAAGAATATTCTCCCAGGGAGTACCCATACATAGATATAACACACTATCTCCTTTGCAATTAGGCATGAAAATATTTTATAGGTGCAGGATCTTCATAAAGTAATTTGTAGGCCATCAGATTTTCTTCTTCACTGTCTAGTTGCTATCATGAGCAAGAATTCATGAAAATTCAGCAAGATTGTTTATTCTTTTTCTAAATGACCAGTGTTTTGAAGGCTTTAGGTTCTTTGGATGTTAACTGTTTGAGATGTCATTTCATTCACTGTTAACATGAAATTATCCCATTAGTCTGTAGGATTTCGCATGGCATCAGCACGCAACTTTCACTGGAGTGAGTACACAATAGATGCTCTGTGAACAATATAAGGTTATTGTTGTGCTTACAAAGTGCTTGAAGGAATCTCGCTCTGCTATGGGTCTTGAAGCAATTAGTTGTTGTGTGCATGGAAGGAGGATTTGAGGAGTTGTGTGTCCTCTACCCCTTTTTGTTGGACTGTTGCAGATACAAAACTGCAAACAGATAGAACAGATAGAAAATTATATTTACAGCCTGTTTTTGCTTAAATACAGGTTATGCAGTGTTTAAGGCATGTACAGCTGATCCTCTATGAAAATAGATTTCAGTTATAAGGATCAAAACTACTTAATTTCAGAAAAATTGCACATATCTTTTCTTCTCACTAATAAATCACTAGCAACTTGTTAAACAATATTCCTTAAGTTTTTTCCACTTTCCATAAGACAGCTATGTCTTATATCATAGCCTGTCTTCAGGCTTCAGTGAATAAATTCAGAATTCCTAAAAATGATTACTTTTATTTCAGCCTTAAAGGGTAGAATAAAAAATAGACAGTGAATCCCTTTTCTAGTTACATAAACAGTAGATTATCAGACATGAGTACTGCTGTTGCAGCACAAGTTTATCCCCCCCCAAATCTGTTTCTAATTATACCACTGAGAAATTGTAAAGATAATGTAGATTTGAAGGATTTGGATAAACTTTTTCTAATGCTGTTATGTGACTCTTAGTCCATAAAATCTGAATCAAAGCTACGTGGAATTTGGGAATCACAGTTACCAACAATTTAGCTTGTACAGGAACATGGTCACCAGCCAAGGTAGAAAGGAGATATGTCACGGTGTGAACAAATTGAGGATGGATGAACTACTACAAACCACTTTCTTGCAAGAACATACACCTATGAAGCAGAGCTGCTTGTGTTTGTTTAGGCCCGGAGAAACACAGAAAATGTACTACAGAATGAAATTATTCCATGTTCACTCCAACTTTCTATGTTCAGAGTTTTCTTCCTCAATTCAGTTCCCTTATATAGTAATAAAGTAATACAATAGCATTGATGGGCAGGGGGAATACAGCCCTGCCTATTAAAGCTATGTGGTTGGCTATCCTTATACCTAAATTCAAGCTGCAGATGATCAGCTCAATTAATGGAGAAATTACAGCAAAATTTACATAGTAAACTTCACACATGGCTACTCATGCAGAACATATGGCAGAATTAATTCTTTGGGATTGTTCTTCCCTTGGTGCTGTATTTTCATGCTCTTTTTGCTAGTTCATATGACTGCCTGCAAAAATGTATTCATCCTCCATGAATTTTGAAATAAATAGTGTATATTAAAAGAGTTGTCAAAATACACAATATTATGTAACTGAGTTAACATATCTTTATCTAATCTGAAAGATGCTTATTAAGCCTGGGAGATGAGGTAATTACTGCGTGGGGTCAGAAGGTCCTTGGAGAAAGGGGCAATGGAGTTGTCAGTAAAAAGATGAATGCTTCCAGTCTTTGTGTCAGGCTAAACTCGTTCCCATGTTATCTGTCCACTTCAGAAGTGGAAACAAGAGCATCCAAGTCTGTCTATTAGGATTAGCGTGTATCCAGATTGTTTGCAGTATTTCCAATCACTAGCTGGAGATGTTATAAATGGAAAAAAAATAGTTGTAAACCTTAGTTTCTTATTCAAGTTTCGGTAGAAAATATGTAGTGTATTTACAATGAAACCATAAATTTCTCTTATGTCCTCATTCAACAAATGATAGATTTGGCTTTTATATGACATCAACTTCAATATGGATTCCATAGCCATACATATTGATATTCCAAATTCATATCCATTCCACATCCAGTTCTGATTAATAGGACTGCACACTGATCAGAAGCCTTTTCTTATTAAAATTAAGAAAAATGTTAGTTATGTGGTTTTTTTTTTTTTTTCTTCTAATCACAACAGCCATATAAATATTTTTCTAAGTGTGTATAAAGCACAATCTGTGGCTTAAAGGTGATGTGTCTTTCATTGCCCTGGATCCTGCCATCGTTCTGCACTTTGATCATCACCCTATGAACAGCCAGAATTGGAGCACTGGCTGAATGTTCCTTCTACTTCTGCTCCAGTTTGATTCAGATTTGCATGTGGATACTAGAAAGCTAACCCCAGGTGACCAAAATATTTTCAATACCTTCCAGGGAGCGCTTCCCTGGCCACCGATGAGTCGCAGCTATAGCTGGGACTGCCTGCTGTAAACTTCCTAGTTGTCCCTCTGATTTAACTCACAGCAAATGTAGCCAAATCTGTCTGTGTCTCACACAAGCAGCGAGTCCGGGCATCCACAGCAAACTTGCTTTGCTCTGGGACCCTTTAACCAGGCCTCATCACAACAGTAATCCCTGCTGAGAATTAACACACGCTGTTTAGCCTAGCCTAAGCAGACTTTTAACAGCTTTGGTTGTCCCTTTCACTTACATTTTTTCCTGTGAAATATTATTATTATTGTTCACACATTTACAGCCCACAAGGGAATGCTAGGTCCCTGACATCACAGTCAGGGATAAGTGGTGAAATCTTCTAGTGCAAACCAGCCTTTGTATTTGCTGGGACCAGGATTCCTGTGGAAATTCATATCCCCACAGAATAGACAGTCTATCCTTGATCAGAATGCGACAACACTGCAGACTAAAATAGAGTTAAAAAGATGAGGCTGTCATCGTTAAGATATTTATCATTGAGAAATCTTGCCTTTCTTTTTACATATCTTTTTACATATTTTCTGGGAATTTTGCTGTCAAGGAAGAAGGTCTTGTGGGGAGGGAGGAAATGGTTAGAAACCTGGCACAGACCCAGATGTATTGCCTAGAGGGAAGGTTTGAGAGAAGAATTAGGACCTTGCTGGATTAAGTTTCTGATAGCTAATAGTTTTTACATCTGGAACCAGATTATCACATCCAGTCTCAGTACAGGGAGATTTTATGCCCACCCATGCACACACCTACAAGAATGTGGAAGCCCCCTGAGCTCTGGGTGTCGATGGGATACAGAACCACCTGTAGATCTTTCCTTCGCCTGCGATTTTCATCTGCAGTGTAACATCAGCCCTGCAGCTAAATTTGTGCACTCAGAACATCACTCTATGTGACACTGTTGTGCTATAGCATGAACAGAAGTTAAACAAGCCGACAGGTTATTTCACCACTTTTCCCATCTAGAAATAACACGTCGTTATATTCTCTTAAGTACAGAAACAGTACACTGGACTTCTGTTCATATTTATAATAAAATCAGAAATTCTTTTCTGGAAAGAACTTGAAAAGAGATTAATTTTAAGAGATTATAGGACAGCTCTGGTCTTTTTCAAAAGAAGACAGAATAATAAACAGACATAACTCCCCTCTCACAAACATACTCACTGACTATCATTTCTGAGCCCTGTTGCTGGAGCAATTCCTAGTCTATTCCCAGCATCCCAGAGAGCAATGACATGCAGTACTCGCCACACTGTTCCGCATCAGGAATAAAAGGAACAAGAGCAAAGAGTGAACATGGATAGACTTTCCATTACTCCCATTTTCTGAAGTAAATCATTTTTTCTCTCCTCTGATCTGCCCCTGCACATAGCTGATAGATGAGTACTTTCCCTTTCCTTTAGCTGAACCATCTGTGTTAGTAAGGTTTGCAAGAGAGCCCTATCCAGCAACTAAGAGCTAGTGCAGGCCAAAAATACAATATGTTTTCATGAACTACTTTTTTTTTAATTCTTCCATTTCCGTTGTCTTTTGGAGCATCACATTTTTTCTCTGTAAGCTTCAAAACTTTCAGTGTAATCAGTCATAAAAGTTACTGAACTATCTAGCCCTTATAAGAAATCAGGCTTTTAACTTTTCTGAATTTTCTGCATATTCTGCATGGATTCTGGAAGAGTGAGATAATCTTATGGTAAAATGTGAAATATTCTGGTTTGGCCTAGGCATTCCTATTTTATGTTACACATTTTCAGTGTATCCAAATCATTTGCTGTGTTTTGCTTATCAGAAGAATTTAAAACCCGAGTGTTAATCTGATAATTAGAGTGTGCCTTTCGGAGCGCTAAGCACATTCTTGTCTGGCGTGCTTTACAGCAAGCCCGCTGTATATGACATTGTCTCAGTACAAGACTCACCCTGTCTTGTCTTCCTGATTAATTAGAAACAGATTGTAGCCAGAGTTTTGACTGGTGGAAAGTGATTGTTACACAGCCAGGGACAAATGATTTTCCCACAGAGTCACTCCAGTAATCTAAAGCCAAGTTTAAAAATATCACAGTATTTTAATATTTACATTCATCATTCAAGAAAAATGAACACATGGAAGAATCTCTAAGATATGGTATTACAACAGCCATTGTTCATTTTATGGCACTGTACAGAAGCTGATCTAATCCTTCAGTTGTTACAGATGGCAACCAACCAGTTTTAGGGCCAAATTCTTGCAGCATCTGTGTATCGCCATCCAGTTCAAAATTGGCAGTGAAATGCCGTTGTACAAGCAGGAAACTGTATATCCTCTGTTCTTTTCTATATGGTTTCTTATCGCATGCTTGGGATCATTGCTTGAAAAGCTCCTTTCAGAACCACACTGAGAAAAAAAATCCAGCATCCCCACATCTGTCTTGGGTTGTTTGTACACTCCTTACCTCCCCAGGGGAAAAAAGTTTGTAAGAGTGTTTCATTTTGGTATTATTTCCTGTTGTCTCAGTTTCTGTTTAAATGTATTCATGCTACAGAAGCACAATCCAAAAAAGATTCTTTCAACCTGCCTTGTGCAAGAGCATTTATCCTTCCTTTAGTGGAGCACAGCTCTTATTCTCACACTTCCTTGAAGAAGATTAAGGCCTGAGCTTCACTGTAGTGAGTTGCATGGAGAGACAAGAGTAAAGCTCCTGGTTAGAGCTTCCATGCCTTCTTCCTAGATATTTTAAGTCAAGTTCCCAATTATTTTGATTGTAAACCAGGAAGACATAAAGGTAAGGATGAATACATGAATCTAGTGCAAATTTTTCTGAAATGCTGATTTTCTGAAATCTGTGTGAGCATTGTCAGGTCCATAGATAGTACCTACACCGCAAGACAGATGTGCTCTGTGCGTCCTACTGCCTCAGCTCCTTGACTGGAGAGGAACGGGGAGAATTTCTCCTCGGTTGCTCAGGCCATGTAGGGGAGCAACTGGCACTCAGGTTACATCTCTCAGTCGCTGAAGTATGTTTATTTGAAAACATAGTTTATGTGCCTGTTGTGAATAGGTTTCAGAGTATAAATAAGTTCATGATCTACACAATTTTTATTACATCTTCTTACATCGGGCTTTTTTTTGGACCATCACTTGACATACTACGTTTTCAGGGCAGAAGCCTGTCACCAGGGATTCATTTTTATAAAAAAATTCAGAATGCTTCAGAGTCCTATAAAAAGACAATCTACTAAATGAAGCTACAATTATTTCTCTTTCCTTTTTAACCCATTGCATAATATTAATTTAACAAAAAGTTGCAATTAATTTTTAGATTTCTAAAGAAATGTTCAGAATGCTTTGGCGTCCTATAAAAAGACAATTTATTAAGTGAAGATGTAATTATTTCTCTCTCCCTTTTAACCCCTTGCATAAATTTAACAGAAATTTGACATTAATTTTTAAAGACTTCTGAAGGTGCAGACATGTTTCTAGTCTATTCTTTGGTAGCATCCAATCCCCTGACATCTGTGGATATTAGTATCTCTAAGAACTGTGTGATCTTTTGTGGATCAGGCGCAAATGAGGGAGCATAACACAAACAGAACATTAACATTTTGTACGACAGAGCATAAAAATGGTCTGTGCTCATGAATTTCTTTATACACGTCTAAAATATCAACTGAAGCATTGCTGGCATGGAATATTCTTGGTGTTTATTTGAAATAACATTTTCCAGTGCAAATGAGAAATCTCTTCCTACATATAAAAATAATTCAAAATGTGTGTCTGGGGCACTTAACAGAGCTATGTTTTGTTCTCTGTGTGTTTTAAAACTGTTTTGTTTAAATACGTTGCAGAGCTCTGGAGTGAATTCTTGTCAGTTAAATTAAAGTCATTTTGTAGCTGGCACTTACGTGCTGCTGACAAGCAGCTACATAGAGCAGTACGTTTCCACAGAAATTGCTGAAAGTATTTGAGAAAGACTGTACCTTTGTCAGAAATATCAAGCAAATTTGTAGGCAGGAGAATTGTGAAAAAAAGGTTATAAAGATATATTCCTATGGCTGATGTTTTCATTCCGCTTTGGACCAAGTGATTTTGCTATGCTCCAGTGAGAAATTGCATCCTGTTCTGTGATTTTGAAATCTCGATTGCAGATGTGCCATTCCTTGCAAACATCACAGACGTTATTTGCTCAAAGAGAGAATCAGCTCTGTGTGAATTTATTAAATAAGACACAGGATTGTAAGCGGGCATGATGAACCATATGTTTGTCTGAAGAAGTGCTGAATCAAATGAATAGATGTTTACACAAATAAATAGATGTGTACACAACAAGTGATATATCACAGACATCATTAGCAGAGACATTCTCCAGCTTTTCTAGAATCCAACCCTTTTTCCCTAACCATAAACTGGAGAAGCAGCTTAATTAATTTGCAGTAAGTTGCTTTGTGCAAATTAGTTACATCCTCCAGCCGCAAGTTTCAACAAAATGAGCAAAGCTTAGACAAAGTAAATACACACGTGCATGAAAACCAACTTAAACAGACTTAGATTTTTATAGGCTATTATAGTCTCTTATCTAAAATACAGAGGTAAGAACAGGGAGTTTTAACATATATCCTGCTCAAAGTGTACGTCTTCAATCCATCTGTAAAATGGATATTACATTCATCGGGTTTTGTCAGTCTTAAGTAATATTTATACAGTTCTTTGATATACCTGGTTATAAATCAGGATTAGGGTCAGACTTTTTAATTACTTTGCCTTATTTCATGGGTACCTTTGTAACTGATTAAGATAATTTTTCCATCCATTCAGACAATTTGAAACTTGTAAGATTATGGATTCCAGTACCGACTTGCAGGATGCACTCTCTAGTTTCATCTGATATTACAAATATATCGCATCCATTAATCTGAGAATGTACCTATTTTTACTTTAAAAGAGCAGATGTTTAAGAATCAGTGCTTTCCAACCTCCATATGGCACCAGCCAAACAGAAGATTTGTTTTCTACAGCTATGAAAGCATTGTGTTCCTGGAGGAAGATAGAAGAAAAACAAAGTCTATGGAATGAAGTCTGAGACGCAAAGGTGCAAAAATGGTTAGACCTCTGTAAGTAAATCTCATCTATTTGAAACTTGAAGAAAATATTACTGTTGCTTAGGAGGTTCCCACAACAACACACTTCTGCATTAGGTTATATACTAGGGCTTTCTGTCATATTTTATAAAACTGTCTATATTTTGGAGACATTTACTTTTAGGTCATCATTAAATATAGAAACATGAAAGCAGCTGATTTAGGCCAAATGAAAGAGCCATTTAATTTATCACTGGCTCTCACAGTGTCCAGACAAAGCAGATGCACGGAAAATAATGCAAGACAGGGGAAACTCACAGGATACTTCCTCATAAGAGTCTCCAGCCATTTGTAATTCAGGAACTTCCTGAACCAGATATACTTTCTATTTATTTAGTAATTCTTGGTAGATCTTTTAATTTTTTTCCTCTTTTGTTAACTTGTCCACTTTCCATTTCAAAATTCGTAAAATTTCCCATGACTTCAGAGGATACAAAGAGTTCTAACTACTGTCTCACTGCAGCTTTCCAGTAAATTACTCTAGTGATAGAAGCATTAAGTTATCTTAACAAGGCAATTATCCCTGTTTCCATAGCAAAGGCCATCTAAAATAATTACTCCTATGCATAATTTAATGATCTTAACAGGAAACGTGCAAATAGATTGACAGTGGGTTTTCATCCTTAGAATTGAAATAGCATTTTGATTAGCATGACTTCGATTACATGACTTCTGTCATCTCTATGATAAAGCAAATGCATAACAATAGATAATGTCAGTGAGATGTATACACCATACAAACTAAGAAAATTTACAGAGCTGTAAGCTCTGACCATCAGTATAGCAATAGTGCCATGCCACCTGGTGACCAAGAAGCTTGAACCAGAAAGTAGCGAACCTCTTGGAGAACTAAGAACAATGGAAAGAGTGAAAGAATTTAAAAAGGAAGAAAAGGAAGGAACTATAGGAAGCAAAAAAAGAAAGTGTGATAGTAGAAAAGCTAATTGGATCTTTTGCATTGGTACATCTGAAAAGGAGGAGCTTGGGGAAGTTCTCACCTTGTGGGAATGGGTTTGAGGAGCTGTCAGATGAACTGCGAGAGGTCTATAATAAGAGGAGTAGTAATAAATCCTGACAACTAGGGAGGCCTAATAAAGTTGTCTGGCAGCAGACCCAAAATAGACAAAAGGAACACTGTTTCTCACAACACATAATTTAGCTTTGGAGCTCATTGCCACCAGGCTTTTTGAGTGCAAAATTATTAATCGGTTCAGAAGATAATTAATACAGTTACAGAAGACTAGTCACGAAAGGCTATTCAGCATAGTTGTAATGTTGCATTTCCAAACTCGAGGACTCTTTAAATCAGATATGTGAAGGTTGTCTCTAAATCATAGGAACATGAAGTTTGGGAGCATATTCCAGCAGTATCATGCCCTGCACCAGTTCCCAAGCATCTACTAGTGGTCAATACTGAAGACAAGAGAGTGTGTTAGGTAGATCCACTTCAGTTGCTGTTATGTTTTTATATTTTAGGTACTCAAGAAAGCATCAGATAGTACCAACATCTCAGGAATAATGGGGACAGGGCATTTATTATGAAGCAAGAAAGGCTTTCTTATATATATAAATATATATTTTTGACTACAAAACAAATCAGAGTCAAAATCTTCATATAATTAATAATAGAAGATATATGTATTCCCTCTGACACTTTCATGAAATGACATTTTCATAAAGTGTCATCACCTCTTTTGAAAAGAAAGAATGTACTGTACATAGAGAAAGAAAAAGGCAATTAAGCGAGTGATTATTTCTGTTTGTATAGGAGTTAAAATTGCTGTACAAATATTATTTGTGATCTTCATTCATACTGTGCTGGAAAGATACAGCTGTTTCAACAAAGCAGATAAGTATGGAGTGAAATAGGAAACAGATTTGCTGGGAAAAAAGTCAAAATCTATAATATGTAAACTGTATCCTCTGATGAGACAAGCTCCTTTCTTCTTTCTCCATCCTGTACCATGAGATGTTTTCTAGAATCTGTAGTCAGAGGATGACTCTGTTTACTACCAGTGTCGTGACCACTGAAATACATAGCAGGCTACTGTATGTGAGCCTGTTTTTAAAAACATGAAATATATTTGTGTATTCTTCTCTGACCTGCAAAATATTGAAATGTTTCTGCCAAGACTTTGAAGGCAGAATTCAACTGGTGAAAATATAATTTTCATCTATAGTTTATTTGAGAAAACATCGAACAAATTTCAACTCCTAAAACACTCGAGTGAGTTTGATTACAACTGGCTATCAAGAACCAAGAAATGGGAGAGTAGGCCTGTGCTTCCCTGTGCTCTCCTCCTTGCCTACCTGAAGACCTGGGTGACATGTCTCTGTATCCACTGAAGAGGGATGTCCGCCTGTCTTAGCCTATCAAAGAGCATAGACATGTCGTTGCACCCTGGGAGGATTCTACCTAGGTCTGCACACTAGTGTATGTCCAATTTGCTTAAGTGGTCTGCAGATCAATTTTCCACTTCTGTGGGTGGTAATTCATCTTCCAGACTTTCCACAAGGTTGTTGGAGTAGTGGGATAATAATTCATCTTCTCAGCGGGTAGTGATTCATCTTCCAGACTTGCCACAAAGTTTTGGAACTGGAAGGCCCAAAAGCAAACCTTACCAGGAAAGACTGAGGTAAGGAAGGTACTGAGCAGTCCAGTTTTTCCTGGGTCCTCTGTCACTTAATCCCCTGCCTCCTTTAGCACTTTCTGCTGTGTCCCTAGCAGTCCCCTCCCTGACACCCTTCATGTTCCTCCTCACTAAGTTCATCTCTAGAGGGTCTTGTTATCTCTGATTCAGCCCTGCCATGCTGTGTGTCTGTGTTCCTCCGCGGTTGCCTGTCCCCATGTCTACTCTCAGTATTCTTTTTTGTGTTTGAGGCCTAGTCAGAAGCTCCTTATTTCTCCTGGCAGACATTCTCAGCTTCTGCCATATCAGGACAGGCTGTTCTCGTATTCTGCAGAGGTTGCTGTTAAACATAACCTGACCTCCTGGGCCTCTTCTTTCAGGGCACTGTCCCAAGGGATCTTGCCTCCAAGTTTCCTGAACAAGTCAAAGTCCTCTCTCCGGAAGCCCAGTGTTGTTCTTGCATTCCTTGCTTCCCACGTTTCCCTTGGAGACTTAAATTCTACCGCTTCATGAGCACCACAACCAGTCTGCCGTTGACCAAGGCCTCCTTACTTGTGAGATCCTGTAGAGCACCTCTTCTACGTGGGTTTTCTGACAAAAATTCCCCTAAATGCACTCCAGAAATCCGGATTGTATGTTGCTCATTCAGCAGGAGCACATGTATTTAAACTCCCCTAAGGATATCAGGGTCCAAGATTATGAAGATTCATCCAATATTGTCAATTTGGTGCTGTAAAGGACATGCCTACTGTCTCCCCTTTGCTGGTCTCTCCTCTGATTCTGAACCCTAAGCACTGAACTAGCCCAGCATTTTTTTTTCCATAGTGAAGTTGTGTGCATTTGAGTGGCATAATAGTGCAAAGCAGTTTCCCGTCTGCCCTTCCTAAATATCCAGTATCCTTCCGTAATAGCATCACTTTGCATCACTCTGATCTGGGGATGATCTGGCTGTGGAAGAAAACATGGACTTATAGCTCTTCCCAGTGTGTGTCCCAGGTGGTGTGCATTTGTATTTAGGCACTAGAAATCAGCCCCCAGCCGTGACTGTTTCTCAGGGGACATTTGAGAACCTCCCTCCTATTATCCAGGATACTTTTCTTGTTCCCCATTTTCCTCTTCAGACTTTAGTGGGGACTTCAGCCCCCAAAGACCCTGGTTTATACCCCCCTCTTCTTCCCCCTGCAGTAGGTTAGTAAGCTGGTTTGGAGAAAAGGCTCTTGCCCTACTTTGTCAGACATGTGCACACATACATTTTTTAGCTTCAGAGTGGGCAAATAAAACATGAAGAAATAATCACTTCTCTTGCACCTATAATTTTGCTTATGTGTTTACTTTATTCATTGCTCAGCCTCTCCATTTTGTTCTTGATCTCATGCAGCTATGCTCTCTATTAAACATAATTTTAAAAAGTGATACTGGCACACAACTGTGTGTGCCTCCGCTTTGTCTGCAGATCTGCAGTTCTGCTGGTCAAGCAGTAAGCATTATATATTTACCTAATCTCTTGAAAATGCTCTCAGCTGCATGCTCTCTGCCTTCCATAGCCTACCTCAACATGTTTTATCCTTCCCATTCTTTTTTCTTGTTTCCACACACATTCTTGATGCAAATAAATGGCTATTTTATCTTTAACAAAATACTTTTGTTCTCAGAATACACCTCATTAATGATGTTGGTGTTCTGGTCTATATATTTCTTCTCATTGTGGGATGTACAACTGTATACCTATTTTAGTATTATACTACACTAATGCACTTTTCTGTAATTAAAAATAGCCTTTCTGTTGTTTCTGTCACAATTTACTTTCATGATAGGCTATATATTTAAATACAGGCAAGGAAAAAGATCTCGCTCAAAGTAACCATAACCTTTCTGTTTATTGTCAGAAACTGTCATTTACAGTGAGGTTATCACTTTTTCCACCCTCCTGGGCATACAATGTGGTACAAGTAAATTGCTGCAGGAGATTGATTCTAAATTGCTGAATTACTAGTGTCTAGCTCCGTATTCAAATGGGTTTGTGCTCAGAGAAACATTTTGTCATTGCTGAGCACATCAAAAGAAGATGAAGTAAAAGTAGATTAATAATTTACTTTTCAAACTTGCTCCAAGTGCATGTAGTGGCAAAACTCTCACAGCTTTACAGATAGCAGGGTCCTACTTCCTACTCTGGGTCTGGGAGGGCTCTGGCATGGACATAGCTGAGTGAATTAAAAGTTTCTGTCAATACACCAATCCATGTGTGACAGCGTTGTGAAGAAAGCACTCCTTTATTCAGCGAATGACAGTAACCAGACTTATTCAGTTGAGAACATTTAACAAGAATGCAATCGGACAGATCTTCCATCATTTTGACCAAGGCTAAATTTAAGCAGAGGCTCCAGAAAATATAGGTCACTGATTAATTCACTGGGATTCTGCATTCTTGCTCTGCAATAATCACTTAATGACAAGTTACAGCAAACGCTTCAGTGTGATAATTAATTCTGGTTACACGTTATTAAGGTCAGAGGAACTAACAGGTTCACTAATGATTTCTATTTTAGAACATGGACATTTCAATCAAAGAATATAAAATAGTAAATGTAAGGGAATTAAACAGTGCTTACTGGCTTAGTACATGATTAAACCGTGACTCCTGCTCAGTGTGCAGAGGAATTAAATACTGCATATCAGAGGGGAAAGGCAACATTTTTGCTGCAATAAGCATTTCAAAAACTTTTTTTTTTTTTTTTAAATTCAATTTATTTACCATTTAACAAAAAATACTGCACTTGGTTAATAAAATTTAAAAATAGTTCTGACCTCTCTTACGCAGGATTAACCTATATATGTAGAGAGAAAAAATTATGTGGTACAACTATCTTTTAACTTGACAAGAGACCAAATCAAAACAAAAAAACCAACTTTCACAGTTCTCTGATGCCTGCTGGAGGCTGCAGACATATGAAAGTTTACTCACTCAGAAGAGCCCTCTTCTCAACTCCCTATCCCACTTGACTTGCTTGACAATCTAAGTAGAGGGAAATATGATGTTAAGATTACCTGGGGTAGCCTTTATATAAGAAAGCTTTACAGTATTCAAAGATACAGACCACTGGGGAGACAATAAGGCTTTATGTATTATTAACATCCTTTTCCTCTCGGGGATTTCTGGCGAACCCATCTGCTGCTTTTCTGCTCTTGCTCTTTTTCTTCCTCTTCCAACTTTGCAGATGTACTGGTAAGATATTTTATAGATTCAGGAGAAATAAGGATCCAGAAGGATTTCTGGGGCAATCCTTCTCTAGAGACTTAGAAACTCCAAATGAGTAGACTAAAGGAAATCTACATCTTTTGGTGCTTTGCTGAGTTCATAAGCTGTCACTGAAGTCATCAGAAGTTTTTCCAAGCCAAGAGCTCAGGAGTCAGTCCTGAAATATCACCACTACTATGAATGTGTTACCAGCACTACTATTCCAGTAGGTTGTCTCTGTAATCTATCATAATATAAACTGAAAACTGATATAAATATAAGCTGATGGGGCATTAGTTCCATCATTGTCTGTCATACTTAGCTATAAATGACAATATGAGGTGTTTATTAAGCTCATTCAAGTGCTTATTCGTCTCACTGACAACACTTCCAAATCATACACGATTACTCATCAACCTGATCCTGATGAGCTGAACTTGGTTCTCAGTTTAAAGCTGCTAGTGAGTGATGAGGCTGATGAGAGTGCTCCATTTTACTGGTCTTTCTACATCAGGTCCTGTCATGTAGGGATGGAGGGAACACAGAAGCTGCAGATGAGAGCACTCATTTTTGACTACCTCAGTCAGCATGCTCATAACCTCTTCATGGATGCTCAGAAACTTCCTTGCAAACTTTGGATCCATCTAATCCATATGGCAGAACAGTAAAAGTACTGTATTATATGGAGAGACTGCATTTTTGCCCATATTTTTAAAAGTATTAAAACAAGATAATGCTAGGGAGAAGTAGGGTTTGAGGGTGTTTAGGGATGGGAAATGTGGGCACCCTCTTTGTTTATTTTTTAACCTTGTTTCCTTATGTGTTCCTCTTTTCAGTTTCCCCTAAATAGCTTTGTATTGTGTTGGGAAATGTTAAACAAACTTCAGGCCACAACAGATAATTCAGAAAGCTGAAGTCCCTGTAAGTTTTGTGAAAACTGAAGAGACACTTTATTAGAAGGACACTCAGGTTAATACCAACGTATAGAAAAAGTACATAGAGCAAGGGGTAACACCATTCCCTTCTGCTCGGTGCCGGTGAAACAGTGGGTATAAACCTGGCTGCTCACTCAGAAACAGCTGTAGCACAAATTGCTTCTTGTGGAGACAGGAGCCAAGGGAAGATGCTGAGAGTCAGGGTGCTTCCTAGAATGGGGAAGGTTAGGCCATAGCAGAACTGAGAAAGCAAGCTGGAATTATTGGGAAGGCCAAGGCAAGGTGTAGGGCACAAAGCCCTAAGGAAGATGGACTTCATTTTCCCTAGGGCTTATAAATCAGTTTGTTAAATTCGGGAGAGTTGTGTAAGTGCACGTGGTCCTTGATCTTCCTTGAATTGTCTGAACTTCTGGACTGATGTGGGGACTTTGCATGATGTGAAACCAAGCAGCCTGGAGGTCCTACAGACTAAATAATGTAGTTCAGGTAATTAAGGGTAGTTTTGACAAGTTAATTTATTTGGTATAAAAAAAACTGTTAGCTTTTTCAATTTACAAAGCTCTGAATCTCTAAAATTTCCATCACTACTTGGCAAGGACATTCATTAATTACTCATAACTAAGGTCTGTCTTGGGCTTTCATAATTAGATATCATCCAGAGGTTTATGGATCTTATATGATATCTTCTTCTCCATTTGCAGTCTTGATGGGTTTTGATTAATAGAAAACTAAACAAATCACCTGGTGTATCATCTGTGCCAATGTTTAATCAGAAGGTTAGTTCAGACTTGTATGTCATCAATCAACATAAAAGGCAGTAGAGAAAAATACTGTTTAAGACAATATTTGGAAGTTTCAGAAATAGCAGCACAATGATCCAGCCTTTGCAGGTATTTTTAGAAAGATCTGTCCTTTTGTTGTCAAATCCCACATAAATCAAAGATGAAGAAGTAGATTAAATCAGACTTTTCCGCATTTTCCCCTCTGACATCTGGTAACAAGATTCAGTATACAATGACTAATACATGTACTGTTTTTAACACCCAGAAAAGATGTTAACAGGATCCCTGTTTTGCAGGAGATGCAAAAATCTACTTTTCTTTGCCTCCAGCAATTTCATCATCCACCTTGAAGTGTTTGTCATTGCCCTGAATCAAATAACCCATCTGGCTTTCCACAGAGATGACCATTAAGGGGTTATCACAAGTTGTAAGAAATTCATTTAAAAAGTCTCTTCTGACTCCTTTGATATGTCCTGCTATTGTACAGATTAAGTAAAACTAAATAACAAGTGCAGCAAACACTCAATGGGAAACCATGAATACCAGCTTTTTTTGTTTTAATTCCAACTAATGAATAGGTCTACAAAAATACACTAATACATTCATTTACTAAGAACTGTTTTGTGATATAGGCTCAAAAAGAAATGTTTCTCTCAGTTTGACTTTTGAAAGTTTCCCTTTGTGACATTGTATGACATTGCATAGTGTTCTTTAACAACATACATGTTAAGTAGATCTGACCATAAAATTCAATTTTATTGTACTTCCTGTATATCCACAATGAGATTTTTTTCCTGGGCAAGAATTGATAACCTAGGCAAAAACAGTATTTCTAAATGGATATTTAAAATCTGTCAATGAAGATTGAGGTAAATTATTTGAAAAGTTTTCCATGGTCAAATGTGCCTTAAAAAAAAGAAAAAGGAAAAAAGAAAAGAAGTTAATGCAGTCAGCTTTAATAATGCCCTCAAGAATGCTTGAAAAAAAAGTTGCATAAGGATGAAACCTTTTCTGCTTAGCTCTACGCTGTGTTAACTCGGCAGGGAGTATGGATGTGGAACAATTCAATGACTTTGGCTTTGTCCAGTTACTCATCTGACTAGTCATCATTCTAGCATATTTGTGAAAAAAAACCATTTTTTTCCATCATTGTGCTCAGAAAGGGCACACAGATTAAGGCTAGACTGGTATCTGTGCTGGCAAGAGGTGGGCAGAAGGTTATGTGAACCTGTTTTCCATCAGTTTGTTGTAACTCAGTCTAGTCATAAATATTTACAGTCAAAGGCAGTTGCTGTCTCAGATAATAAACCTGAATCTCTGCCATTTTCATTTAATGATTCATAGAATAGTGTAATTTCTTTTGAGTCCATTACTCTATCTTTTGCTGATGAAACATTGAATTAAAATGAAAAAAAAATCTGAGAAAAGGAGACAGCAACTAAATTCTCATTAGGAAAATGATGGCATCGTGAATGCTCAGACAAAAAAACATTTTTACCTTAACAACCAAATGAAACCTGTAATTTATTATTAGATGAAGAAAGGAACTGCATTGTCCCCAGTGAGAAATAACTGCTAGGGACAACATCTTACTTGACAATTTGCTCTTTCTTAATTCTTCTTCTCTCTGAGGAAAAGGTACCTAAAATATTTGCATTACCATAGCTGTATTGTAGTTCTCATAAAAATAAAAAGGGAATTGTTTAATTCGTTGTAAAATTTATATATTTTGTTTATTTCTTCAACAGTTTTTGAAGATAATAATAAGCAAAAGAACATTTCTTACAGCTAATGTTGTTCTTGTGTTCCTGTTTCACCTAATTGATTAAAACCTAAAGTAATCAGAGCTAATCAAACGTGAGCTTGATTTCAAATGAACTTGATAACAAATTGATACAAAAATAATAAAAATATTCTAAGCCTATGATATTTCGACAAGCATGTGTTTCAATGTTTTGTCTTATGATTTTAGCACTTAACTCAGTCTTATCTCAGTATTTTATGAGTCTGTAATTTCCCAACTTCACTCTGTTAGCTTCAGAATTATGCACTATTTTTTAAAGAAGGGTGAAGATTAATTATTAATTTTACCCATTGGTATACTTAATTGTATCATTGATTTACTGAGTTAGAACTATGGGTTTGTCCTGGAATATGACAAAAACAAAACAAAACAAAACAAAATCACAACAACAACAACAACAAAAAAAACAGACAAATAAACCCCAACCGATCCGCATCATTAATTGACTGTGAGGTTGTAATTTCATTGGCTTGGAAAAAAACACAGTCTATTAAATAATTTAAAATACTTCCTACACAGAGAATCCTACATGGAGAATCCTACAAGGAGGAGTGAAGCTTTTTAAGGGTCTTTTCACAGATATGGATGATGGTTTTAGGTTAGGTATATGGAGAGAGGTGCAATGAAAAATGTAGCAGGTCTATGTAACCCGCGTGTATAAGGAACACTCACTGTGTCTGATCAAGTCTTTCATACAGCAGGATCGTGGGCATGGAAGTCCTTGTGTCTCTGGACTTCTTCCATGCTCAGGAGTGTCCTTTGGCTTCCCAACAGTGAATAGCATCTCCAGCTGCCACTTTCTTGGTAACATAAAAAGGTTTGGAGATAAATAATAAATTCTGAAGCTAAAAGTAAAGCCTTCATTCTTTCAAATGCTCTAGCTATTTCTTTCTTAAGCACCCCAGCATTGTGGATGAAGATCTGGATAAACATAGATACCAGAAAAATATATAGAAGAAAAGCTGGCATCCTCTATAAAATCTTTGCACATAGTAAAACTACAAGCTATTGGTTTGTGGGGTTTTTGAGTTGTTCTTTGGGGCTTGTTGTACTTTGGCAGTAAACTGCATCAGTCCTATGCTGCACCTTTAAAATCCACAGGTCAGAAAGAGGAAGCTCCCATTCTGTGCTCAGTTCATACACAGCCGGTTTCCCAGCATGAACCACCTGCTCTTGCAGACAAATTGCATGTTCTGAATTTCTAACCATTGAAAACACAATCACTCAGTCTGAAAGTATGTAGTTGCTCCTGGTCTGTGGAAAAAATAATTCATTAATATTTTAAGTCTTACCTGCCCTTACATTAAAAATCATATAGTCAATTTCAAAAAATACATATCCACATGAAATAAAAGTGATTGACATAAGTCTTCACACAAATAAAAGATCTCTGTCAACAAAATGCTTCTGAAAAGAAAGCCCAAACACAGGTTTTTCACTGTTTGCTTTTAAAGCTAGTTTCTGGGCTTAATGAATGTTCACAGTCATAGCTAACAATAGAATTGACTCAAAACCTCTCAAAAATACTTAATAAGTTAAGGTTAAAAAAGAGAAAGCAGTACTAAATAAAACATATCATTTTTTCATCATCCCAGCTATTTAAATGTATTTTTTTTTGATTATTTGAATCAGGCCAATACACAAAAACAGAGAAATTTCAGGCTTGAATCAACATTAAAATAAGGAAAAATAGGTAATCATAAAAGACAGCTAGCTCTATCAACTCAAAAATCCACTCACAGAGGCCATGTAATACATAAAACAAGGAGGATAAGCTGTCAGCTATGATGCTGTTCGGGTCATTGTGATTATGTGGAGTTGAGAGTTGAGCATCAAAACATGCCTTTTGAGCACCGCAGTGTCATAAATGTCACCCTAATGAAACCATTTAAGTCAGTGACTGATGCAGAGAGCCAGCCTCCCTTTCAGAAATGAACATTAACCAGCAAACAACACCAATGAATCATCCAGTATTTTCTTTGAAATATCTCATTCCACTTCATATATTCTTTTTTTCTTTTTTTTTTTTTTCACGCAGTCATTTTCTTTTCCTCCTGTAGTCACAAGAAAAACTCCTAGTTATTTCAGTATAAATAAGCAGGGGTTCTCAGTAAAGTAAGCATCTAAACCAGAAATTTCCTGTCTTAGTCGTCTACATTTGGGCATGAATAGAAGATAGACTTACAACACAGAAAGAGCACAACACAACAGCCCCTTAATCTCAATCATCTTTTGGAAATTTTAAATGTAAAAAATATATATTTTTTAAATCTGAGTCATGAATATATTGATGGAATAATAATGTATTTTCAGTGAAAAACTAATTTTGTAGTAATTAAAAGATATTAAATTGCTTCTGTACTGCTGGTAGCTTGTGAATAAAAAACTGCATGGTTACATTTCTGCTTTGTTTATTAGCTGCCTACTCTTATTCACAGAATCAGAGGGTGACATTTCTAAGCAGACTAAAGAGCTCTAAGCAGTCAATTTAGATGATTGGATTTTTTAGAATTTGTGTTAAATTAGTTTCTTTGTGGTAAACATA
The DNA here is from genome assembly GCA_034781795.1 of Crypturellus tataupa. NCBI lineage: Eukaryota > Metazoa > Chordata > Aves > Tinamiformes > Tinamidae > Crypturellus > Crypturellus tataupa. Next base: position 452,781 of record JAWLRI010000213.1, read on the forward strand.
CACGGTGTGGTTCCTGAAATACCATGTTTTTGCATGGTTTATGAGCTCCAAAGAAGTTAGAGAAAGAGCAAAAAGTGCAATAAATGAAAGCAACAGGCAAATAAATGGACTAAAGGCTAAACATTTCTGTTTGGAGGTTACAGCCAAATATTTACTCTTAAATTATTAAATCGTTTATTCAAGCTGAAAAGCTACCCCTTTTGACTTCATAATTTTTTCAAGGTGGCTATAAAACTATCAGCAGTAATGAAGCCCAACTGGGATGATTGATTTTGCCAGTCTTTGGGAATGTAGCAGACTTCGTGTTATGTAACATTATGCATTGCAGGTCATCTGGAGACCTCATTAATCACTACAACCCCCTCTTTCCTGAGCAAAAATGGTGATTACAGTCTGTGGAAGCCTAACATTAACCTCCCTAACGCCATGGCAGTATAGGACAGGGAGTAAGCTTTTTCCCTTAGAAATGTCAGGGAATGAAATCTGGAATCCTGCATGAAACTTCAGGTCATGTAAGCAGATGTTTATGTCCAGTGGAGCTCCACTGGTTTTAGTAGTTGGTGCTGGCACATACCCAACTACTTGATAGCTGTCCCATTGCTGATCTGATGATAAAGCTGTGTGTATATAAAGAAAGGAGTTGGGAAATTATTTCACTCAGTTTCAGCCAACTAAAATTTAGGTCATAATCAAAGCTGTCATCCCGGCTTCCTTCACACAAAGTGAACAGAAAGTACTTCTATTTGGGTTAGTAAATGAAGGCAACAAAATCAGGTTATATAAAATGGATCAAATGCAATACTTCCCATCTACACTACAACGATTTATTCTTATATCAACATTGTCTAATGCTCTAAAACCCTCCCCTCTCCCCCAGTGTTTACCCAAGATATATTTATAAACCACAATCCTCTCCCCCCTTTCATTTTTTAGGCAAAACAAACAAAGATCTGAATCTCTTAATAAGTTCTTGTAAAACGGGATCTTTGTTGCCCCGATTACCCTCAGGATAATCCTAAACACTGGCGACCAGAACCACTGGTGTATTCCAGAAGAGATCTCATAGGAGGCTTCTACACCCCCGTCTCTACTATAAATACAGCAGGTGACAAGACATTTGCTGCATACCTTTAAAAAAACCTTGAAAATAATTGTTGTTTATGTTCTGAAACAGCTTTTATTTGCTGCCATCCTCAGCACCTTCTATTGCTGAGTTGTCTTATCAGCCTAACACTTGACATCTTTGCACTTCACGGCCTCTAACTTTTTTGTTTGTCTCTCATCTTCTACTAAGTTGTTGCACTTTAGGTAAAGACTTTTTTTTTGTCTTTTGTACAGTGCTTAACACAATATGGTTATGGCTAGTTAGCGGTATGGTGATGGCTATGGTAATAATAGGAGCGAGATGTTTCCATCCTCTCAAGATACACCATGGTCAACCTTCCTTTTCCTCCATTCCAATGGCAGAGTGGTCTTGCCACAAACAGTCGCTGAGAGTCATTGCAAGTACATGTTCTAACATCTGTGGGACTTCAGCCACACTTTAAAGGACATTTCATTTCCTATAAACTCTAGATAACAAACTCATTCCTGTCTCTGCAGTTAGAACATACTGCAAGAAAACCTATGTACTGAAAGCTGTGTACCTCCTTTTACTGTATTAAAAATAAATGTGATTTAAGTGGCATGCTCTGTAGAGTCTGTTCTTAATGTGAAAAACCCTAGTCTCATTGTAAGGACTGGAAAAAAGCTGCCTCTGCCCTCCAACTTGCCTTTCCAAAATGCACACACCTTCTGAGACAATTTATTTCCTCCCATAAAAGAGGCTGCATCTCCAAACTTACATGTGTACCTATTAGCTATATCTTATTGCCAAAGCATTTTCAGATTGATTGTGAAAGACATTGCCGCTGGTGATCACTCATGCAGTACAATGCACATTATATTGCCAAATGACATTTAACAACATCTAATATGCATTCAGCCGCTACTGGAAAATTTTTATATAACACTTTTTAGATTCTGCTTTAATGTACAGATTGCAGATGAGATATGCAGTGTGCTGAACAGTAATCTCCACAGCAGTAATATTCACTTGAGAGAGAAAATGGTGACATTTGCATACATTTCTTTTTGCATACAGAAGAAGTGATCACAGCTAAGATAAGAGCTAAACCTACATCTCTTAACCTTGTCTTCAGCTTGAACTGTAGAGATCTAAAATGAGTGAGTGATGTTAAAACTGGAAGTAATTCCACACTGGTAAAACCCCTGCAGGAAATCACAATTGCTATCTACACTAATCTCCTGTTTAATGTAGAAACTTTTGCATGCATGATTCACATGCATATAGAACAGTACTAAAGAACATCTCGAGGAGATATTTGTTTGTAAGCCCTTTCTTAAGTAAACAGACCAGTGTAATTAATAGATGCACCTGAGGTTCAGGCTGCTTAAACTTTGAGCTGAGGCTATGCAAAGCCCTCCAGGGGATTTAGACATATATTGGTTATTGAAATTAAATCCCTTAAACTACTTTAAAAATGCTCAGCCTGGGATTCCTTCAGCCCACATGGGAGACTGGCTGGTTTCAGTTACAAGAAGGCGCATGGAGAGCCCAGGCAGGTGACAGGCTGAGAGCAGACACTAAGGAGCAAGCAATGCTACTAATGAGTTAAGGGCTGCTGAACCCATGCACCATATGACAAAATCAGACAATTAGAATGTAAAGATGGGGAAATGTGATGTTTGATCCTGCTGTGAACAAAATGTCTCACAGGACTTCGTGGTTACTGAGAGCATGCTGACTCCTTAAGGCTTTTGCTTAAGAAGTATTTAGAAATATAGACTTTTTACCCACTTAAGAAAAATATGTACTTTTTACTGTTTTTTTTTTTTCTCTCTGTTAGATTTTACAGTATAAAACCTGAATGCTCTTTAGTTTCTTTCCAGGATTTATTGATGCAGTCTAGAATATTTCACCATTAAAACTTATCAGATCTAAATAGTCTTAATATTGTTTTCTCTTCAGCTAACTGAAATCTATTATTCTAATCAGTAAGAAGTAGTTTCAGTTTGTATAATTTCAAGATTAACTTTATTGTAGCCGTGATAACATTAAAAAGCAGAAGCATTTGAAAGTTACTTAAACAAAGGGCAAAGTGACTTTTCTTTCAAAAGAAAAAAAAAATCATGCTTAATAGGTAAATAGGTAAATAAGAGTACAGATGCCTAAGATAACTAGAAAGAACAACACCACACATATATCATGGTAAATTATCACACAACCATAGCACTACCCCCTCACAATAAAAATAAAGCTTCAAATAATTATCTCCCTATACTCTGCAAAACCTAATGCTTCCCTGCTGCTAACCATGATATCTTTATTCATCCTCACTCCCACAGCATTATTTCATGACCAGCTACTGCTGTGTGCCATATAAGAGGTCTTGAAGCTATTTCAGGAAATGAATCTCAGGTGTGTTAGACTGAAGTTTGATTTGGGGCAGGGGAAGGAAGCTCTTACTAAGGGCCCTCCTAACCAATGCCTGTGGTTGGGGGCTGCCTGGTAAGGACAGGAGTTACGCAACTCCTAGGTGTAGGTTTGCTTCCTGCTTTTCCTCTTTAGTTTTTTTTTTCCATTTTATTCTCTGATAATTTTAATGATTACTGGAGCAGTAGGAGCACAGAAATGGCTAGAAAACCTTTAGTTAAACTTTTATGAAAGAATAATAGAATAATCTTTCTGCAAAGTATTTGAAAAAAAGAGTGCAGGAATGCAAAACAAAGTGTGGATAATTTTCTTGAGTAAAGCATCTTCTCTGTTGTTCTAATTGTGTTTCTTTCTGCTATTGTTTAAGCAGGATGGCATTGATTTTCTATTATCTTACATGTGTCCTTGTTATAAATTTGGTGGGAAGCATGTAGCACTAGAAATGTGTGATTATTACTGTACCTCTAGTCCAAGAGTATAAACTTTAAGATTCATGTATCTAATGTTTGAGTAACCTTTTTTGTTTATCAGAGAGTAATTTGCAAAAAGACTTCAATATCATAATAGTCAACTCTGTATTTGGTTCATGGCTCAAATCTAAGTGATGGGAGAGAGTTTCATAAAAATTTCAGGAAAAGAAAAAGCTTAATTTTAAAGAAATATTTTGTAATCATCCATCAAAAGTTAAATGAAGCAAATCTTTCTGCCCCTTTCTCTGCCTTTCTTTTTTTCTTTAACTTTTCCCCTAATCTGGGAAACTTCAGATGCTTCAGAAACTGTTTTTCTGAAAGATTTGAGTGAGAGATTTGGGGGGAAAGGGTAAAAAAGGCATCAAAAGTAGTATTTTGGGATGCAAGATGATGAATATGGTGATACTCACGTAAACCTGCTCCAAACTCAGACCTCGTTGATTTTTTTTTTTTCCTCAACAGGGAACAGGGCCAGCAAAAACAAATAATTCCCCTTTCATTAACTATGGCATTTCTGAGCCATTTCATGGCTCTCCTGCCAGAGCTCCTCCCAAGCCACTTCTGCTTGGCCCCCTCCCTCCATCTGAGCTGCTTCCATCACTTCCTCCTTAAACTAATTCACCAAACTCTCAAGTCACAACAAGCTTGGCCTGTTCTATGTCCTGGTTTTACACTCACAATGAAAGTGCAATATTTCCAATATAGTGATGTGTCTTAGCAGTGATGAAGGTACAGAACCAGCTGAACCAACACGGGCACTTGACGCACAGTAATGAATTAATCCCTTAAGTTTTTATAAAGTTGACAGGCAGAAAATCCTTTCAAATGTGCTAAGATTTTTAGCACAAAGGAAAATAGAATGTTTCTTTCCATAATCCTAATTCCTTCTTTAGTGATCAAGCTCAGTATCTCAACAGTCCTTGTAGCAGTATGTGCTTCTGATTTATCTATTTCTTGGCTCCATTTCCCGGCCTTTGCTTCTCTATTCAGATCCTTCTGGCTCATCTCCCTCAGGCTTTCCCTGACTTTGCAACAGAGTGAACAGGGTCTTGCTACTGATATTCTCCCAGGAACACAGAGGAGGCTGGTTTAGCTGCTCAAAAGTAGTAAAAAGTAAGACGCATTTTTATGTCTGTACTTTTGGAAAACCCAGAAAATACAGCACTACTCAGCTGACATTTTAGACTACACTGTTAAAAAGATGCTGCCTTCCTATTTGTTTTCTCCCTTCTGTCCTCCTAGTGTAAGGGTGGGTAAGGGTAAGTGTAGTTCAGACGGGCATTATTGGTTTGCTGGTATACCTGGTATTGTTCTAATATCAGATGCAAAAATCCCTGGAATGACTTGATGTTGGCAATAGCACAACAGATGTCAGCATCTTAAAATTGGCTGGTTTATCTCATAATCTTTTATGATTCTCATTGCCTTTGGGAGTCTATACTTGCTTAGCCTTTGGTCAAATGAGTTCATCTCCAGAGGTATTACTTCATTCTGAATAAAGAAATATTAGCCAATCTTTTTGACCTGTAGGAAGCCTACGGCTTGTCTGAATTTCCTTCTTGTCTTGCAGCTTGTAAGTGCTGTTATTCAGATAAAATTAAAATAAAACCTTCAAAGTGCAAGAAAGAGTGAATGACTTTTCACTTCATATTTTTCTGAATAGAAGGTACTGCGTACAAAAATAGTAATGGTATGGCATTCTCCAGCTGCTCAAGTGCACATCAGCTGCTTCTCAGTTTAGTCTTGTTTTCAATACTAAATTGATTTCCTTCCTCTCCCCCACCCACCCATTCACATTCCTTTCTACTTCGGTTCTGGAATGTGTGGTCTGTGGCCAGCTGGCATTTTTTTTAATAAATTTGGAGATACTTAAGGCATTTTAAAGATATATGGGTCACGAGCAGGGAGAGGTGCTGGAATAAGGAGACCATCTCTTGAATGGTTTAAATGAGTTCTCTTCCTCACCGTGCATTTCCCACCTATGTTTTAGTTATGAAGATGACTGTTGCAGGCATTTCAAAGTGCTTTAACAATTTTAGATTTTCCAGATGAATACCAGAAGATGTATGCATTTCCTAGGGGATGCACAGCTGATTATACTGTATACTGTTTGTGAAATGTTTGCTTAATTTTAATTAAGTAAATTAATTTCAGCTATTTTATACCTCTGTCTTAAGATTTATTCTTACCTGATTTGTCTAATTCAAACAGTATTTGTTTATAAGAAGACTTCACTTCCTGAAAAGACATTGCTTTTTTTTTTTTTTTCTCCTCTCTCTATGTCTCTCTCCATTAGGATTAAAAAACAGCCAATATTCTGTCATGCTAAAGGAGGAGTCTGGTGGTGCCCAAGATACCACTTTCTGTGTAAGCTAGGATATCCTGTAGACCCTTGATCAATGTTGAATAATATACTGTTGCTTCTGAAATATAGGGTAGGACACAATTTGTAAAACAGGTCATCTGTTAATTACTGAATAATAGAATAAGGCCTGAGCTGAACAGAAAGTAAGAGAACACTCAAAGTTTCAAATCATTATTACATAATTCTGAGATACTTTGATACTTTCTGAAATCACTTGATACACTAAAATAAATTTTGCTTAGCTAGCATAAGACATACATCACAGTAACTTTCAGAAAGCTAAAGATTAAAGGGAAATAGTTTAAATAATTGCTGACAGTGTAGTTGGGGAGCACTGGGATAGTAGAAATAAAAAAAAAAAACAAAACCTATTCCACAGTTGAGAATAATCTGTATAAAAACATATGTTTGTCTTAATTATAGAAGTTATTTAGAAAGACCTATTACCCAATATTGAATGACCTACCTTGACTCTGCTGGGAACTTTTAGCTTAGTGTCAGAAAAATCATAGGCTTCCCAAAATTGTTGCCAGAAATCTTGATCCCACTTCTGCTGAGGTGAACAAAAACTTTGACCTGCAAACTGGTAGTAGGATTAGACTTAAAATCACTAATTACATAATGTAAATAATAACTCTGATATATTTCTGCAGAGTAAGTTGCAAAGGACTTAAAAACAACTGTTGGGAAGCTAAATCTTAGATACCGAAGGATATTTGATTGGATTTTTCAGTAAACCAGGAGTATATAGTAGTTTTCTTAAGTCCTGCTGTGGTGGTTAATACTTTGAACTGTAAAACCTCCAGATCTATGTCCTTCCAAGAAATTCTCTGAAAAGAATTAATAAAGCAAAACCATTCTATCTTTCATGGTGCATTTCTTGAGTAAGTGCCTGCCTTAACCTATTTCAAGAAGAAGTTGGAAGAGAGTGGAAGTTCACACATCTAAATTAGCCAGTCATTTTTGGATGAAGGTGAAGACAAAATCTATTTTCTAAAGCAAGCATATTTATACAGTATTATAATTCATAGCTTTGCGATAGGTTACTGATTAATATTTTAATGTTAATAGTCCAGCTTGGAAATTGGACATAAGTCTGATAAAATTTCATATATATCCTATGGGTGATATAAAAAATTAGGGGAACAAGCTTAGTTGATCACTACCAATTTTTCAGTTAATGTTCAACCGCTTAAGCCACAGCTGATCAGCAGTACTAAATTTCTTTTGCAACAAAATTTATTCCTTTATGTAATGAGTTAAACAACTTTTGGGTGGCGCCACAAAATTTCCTCTTTTGGCCTTCCTCATAAATTCAAGGAAGCGTAGTATTAGCGGATATAATAGGGAAGGCTAATGAGAATTGAAATTACAATGCTAGATTATCTTGATGCTGTTTTCAGAAAATCTTGATTTGTCTTTACGTAAGAGGTTATGGAAAAAAATCATATCCTTTAAAATAACTGTTCTTAATGTAGCTTACTGCGAGGATGCCGATGGCTGGCTGCGTGTCACTAGTTTACTAGTCACACTACTTGGCAGCAGAGCAAAGTGGGTGGGAGTGAGGTGTGTGATACTGCTTATACTAGAAAATAAAGGGGCAGTGGGAACAGTGTTTTGTGCTGTGGCTGGGGCCTGGTGAAGACTCTGATGTCAGTGTGGGGGACTGCCTGTGTTCAAGTCGCACTGAATTGCTGGTATAGCTATTTGTCTTCAGTGTCCTTTTCTATTGCCACTATATGTATTTAAAAATATCTTCTTTCTTCAGAACTATTAACTACTTGAATATCCTCATTTTGGGGGGGAAAGAGCAAATAGGTAAAAAGAGCATAGGACTAGATGTTTCTGATTTACTTTCAGACTTCTATTCCTTGCTGTAAACGGAGTGATTTGAAGGATTTATTTTAATTCCCACTGTGGGGTCTGTGAGCATTCGCTTCCATTTGCTTCTCTATCTTCCTAGTGTAGATTTTTCTCTTTTCCTCTCCTCTTAAAGGAAGTGTCTGGTAGATCAGCAGGCTGTCAGGCTACCCTGGGACATCAGACAGATCTGAACTTATCAAAGCTGTTGAGCAGACCTTAAATGTGCTGGGCTGCCTGCGCTGCTCTGAGTGCCTAGATAATCCCGTGTGGAAATACTTGCAAACAAGAGCATCAGATGCCTTTAGCTTCCACAGGCAGTCTGCAGGACTTCAATGCTTGAAACCAAAGCCTCTCTCTCGCTGACTGTTGCAAGTGTTTGGGATACGTTTGGTATTTACTTTTTTCCTTGAACACTTTCCTCCAAATGATCACAGTCATCATAAAAGTGAGAAGTAATTCCTATCACCAGTCTATTTGTATTGATGGTACTATAAAAGCTACTTCAGTAGCTTTCAGGAAGCACGTTCAACTTTAAAAACATATATTTTATTTCATCGTTTATTTCACTTTATTTCACACAGCTTCTAGACTGAGTGCTGGATTAATTTTAAAGTTGTGCTTTGATCCCCACAATATTCTATGAAAGTGTATCAGTTTCTGCACTTCCCTTTGTAGACTTAAAGAAAATTCCTAGAAAAGTGGCATATTTTTGTTTGTGTTGAGAACAGTGTTGAAGAAATAAGAGGGGCAGAACTGTACACTGCACTGGCACAGTCTGCCTTCCAGCCCAGCTCCAATGAAGCTGGGGGGCTCCCAGGGTCTATGCTGCCTCCTTTGAACACAGACCCTACCTGGGGCCATGAGCTGCAGGGGTTTCCCTGCTCCTGTGCTTTTTTTCTGCTGGGCTATCGCTACGAGCAAAGTGGACTATCAGCAAAGCCACATTGTAATGCCTTGTGCGAGGGCACCTCAGACTTGCTTTTATGCTCTTCCTGCAAAGTTTTTAGGCTTGTTTGGTGTTCTGCGTCACCATGAACTACTGACATGTATGGCAGTGAGGATGGCTAGGTACCTGCAGCTCTTAAGGATGGGATGATCTGGACAATGGGTTTAGTTTGGGGAATAGTGCTTGGGAAGTTTCAGGAGGAAGGCTGGTTGTGCAAGAGGATGCATTAAAGTTGCACCCTTAAAAAAAAAAGTCCATTCCTTTTCCAATATGAAAACAAAGTCAAGAAAGTTGATTTGGAACACATTCTTAATGTTTAAACCATTATCCGGCATATATAAGTACTTAGACTGAGGTGGGGTAGATTAAAAGATTATTTTAAAAAGTATTTTTTAAGGTCAACTGGTACTGCAATACAGGTCAGTTGTAGAACTATCTGAAAGTGTTATCACTTAGGACAATATTTGAACTTCCTCACTCACAATCAGTATTCACAGCCAACTTCTAGTTTATCATAGATATCCAATAGTTTTAAATGGCAAACAAATTTGTTCTTTATCTGGCATGGACTGATAAGAAAATATTGTTTACTTTCTTTATTCGGAGCAGGTTGGATCACTTGGCTAATCTGAGCATACAGTGTCGTAGCCTGTTGAAAGCCCTGGCCCAGGGGACCAATGCTGTGAGCAGTCTAGATGCTCACACTGCTGGTGTTAGTTTGCCTTCAAATACCCGCTTGATGTGTGAAAGATTTTACGTTCGCAGAGGTGGAATTGAAGATGACTGCGGAGCTGTACAATGATGACAGCATTGCAGCTCAGGCTAGGCTGAGCTTATCCAAACCAAAAGGTTTTTTTGTTCTGTCTGTTTGTTTCTTTGCTGGCCCTTGGCTTCCTGCAAAAGATGATTCTGATTTAAAGCTACACTGTCCAGCTAGGTGGTCCTTCTGCTGAGCTTTGCTATAGTTGTGGGTCTTCAGCAAGAGATAGTCAGGACATTTCTTTCTTGTAATAGAAGAAAGTATTCACTACTATTACTGCTATTTTACTTTAGTGAGGTGAAATAAGGGATTAGATCAGTTTGGCAGCCATAGTGAGGATTTGCTGTGTGTTGTGGGAACAATTTAAAAAAATGCAAGCTGCAGAATATCATTAAAATTGGGATTAATGAGGATTAACACACATTGGGGGGTGGGGAATGCATTATTAAGCCTCCTTGTCACCTTCACAGACTTCAGGGGTGAGTTTCACAGCAAAATAAATACTTTCTGAATCCCTGAAATCTTCAGTAAGTACATTTTTATTGATCAGATGCAGACATCATCTTTAAAGGAAGAACATTTAAAGCAAACTTATGTTTGTGAAAGCAGTACATCCTTGGGTTATTTTGGGTTTGTTTTTAATTTACTTGTCCCCTGACCTGCTTGCTTGTTTCCTCTGGCAATAGCTATTCCTAGCCCATGGATGTGTTCTGTGCACAGAGGAACTGTGCTGTTGTCCATGATTTCAGAAATGTAAATATGTGATAATAAATAGCCTAAAGTCAAGAAACATTAGATGTTGAGTGTGTTCTTTTTCTTTTTCCTCATTCTCAGCAGCCAGTAGTAATAGTGGTTTGATATAACATATACAAGCTAGATTCATTTTTTTTGGTAAATATACTTTTTTGCTTTTCCTGTTTCCTAGTGACACAGCTGGAAGCAGGAAGCGCTCTTCGAGTTTTGAGCTGCAGTAGTCCAAAGGATATCCTTGTCTCTCTCCGCCTCTATAAATAAAATGGGAGAACTTTTACCCTGCTTTGAAAAAAATGGTATGTGCAACTTCTGGGTTGTTTATTAGAGAAGTCGGAGCCATTTGCAACCACTTGACTGCTTGCTAGAATAGAAGTATCAGACATTGCGGGGTTTCTGACAAGTATGAGATGTGTGTGCACATACTTTAAGTGCCTGGCTACTTTCTTCAGTTATATAATTCCACTTGAAAGGGAAGTACCAGACTTGTCTGAAAAGTGAAAACTTGGATTTCTTTTATAGTAGAACAATTCATAGACCTTTCTTTCCTCTTCCGCTTCAGGGACTAGGTAAATTTTCCAAGATGTATCGTTTCCTAATGTAATCCAGAATTCTTGCTGGTAGGATGAGCTGAACTAATGCTAGCCTAATTTCTTCAGTAAGACACAATAAAGTGCCTTTAGAATGGCCTAGTTCTGGTTTAAGCTTTGAGTTTTTCTTACTGAGGTTTCTTGCTGGAACATCTGCTTAATCATTCAAACCAGGTCATTATAGGCTGGCACCAGAGTTCCCAGAAATATCTAGTTTCAAGGAAGAGCAGGATCAGCTCTGGTGCAACTGCTTGAATCCTGGGCTTTTGGTTCCCATACAAAATGTGGGAATACTCAAAGAGGAGCCACAAGAATGACAAAAGAATGTAAAATATTATGTAAAAACAAATAGTTTAATCCCTTCGCTTTATAATGAATAAGAGAAGGTATTTTTTTTCAGTTCATGAGATATAGAATCTTGAAAATTGATTAGTTTTAAAAAGCAGAACAAAATTCAATGCTTGCACTTGAAAGTTAAGCAAGCTCAGATTAAGAGAAGGTGCATATTTCCTAGAAATGACAGTAATTAACCTTTATACCAACCAAGTGAAGACAACAGATTTTTCCATCACAGGAAGGCCTGTGATGGTTGAATACCTGAGTTACTTTATTTTAATTTCTGTTTGCCATATTTCAGGAATTTCTAGAGCTTCTCTTTTGCAGGATGTAAACTGTCAGAGCATGAGTGGGAGTCCCTTATTACTAATAAAAGTTCAACTCTTTTAGCAAGATTTAGTGGATGAAAGCCTGACTAAATTGAGTTCCGTGGAAATATTGTCAGTTACTTAAATTTTACTACAACACTTTTTTTTTCTCTTGGCTGATTCTAAATATCCAGGAGTAATTCTGGATTAAGATTTAGAATTATGAGCTTTATTCTTGTAATGCTGGCATAATCAGAAGTAGAGAGCAGGGTTTTACCCTTTTGCGACCAAGGAAGCCAGAGCATGTGCTCCTCTCAGCCAAGCTGCTGGCTGCGGTTCGCAGACTCTGCGATCCAAATCATTCAATGCTGCTAAGACGGCAAACAGAAATGGCCGCATCAGCGGATGGAGACACCTGATTTTTGCAGTCTCTCCAGAAATCCTAAACTTCTCTGTGTGCACAGTATAGTAGTTCCCCAGCATAATGACCCTGAGAGTGCCATAGGCTGGAAATTTCCTGGCAGGGAGATTTTCCATTGCTCTTCCTGATGTCTGCAGTGCCCAGAAGTGTCCCCAAAGCCGTGGCCGTCAGCAGGCCGTAGCCGCTGTCCCAGAGGGGCCAGGCTGGTGCTGGAGCCCAAGCGCAGCCACCTGCGGAGGAAATGCTGAGGAACAGCCCTCCGAACCACGGGCTGCTAACGCAGGCCACAGACCTAGACTTTCTCATGTGCAGTGGAAGCTGACTTGAGGCATCTTCCCTGGTCAAGAAGTCGCTAAAGACCATGGCAAAGAGTTGTAAAGACATCAGGAACTCCATTTGCAGCTGAGTGTAAAAAGGAATATGACCTAGAGAACCAAAAAAGGAGCAAGGGGATAAATTAATCTGTTCAGAAGAAATTTACATTCACAGGCCAGTAATCAACAAAATTACGCAAATTTTACCAAGCAACTGCTATGTCTTTAACTGTTCTCATCTTGTTTTCCATCAGCTCCCCAGATATTTTTGGGAAGGGATGCATTAACTTCCACTCTTTTGTCCTCCTTTCTCTTTCTCTTGCAGACTCTTGCTTCTCATTTTTACTGCAGTCTGGGTATATTTTTCCTTTCTTTTTGCCTTGAAAGCAAAGGACTAATATTACCGGAGATGTGTGGACCAATCTCATTCCTGTGATCGTCTTTTCTCCATTGGTACAGGGTAGCTCCATCAGGTATCTGATACCGTCAGATGTCTGGTGTCCTCCCTTCATGATCTAGTCGGACACCGGCCCTTCCTTCTGCTGGTGACATCCCAGGTGGCATTTCTAAATTATTCTCATTCTGTTTTAGTAAGAAAGTTGGCATCAAACAGATCCAGAGAGTAATTGCTTCTGGTAGGTGCACCATGAATGTGAATCAATGGCAAACTATGGAGTTGCAGGAGATTTAGGAGTACATTTAATCCCTGTGTCTGTGCCCCGTTCACCAGCAGGCTGTGTTAAGAGGCTTGGCCTCTGCAATGCAGTGCCTGGCTTCATGAACGAGAATTCATGGTGCCAGGGGAGGCATCCCTGCTCTCTGAGCAGAGCTAAGTACTTCAGAACTTGCTGTTCAGAAAAGACAGATCAAGTGCCTCTCTTCACAAAAACAAAAATGAGGAATGGATGTTGGAAAAGGATATGGTACAGTTGTGACATTTTCATCATTTATCCTAGTGGTTAAAGCAGCTTGCTTGGGACGCAGGAGGCTCTGTCTCTGCCTGAAGAAACCCACCTTGCACTTAAGTCCGGCTGTTTGTTTATATAGGAAATGAAGACCCGGCCTCTCCTGTTGAAGCTATGCTGCTGGGGTAAAAAAGAGCTAGTTTCACTGGACTAGAGCCAAGACAGGAATTTAGTATTTGTTTCTACCATCTCAGCAGAACATAAAGCCTGGGAATAGGCAGACCTATATGTTAAAGGTGTTGGGGGTGTATGTGTGTGGTAGTTTGCTTTGGTTCAAAGCCGCTGAGTATAAAACTATTCTGATAATCTGTATACAACTTCCTGTGAGTCCTTTTTGTCTTGCATCAGAAGTAGCTGTGTCCCAAGCAAAAACAATGTTTCATCCTGTCAGACTTGGGTGGAAAGGGGAGGAGAGGATAAAACACGAAAACAATTAAAAATGTTTATTTTTAATAGTGTCTGGCAGTAGTCAGGATTTTTAAAACTATAAATAAACAAAGGTCATAGTCAACGATGAGAAACACATGCTATACACATGGTTTTGAAAAATGTAGATAAAGAAAACAGATAAGGAATAGTATTATGTAGATGGTTCTTTACAGTAGATGCATCAAGACATCCATTGCAAACTCCAGAGCATGAGAAATTAGCTGCATGCCTTGGCCCAGGTCAGATTGTGAAGCGGAGATACTGGTGTCCTGTTTTTTTTTTTTTTTTTGCATTCTCGCTGTCCTAGTGGGCAATCTTTGCAGATTTCATTTCCTTTTACCCTTTCTATCAGCTCTGGGGTACCAGCCATCCATTATTGTGCCTGAACAAGGCACCTGCAGTGCAGCAGAGCCCTGGGTCTTTGCACCAATTTGTAGCTGCTTCTGTAACAAGTTACAAGATTTTGAGGAAAAAAAAAATCTACTCATCTGTGGAAAGTGGGAGGCTAAGTTCAATGGCACAGGGACTCACTTGTACTGAAGGCCTGGTAAGCAGGACAAAAACTAAACTTGCAAGGTTTGAAAGAAGATGAGGGCAACTAGAGGACTGAAGCACCCCAGCTCAGGAGGCTAATGCAAAACATAGTGCATGGTCAGCAGCCCCTCTCTGGCGCTGGGGATGGGTGCAGGAACACGGGGCCAATTATCCAAGCTATTTATGTGCACTTGCTTTTGGCAATCTTACTTTGGAATGCTGTTCCTAAAAAGGTTTCATACTTTTCTATTAAGCTTCTTAAAGGACCATTATGCATTCACAAAAATCCATATCCATCTGGTAAAGAATGTTTCCTGACTCAATTAACACTGTATGCATACCAATTGCCACCATTCTGGAGTGTGATTCATTATTCCAAATGCACTTGCATATTAAGAGAGCACATTAGGAAATGGAGTGGGAAAATGGAACATTTTACAAGAAAAGAACAAAGAATAATAGCTTTTTAGTGATTCTCAGGAGCGAGAAGTCTTCATTTAAAAACCAGCCTGCGTCAGCTTGTTTTCTAGTGGGTTTACTGTCTGATACTAGTTAATACCTGTACTACACAAAGCATTACCAATGAGAAACAGAAACCATCTCAGTTGTCTTTGTTATTTTACTTTCATGCATATTATCCTTATTCCAGGACAATATTTCACTTTTCATGTTTCACTTCGGGTTTCACTTTAATCGTAGCTATTTAAATTGTTTCTAAAACTGTTAATCACAACATTCTAGAGAATTTGAGAAGGATTTCTTTTTTTAACAGAGCGTTGTGGACTGTTTTCACATGGGAGTATTTTAGATATTAGCATTTCTGAGCTGAAAGGCAACAGCTAAATTCTCAGTATCAAATAATATTTAAGTTCCAGAGGTAGGTGGAATTCCTTAAAATAACCTTAGTTTGCAGTTCATTGTACTATAATTATCAGCAATTATAAGTTTTAGTATGATTTTTTTCTCATATTCCCAATACTTTTTAAAAGTATTTTTTGCAGACATCTGCTGCTGTTGGTGTACATAGAACAGCAGTTGTACAGTGCTTCTATTTTTTTGAATGCTGGAGATTTTCCTTTCTAAAACTACAAGGAGGAATGATATAAAAGGGCATAATATTGCATAGAAAATGGGATGGGTTATTCTTGATCTCTTTGCAGAAGGCAAACAAGGCAACAGCAATGCACTAAGAATGCAGAGAAAGTGTGAAAGTGAACTCAAGAGTGATGGATAAGACTAAAAGATATTGGAAAAAGTTGGAAGAAGGCACCTACCTGATGGAGGAGGTCAGTTTCCAGAACTACCTATAATTTGAGGAAAAAAATCATCTGAGGAGAATGCAAGCTCTGAAGGAGCCTGAAACGTAATAATAATTGACAGCAATTATTATTACATACAGGCCCCTTCAGAGAAAGGGGCCTGTATGTAATAATAATTGACAGCAACTTCAAAAGGCCTGAAGTGGAAAATGATATGGGAGTACACAGACAAAAAATAACAAATGCAGTTTTCTGCTTGTAAGGCAAAAAAAAAGACATAAATTTTCCTTGACAGAAGGGAATTTGAGGAAGATTGGAGAGTGTTAGGATTTAGATTGAGGAATTATTACCATTAGTAGAAATGTTGCGCAGCTGCTTATTGTAATTGGATTTCTCAGCTCTCCATGCTAGACCACCTATCAATGGAGCTTCTAGGCTGACCATGAATCTACTTAAATCCTCTTCAAAACTTTGGCTCCAGCACAGTATGGTTTACTATGTAAAACTCCCTGTTCAAGTCTAAATTAGTTAGTCCTTCTCGTTATTTTCCCTATAGTTTATACTTTTTAACGTTCAAAAATAAGCAAGTTATTAGAAGCATTAACGGTATACAAAATATTCTCTGTGCTACTACTGAGGGTATTTAGATAGGGTTAAACAGAAGGGTATTCTCTGTCTCAGAGTGATAAATGTAACAGATAATATGACATTTGAATAGCTTAAGCATCCATTGCATAACAAAATATTTTTAATCATTATTATTTTCCCATGCACACCACTTTTTTGCTAAAAGTAAATAAAATAGCTTGCATTTTGGTGCTTGCTAGGCTAATAAAGTCATTTGAACTCGCTGGATACATAGTCACAAGGAACCCAGAAATTTGCAGAATGCCTTTGCCATTCAGTTCATTAAGAAGGAGATAATAGAGTAATAGCTACTTTTATGTTGTGCTATTCATATATTGTCACACGACAGTAAAGTCATACAAAAAAGACTTTGACAAAGTGGCGTTAGCCCGGCTGAGGGTCACCAGGATTGCTGGGGGCTGGAGCACGTGACGGGCACGGGGAGGCTGAGAGGGGGGCCTGTCCTCCCGGAGGAGGGAAAGCTAAGGAGTGTGTGTGGGGGGATCTTATCGCTGTCTTCAATTAGCTAATTGATAATTAAGGAGCGCATGGAGCCAGCCGCCTTGCAGAGATGCTCAGCGACAGACTTGGAGACAACGGGTACAAGTGGCAGCTGGGGAAATTCTTCTCAGAGCTAAGGTAAAAATGTTTACAGTGAGGGTGGCCAAAAACTAGAGAGGCTCCCAAAAAGACCTTGTGGAAGGATGTAAAATGCCACCAAACAATCCCCGAGGAACCAAATGTGCTTGTGAAGCTGAGCCTGGTTTGACAGGGGACTTGCACCAGGTGATGTTCAGAGCTCCCTTGCAAAATGAGTCGTTTTGGGTTTCTCTAATTCTGGGCATAAAACCCAATCCTATTAATGAAGTGTAATATTACAGTGAAGAGTATCTAAAGTCAATTTATGAAGCTGTACAAATCAGTAATTCATTTATATTATGTCTGTGCCTCTGTCATATTCATGACCTCAGATCATCCAGTTACCATTTTATGCCTGATCTGCAGAGAAGAGAACACCTAACTGGTGGCCCTAGAGGGTTTGGAAAAGTGACCAAGGGAGATATAAGGACCTTCTTAGAGATCTTTACCCTTAGGAAGAAGAAAGGGGAGCGACAGTAAGGAAAAGACAGCTGCTGTCCCCTGTGTGCTTTTTCCCTCTGCCTTCTGCAGGACGCAGCTTCAGTTCCCCGAGCCCTCTCTTTTGCAAAATGAGCCCTACTCAGGGCAGACTCAAGCTTGGTCCAGAATTCAAGAAGCCATTTCTCTTTTGGCTAAACATGAAAAAGAATAATTCTGCTGCTGCCATACAAGTAAATAAAGCAGTGGTAAGAGATAAAAGCTACAACATTCAAAAATATATGCCATTAACATCACTTCTGAACAATCTCAATCTGATTTCTTCTTGTAGGCAAGGGACTTGGAAGCACTTGAAATTGCTTTTAGTGATCTTAGTCACCAAAAATTCACACTGACATATATTCACATGTAATCTTTTGTTGTTTGGACTTTTTCTTTGTATATATTTCTGATGGGAAAACATTGGGTCAACTTTGAGAAACAGCATATATTTTTCTTCTCCAAATATTATGTGTTTTTTTCACAGTTGGTAGTTTTGTGATAATTATTCCACTCTCTACTGATATTTGTATATAACAGCAAAGCTACATTCCCCATTTCTAACAGAATTTTTGCATTTATCCAGTCTGCTATATAATAAATAGAGCCACATTATTTTTTCCAGGAAGTTTCTAACTTCAAGGACCTACTTAGTGAAAATTTTGATGCATCTTTTTGTGACAACTGTCACAAAGGAAGTGTACAATGAAGTGTGTGAAAACATTGTCATTTTGGTTAAAGTGTAGTATTTATAATGGCAAACATGATGTGAAATATAAATGGAGGGAAAACAATGCAATTATATTTGAGGTTTTCATTGGTATAAAGTCTGTAATTTTTTAAAGATAAAAATCAATCCAGAGGTGTTTCTGGTTGTGCTAGCACGGAACAGCAGCACAAATGGAAATGCAGTTCTGCTGGTTCATAGCAATACAGCATTGCTCCCTGTAGTACATTACCCACTACTTTGGTTACTCCAGCTCTAAATGATGCAGTTTTTGCCTTTCTTTATGAGATTGCTCAAACCATTAAGTAGATTTGGGTGTTTTTGTCGAGTCTCTCTACACTCAATTTTATTCCACTTTGATAATTTTGAACAGCTCTACTTTTATTGTTTTATTTTCCTGTTTGTTTTGAGGTTATCAATGCAGCATATGAGCTCTTCACAGAAGAGGAGTCTCCTATCCCCAGTCCTGAAATATTAACTTGCTGCATTTGAAGGTAAATTCATTGGACTCCTAATGGGAAAGTTCTGCTGTGACTGTTTTTACACATTGTTTTTTTCCCTCTATCACCTTTCAAAGAACATATTTTCACAAAATTCCAAGTGTCCCAATGGAATCCTACCCTGTATTGTTTTTCTCCCAGTTATTTTTATTTTTTGTTTGTTTATTTTTTTGCCGAATCCTTTCTAAGCTTTTTTTATTTTAATCGTTTCATTGTGCAGTCTCATAGACATAACACTGCTGTGCTGATGTGACAAGTGGCACGAGACGCAGTTGCTATTGGATAAGGGCTGTGGAATAGCCAGGCCTGAAGGAAATGGGGTGGATGATTCATTGTTTCGCTGTTGTCAATAAAGGGTCAATGTTCAAGGAATTAAAAGGCTGATAGGGTGCCAACTTCTGGATAAGAAATAAAACAAAAGCCCTGACCATTTGTGGTTATTAAAGTTTCCATGGCTCTCTTCCAATACTAACATACTATTTTGAAATCCTGACAAAATTCAAATCGACTTATTTACATTCTGCCTTCCCATATTTCCTATTATTGTATAACGTGTTCTTGTTACTTAATTGCAGTGAAGTCTTCAGTGATGTTAAGCAGGTGCTGCTGTTTGGGCTCGGAGAAAGGATCTAAATATAATGTAAACCTGTAGTTTAATGAATTACCTGTATCTCTAACTTCAGATTTCCTTTTATATTGTTTATCTTTGTTCAGGCTAATACCATTTTAGGATTATCTTCTTAAATTTATTTACATTCCTTTTAATTCTTACACATTCTGCCACAGGGTAAAATCTGTCTCCCAAGTGCAGTTGGAAAGATGTGGTGTATACAAACACACAGACACTTCCATCTCCTAAAACTTCTCAAGACTTTTGCTAAACAGAATTAAAAAGACAAATAAATTTTCTAACTTCCACACTCTGTAACAAAAACCCTTATCCTCAATTTCTGTTAATTTATTTATCTGAGCATAATTTAGAAGATATTCCGTATTTCAAGTGAAGCTCCGGCCTGCCAGGAAGCTCATTGGAGCAGGGCTTGGCTGCCGCTCTTGGTGCGGTCGCTGCCTGCCGCTCCGGCTTTCCTGCACCATGTGCACATGCACCGGGATCTTGGGACAGACGTTGTAAAGATTTAAGGAACACTGAAGGCCCCAGGTCAGCTGTAAATTAAGAACCCCTCACTCAGTTTAACTACGAAGTGTCTTTCTCTTTGACCTCACTATATGTGATAGAATATTACAGATAAAAACAGAGCTCTGGTTGCACACGTGCCAAGCTGCCTGTTCAAGGAGCCTTACCAAGTGTTGTCTTCTGCATAGGTCTTCCAAACACCCAAGATGGGAGGCACATTCTATCTAAACCTGGCAATTCTGGGACCCAAAAGTAATATAATTTTTATTACTTTTAAAATAGTGATGCTACAACTGTGTCATTTCTCCTTGCCCCTAGCAGGATTTGGAATTATTCTCCTTTCACCATCAGTGAGAAACATTGTTGGTTCCATATCACGCGTGAGTTGAGGTTGCCTCTTCCAAAGCCTCGATAACCTTTAGCAGCCGTGAGGGTGACACGTCCTGCTCTGCTGGCCTGGGCAGGTGAAGCAGGACCTGGTTTGCGGCGCCTGTGTCGTCTTTTCTGCCTCACGCCCTTTGCATGAAGCTAGAGTAGAAGTTCTCAGGGTAGGAAACATCATCTGGGCTTATAAATTGTCATTTAAATTTGATGCTGTTTACACTTGAAGATGACCAACAGTGAAGAAGGGGGAAGATGACTGAGCTTTTTATTTCTTTGTCTTAAAGCAAGAATAAAAAATGGATCAAACATGAGAAGCGGAGAGGAAGCTTCCTCCTTATTTTTCATCTGTAATATCAGGAATAACAACTCCTTTCTTTTCTACTTTTATTGTAGATTTTGATAGAGGGTTTGAATGTGACGATGAAACTTCTTGTTCCTTAATAAAACCTTGTTCTGCAAAAACTTTCAAGATCAGTGAGCTAGAAAAAAAAGTTAAAATTCTGCTTGCACATGTTCAGGAGTTGGACTGAAAATTTCCCTTCCTTCTCAACCAGTCTTACATTAAATGAAAGTGATATTACATTCCCATAATGTGTATTTTCCACCTGTGCCTTGAGCTTTAAGAAAGAAAAGGAAAAAAAAAAAAGCAAGGGTGAGACTGAAATATTCAAAGGTCAAAAAAGCAACATTTATGAATTAAAATGCTACCCAGATTATTGTAAAGCACAGCATGTAACCATTACCGTGCTGCTCAGGCTCATGTAACGCAGGCCGTTTTACAGCCTGCCAGTGAGTCTTACACAACTTTGCTTTTAAAAGAACAAAAGTTGCAATATTAATGATTCTTTAAATCAACAAATGTACAAAGGAAAAAAAAAATGTTCCCAAGAAAGGCCCTATTGTGCTGCCCTTTCCCCAGGACGCACCGATCTCCCTCTCATTTATTAATGAACTTAGTGCCTACTGGCCCCAATTAGGTGCAAGAACATAGTGATAGCAGGCGCTGTACATGCATGAGACAAATCTTCCCTTAGGGACCACAATATAATATTTTTTTAAAGTAATTTTGCAAAGCAGATCTGTTGGCATAGCATGCTCTTACACATGCTGGCCTAGATCCCGCAATGGCAACATGTGCTGTGAAACCCCTGTTAGGTGAGAGGCGGCGAGGAGCGTGCGCCTCATAAAAACCCCTTCCAAGTGGAAGTTTCCAGTTGGTATTTTTTCTAACTGTCAGAACAAAAATAAACAAAGTAGAAGCGAGCAACGTGTCTTTGCTAGTGAAAAGGTTCCCTAAGAACTGGTAACGGTGCAATGAGCGTGAGCCCCCAGTAAAGAGGGCTCCCAAGCACTGAGGGCCGGGAGGTGAGGAGCAAACCCTCGATGCCAGCAGGGCCTGGCCCAGGTTGCTGGGGTAGGGACCAGCTGGGGCACGTGTCCAGCACGGAGGGGATGTGGGTGTCTGTGGGGTCCCTTTCAGCGCCCGCAGCCCTGCTTTGCCGGAAGCCCCCTTTAGCATCTCTTCCCATCGCCGCATCTGCGGGGTTTCACTTAATTAATTTGCCCTCAGTCGCCGGGCATCAGCTGAGGCTGCCGCTCGGGGGCAGGTGAGGAGCCTTCCCGAGGGGCGGCAGCAGCCGCCACAGGTCCCGGCGGGGCCGCGCTCCGCTCCGCTCCGGTGCCGGCGCCCGCGCCCCCCCGGGGCCGCGCTATTCCGGTGAGCGGCGGGAGGAGGGGGCGGCTGCGCGCCGCGGGGT
>JAWLRI010000213.1:474891-604635 GCA_034781795.1 Crypturellus tataupa
AGGAAAGGAGCGGCGGCTCCGCGCGCGAGGAGCAGGAGGAGGAAGGGGTCCGTCGCGGTGCCATGCGCTGCTGCCCGCCCGCTCGCTCAGCATGCGCGGGCCGTGCGGCCGCCTGTGCCTGCTGGCCGCGGTGCTGGGGCTGTGCGCGGGCAGCAGGAACTGCCCCGACCTCCTCGTTGACAGCTGCCTGTGCGCCGCGGAGCGCGCCAAGGCGCCCGGCCGCCCGGCGCTGCGCATCAAAGTGCTCTGCAGCGGCGGCGACTTGCTGGAAACTTTGCCGCCCGCCGTGCTGCCCAACCGCACCGTGTCCCTGTGAGTACCGCCGCGGGCAGCGCACCTGGGGACGGGGTGGCAGCTTTCGGGGTAGCCAAGCCTGCGTGGGACGGGACACACTGCACCCCGGGGCTTGGTGAGCCGTGTACACGGTGCTGCCGCTCCGCGCAGCTCCCCAGCAAGGGGAAGGTAGGAAAAGTCGCTCCCCCCGCAGATGATCAGCTTTGAAAAAGTACGCGAGAGTTTGTTGTTGTTTCCCGTTCGGAAACTGCTGCTGGCGCCGGGCTGGGGCCGCGGGGCTCGTCCCGGTGCGGGGCGCGGGCCGGGGCTCACCTGGCTCCGGGCCCCGCACAGGGCAGCGGGACAGGGGCTCCCCCCGGCTCCCCCGAGCCAGGGGCGCTCCGGACCCACGGGGCCCGGCCGTGGGCTGTGCACAGGCTCCTGGCAGACCCGAAACTCGGATGCTGCTCCGAGTTGCCCTTTCTCAGTTGGTGTCTCCTGGTTTCCCTCCTTATCCCAGCACCACCCTCCCACCCCCGTACTTATTTATCTATTTTTTTAATTATCAAGTGAGCAGAAAATATCCTGTGTTTACTGTTGCCTGCTGCACACAAATTTAAGGGCATGAGATTTGTTACAACTAAGTCAATGAAACTTTTTATGTCTGTATCGCTAAGCGGTGGAAGTAACGTCCCTATGATGGACCCGCGCGTTAAGAGCTCTGTGACACTTGCCCTTTAGACCATGCACGTATCCAGCAGATCCTTTACTGCTGGATTTAGTTCTGTTGACAATTCATGCTGTGAACATCTCCACTGTTCACTGCCTTTCCTTTAAGTCAACACTTCTAGGAGACAACTGGTAAAGATAGTAATTTATAACATCTGGGCAGCTTGTGCTTGGGAGTGTACAGATGTGCTGCGCGTGCTTCATTCAGCTCCAGTTCTGACTGTTGAGTGACTTTCTGCTGCTTAGATGTGTACTGATTACTCATCTGGGAAGTTCTGCTTGTTAATGTACAAGAGATAATAACCATAATTCCTGTTCAATTTTAATAGAATGTTTTAGAATAATTTTATTGTATCAACACAAGTTTTGACTCAGCCAGTAAATTCGCTATTACTTTTATCATTTATATAGCTGGTTATACAGTTATAGCTGGTTCTTCCCAAAATGTTGACCTCTTGGGTGTGCACAAACTATTTTTTCCAACGGTTAAAGGTTTGTGGAAACTCACTTGGCTTATCTGCAAAATCTTCTCAAGCACTGATTGGCAGAATTTTACTTGGAGTTTTTTTTTTTTTTTTTAATCTTTTCGTTTGACTAGTTAGGTGAATCCAGGTGACAGTAGAATGAGCTTAAGTATGTGTTTGCTGTAAGAAAAAGAAATTGAGTTCTGATGAACAGAAGTGAGAGGTGAATAGGGGAGAGAAGTACCCTTTTAGTGGTAGGTGGGAGCACTTGCTTGCTCAGATCTCTGCTTTAAGACACTGCAAACTTGATAATATTACCCTAAACCCACACATTTCAGATGATGCTTGCTCATGCTCACCCTAGAAGCATGCTGTTTTAAGCTTACTTACAAAAAGCTCTTCATCTGATAGCTTGTTACCTGTACTTAGTTGATATAAAATTTACACGTCATTACTTTCTACTGTGTTTCACTGGAATGCAGGGCCATGTATCGCCAAAACACATCCCTCTTAACTTGCTGTCTTTTTTTTTTTTTTTCTTTTCCCCAAAAAGTAATTTTAAAGCTGAAGGTAAGTTGGAAAAAGTTAAGGTCTGTTTTAGGCATATAATCCCTTTCAGTAGCTGGAATATGTAGGTGACAATTTTATTGAAAGTATCAGAGACTTTCTAGAAGAAACTTGCAAGATTTGGCCAACTTTAAAAAAAAAAAACAAAAAAAAAAAAACAAAAAACAGTGCTCTCGCATTTGTTTTTGTAGCTGCATGGAAGACTTAGAGAAAAGAGAATATTCTAGTAGACACCGCCTGTTTCCATTCACTTTTATGGGCCCACAGAGAGGAAGAGAGCTTTAACATATGGAACATAACCTCTTGGATTGCTTTAAAAATTAAGAAATTTAGAGACAAAAAAAGGATTTTGTGTTTCAGATGCAGTAGCACTTTAATGAAACAATGTAACAAGCAGTAATGACTTCATTTGGTGAATTAAATAATCTCCATGTATATTTATTATATAGGGATGTTGTTTCCTTTGGAAGGGAAGATCCAAACTGATCTTGTAACTGCTCAGCAGAGATGACAGAAAAGTTCCCTCTGCTGTAGCTTCTGAGACATAAAGGATAAAATTGTAGGTGTTTAACATTTCATTTATGTGCTATGTAGTGTTGCTTATCAGCAAATTTAAGTATGTTGTTATTTGTTTGCTAATTTTTTCTGGCCACGTACCTTGGCTGAGTCTGTCAACTTCAGCTCTGTATCACAACTGAAAATACTCTCAAAATGTGATAGGCAATATCTGACTTCATACAAACTTACTACTAACTTAAATTCATTAGAGAAATTCTTACTTGTGACAGGTTTGGATCAATACTTTCCAGTTTACGATACAGGAAAGTTTGTATAGGGTCTTGGAAATAGTGTGAATAGTAGATCCATTTGATACTGCTTGAAAGTTCCCAATAAAAATACCGCACTAGAAAAGGAAACCTCAGATATGAGTTGACAAAGGTACTATTCCCTCTTTTTCCTCTTTTATGTCTATGTATGTATATATATATATTTTGTGTGTGTGTGTGTGTTTGTATAAACAACCTTAATTGTTTTGGACTTCTATTTTCACATTCCTTATCTGGTGTTTCACTGCTTTGGAAATGGGATTCAAGTGCTTAATATCAATTAAAAGAAAAAAAACCTACCTGTAACTTCAAAAATCTTGTTAAAAGGAATTCTAATTGGTATTGATTTGCAGCATCTATTTCTGGGCCTAGTGTACTGGAAAAGAAAGGGAGTTGCTCTTTTTTCTCTCTCCTGGCGTGAAGGTGTAGACCCAACAGGGGGGAAGAATATTCCTCCAGAATAATGTACTTTTCTCAGCTTAGACTTTATGGCTGAATATTTGGGAATATAGAACATAGAATCAGAATTAGGGGTGAGTGTGTGTGTATGGTATTGTTTTTTTTTTTTGCTCTCTTTTTTTTTTTTTTTGCCTCTTCTTGTATTTTTGATTGGATTGTTGTAGTGTCACCTGTTTCAAATGTAACTCTGGAGGAAAAAATATTTGCTGATTTTAATTGTTGACATTTTGACTGACTTGCTGAAAGCCTGGTAATAGGGATTATGTCTTGGTGAAAATTTGCTCCTTGGGGCACTGTGAAAGGCCTGCAGCTTGAAATTCAGGAGTCAGCAGGTTCATTCTGTTGCCAGTTATTCCACTTACATTGGAAACTACCTGTAGGTGGTTATGTACTCACTGTGCTTTTCTTTTTTATGTCAAGTGGTGTAAAGAAGTTTATTTTTTTTAGTTTTCTTAAAAGTTTTCAGTTTATTACAAGTGTTGAGGTATGTGCAGATTGTACTTTGAAGTTATAAATGCCATAAATTTCTAATAGTCATATCACTATTCTTCTCTGCTCTCTTAATTCAAAATTAAGTCCAGTGTTTATTCTGAAGGCTGTTATTTTTACAAATTTAGCTGATAAGTACATCTATACAAGTCTGTTCCTTTAAATGTCATTTTAGAAATGAAAATTTAGGATAACATAATTTAGTAGTGTTATAGAGGTTCAATATCATACTTGTACCACACTTCAAACTTTTATATTTATGCTTTTTCTTCAGACTGAATCAGAGGCTGTCCTGAACTCCTCTTATTCTTAATTTCAGAGTGAGGCTACACGATTTCATGGTGATCCATAGCTATAACTTGTATGCAAGGTTTTTTTCTCATTTGCAAGGCACTTTGCAAACATTAACTAGTGTTCTGAAAGCAGCATTTGTCCCACTTTTCTTTTCCAAAATTACTTTTATGTCACTTTCATTTATGTCATGTCTACTGGAATTTATTCTAAGTTATTATATTACTATATTTGGTTCATGTCTAGTCTTGTCTTTTACACTT
Source organism: Crypturellus tataupa (assembly GCA_034781795.1). NCBI lineage: Eukaryota > Metazoa > Chordata > Aves > Tinamiformes > Tinamidae > Crypturellus > Crypturellus tataupa. The sequence continues at coordinate 479,254 of JAWLRI010000213.1, forward strand.
CTATATTGCTTCAATTTAGGATATTTCAATATGATTTATTTAGTATAAACATCATGCTATAAAAATACATCGCAGAAATACATTCTGTGCCCCAAAGAGCTTTAAGTTGTCCAAAGTAAACAAGGCAAGAATGGAGAGGAGATGAAGAAGAAAACATTATTTAGTAGCTCTATCTCTTCATTTCAAAACTCTTTTCTTTATTAGCATAAGGCCTCACATAATATTACTAATTTGTAAAATAACAAAGTTCTTAAAGAATTCACGAACATTTTCACCTCAGGTAACTTCCTGTGCTCACTTACATTATGGCAATGAAAAGAACAAAAAGCAGGTTTCCTGCTCTATTATTTATGCATGTATACATATTTATACATGCTTTCTCCAAAAAATATAGTTTATCATTGTGAAAGAAACCCCTAGCATAAGGCAAACTGGCTTAACACATGTGAAAGACTTGGGAACTCTGGGACAAATTGTAGAAGACAGCAAGGAAAAAGAGGCGAAAAGCAGCAGAGATGAAAACTTTAGTGATTAGTCTAGATTTCTTTAAAAGTTTTTTTTTTTTAATTGTGTTTTTTTTTCCCATATAGAATCAGCTGGAGTAGTTAAAAAAATGCATAAATTTTGTATTTCATTCCTCCTATGATTTCCAGTGAGGGACTATCTGCCTCTGCTCTTGTTTGCTTGTCAATAACTTAAGTACTATGATACTTCCAAATTACAACTTTCTGATCAGGAAACTGATGTGTTGACATTAAACAAAATTTTCATAACAAAGGAAGATTGAAGGAGATGCAAATAGATGCTCTATTTGTGATTAAGGGCTAAAATAAAATGAAGGATTATCTTACCATTTTAATAATTATTGTAATAACTTTGTAAGTTTATAATACTACATGCTGGGATTTCTTTGCCTTGCTATGTCAGGAAGATTGTACTATGATGACTTGATTCTTAGTTTCCTTACAGAAGTGAAAACAAACCAGCAAGGATAGTAATGAGTATGGGTGGAAAGGGACTTGATCATATAAATGTGTCTCTGGTATTTATTGAAGTAACCTAGATGAAGTTGGCATTTAGCGATACTGTATAATTTCTCAGTAGACCAGCTAGTGACTCTTATTTGCCTTAAGCAGGAAGAGGTTTAGTTAATGTTTCTTCTTCCTTTTTCATGATCAGAAGATCTATGCAGCAAAACCTTGTTGCTGAAGTGTAGGTATTCCCATCTGCTTTGCTGAATTGGTGGCCAGGGAGTAGGTGATTTATGCACGTGAAATTTCACATTTTAGGAAGCTGCATGAGTTTTTTCTCTTGGGCCCGAAGTACTGTCAGCTCTTAAAATGGACTTTTTTTTTTAAGATCTGAGAATGCAGTGTTCTTTCTAAAAGGCAGGCTAAAATGTTTTCTCAAAATATCTTTTTCTCTGCTCATCCCCTCCAAATAGTTCAATGGCAGTGTAAGATGTGAGGTAAAGCAATGCAGAAGGGCACAGAGTGTCTTGCAACAACTCTGTGTAGCCAGAATATTGAATGTTGATGTATAACCAGAATGAATGAAGAATGTTAGTAAAATGAAACTCCTAATTTATTTTTTTATACATTCTCTTTTTTCATCTTTCAGAAGTTTAAAATCACACATCTTGGTAAATTGTCTGATGCTGTATGACAAGAGGGTCCCATTAACACCTGTGACCTGAGAAGCCCATTTATTCCTTTGCTGTTAATGCAAACTCAGAAACCTTGTGCAAAAAAAGGGAGTCAGGACAACAGCCCTTTCCTGTGCAAGGCTGCTCCCTACGTGGGGCCCTCTGTCATCACAAATTTCGCAGCTATTGGATCCAATCACGTTCCACATAATCTATCCTTACTTTCTGCACTACTGTCTTTTGTCCTGTTTTTATAATGTGCAGCTGGTATAAATCTGGAAGTTAAAGGGCAGATTATCTTCAGAGACAAAGATTATACTCTACAGCCACCAGGAAATACATATATACATATACATATATATATATACACACACATATATACATATGAAGCTCACGTACTTCCTTTGTACACACATGGGAATCAAAGTTTTGTGCCAGCTTGAGTTTCACTGCTTAATAGTATCTGTGCATATTCTCAGGGATTTCTGCTTGGGCTCTTTAACTTTAATTGTAAGGAAACGTACCTATTGATTTCCAAGCTTCCTCCTTTTCCATCACCCTGATAGAATATTCAAAACCACCACATTAGAAGGACAGAAAACATGAAAAATGTGCCTGTATTCTTCTCTAGTCAAGTATGTTTCTTAGGTCAATCAAGTTTGCTGTTCAGTTCTAGAATTCCCCAAACTAATTTGACTAAAAACTGTGTATTATTTATACTAATAACAATTTTTCCATCTACTTTGGAAATTATGTAGTACAGAGAAAGTTTAGACTTAGTTTTTATTTCTGTGGCAGCGTGCCATTCTTCTCCCTTTTCTTAAAATCATTTCCAACTGTGTTTTCATGCCTGGGACTGATTTGGGAGTACTCTGAAAGTGCATTTAGTCATATGGAAACTCTGCTTTTACTGTTTCTATTATAGTCTTACAGACTTGTTGACAGTTTCTTTTCTGTATTAAGTTGGATATAATCTTATCTGAACAAGAATGTCAAATGCATAAACTGTTCTGCCAATAAAGTAAGCACACACAGATTTATGGGTTCTGTATTACACTCATAGACTTATAAATCTTTGCAAAAAACTGAGATTTATTCTGAGGTTGTATAGAATTTAAATCTGCTGATAGCTATGCATAAGTAAGCAAATTCTTTTAAACTTTTATTTTAGATTTTCCTTTGGTAAGTGCTTTTGAAATGGTTATTCATCAGAACTCATGAAGGTATAAAGGTAACGGCATAAATTTTCAGCATATATGCTGAAAACTTTGTATAACTCAGAAAGAAATTTAATTTTCTTTGTTATTAAAGTATCATTATGGCTTTAAAGTAACCTGATTGGTTAAGGCCTCCAAAAACACAAAAATTATGGTCATTTCAGATTTTCCTTGTCCAATGAAGAATTACTATGGTTCCTTCCTTCTAAAGGCAATAAAGTCAATGTTTCCCCATAAAGATCTTATGCTATGGGATAGACTGTCCCAAAGAGTGCATTAGTGCGTGTTTTATAGACAAAAGTATAACTGGAAGGGTAAAAGCTTGTGTCTACTGTAATTTGAGTAAGGAGCAAACTAAATCATAGAATGAAAAAGCAAGTTAAAACCAGTAATAACCAAACCAGGCTTGGAAAATGTGGAGCAGAGCAGAGACTTCATTAAAGAATTGAACACTTAACATTGCTATATATTATTAAGTCCTTGGCAATAGTTATTTAGATATCTGCAATATAAAGTGGTATGCGTGGTATTTCTGTGAGTGCAGAGGGGTGGAAGAAAAGCATAATCTGTTCTTGAACATTTTTTTCAATGCAATAAGCTTTATGGAGTCTTCAGAAGAAGTTTACTGAAATACTAGGAAAGTCCCTCTGAAAGGAATGTGCTAACAGCTCAGCACAATGGGGAACTTAACAGCATTAAAAAAAAGGGGGATATTGCCAATTTTGTGAAATCAAATTTATAGGCGCTCCAGGTCACGGCTAAGAAACTAAACTTTTAAATATTACCATATATATCCTATCAGAGGAACTTTGCAGGCTGAGAAAAGTGCCCCATTTGGTGTCTTCCCTGGGCCATTCTCTCTGCATGGGGCCTTCTGCTTTCTCCCCAGAAGCCTGCAATCCTGCACGTTACCTTGGATGTTTCTGCCCATTTTCTCCTCAAATGCACCTAATTTTGGTTCACGTGTATCGGTCTCCTTTGCCAGAAATACTTCTCAAAAGAATCCTCCGATCTATCTCCTTCCTTGGCAGCTCTGCTCTTGGTCCTCTGACATGCTTCATTCTCACTTTCTCGCATGTATCCCATTCCCTGCCGGACCTTGTGCTTCCTTTGCCAAAAGTTGCCGCCGCTCTTGGAGCCAGGTTGCTCAGAGGGGAGGTGGAAGAGTTCATTTCCCATCTTTGTCTGCCCTTTTGTAGCAGCTTTCAGAACAATGTTGCAGCCCTCTTTCCAAAAATGTGAAACGCATAGAATACAAATAATTACAGCAATAATGCTGAAATCTTGAAGAGTGGGACTATGCTGGTTGGAGCCAGAAAACTCAACTTTTCAAGATGTAGGCAGAGGTAGGCTTGAGGGATCACATTTCTTTCTCCTGTGACACAGCTAGTGTTATTCGTGCTGTGTTTATCATGTAGCTCCATCTTAAATTAGATAAATCAGTGAGTTATTCCCAGTAACAGTTGACAAATCCACACTAATTCTACAGCAGCCACAGTTTCCTGTGTGTGCTGCAGGTGGAGTGCCAGGGAGAAGGCACCATCCAGATGTGGCAGTCCTATGGCTGCATGATCAGTGCTGTGGCCTGCAGTCCTGCCCTGTAACCAGCATTGCTTTATTAAGTTACATACGTTGTGTATACATATGTAGAGAGAAAGGGAGTACGCTGTATGTTATTCTGTCTCTAATGAATGTCATCATTATATATCAACTTCTCAGCATTAGACTTATTTACTACAAAAGGCCCTGAGAGAATTGTATGTCTCATCGGTAGCAATTCAATAATCCGTAGAGGGGGAAGGGTAGAGTTTTATTATGTTATGCTTTAAGTACAATGCTCTTTATGGTCTAATATTAATTGAATTTGTGTCACCTGGTGTTCAGAAAATTGACTCAAGCAATGAGAGGTATGCCCATATCCAGGCGCTGTTTAAATCCCTGGTCCAGGTAAGAAGATTCACATAGTTATATTTTTTTATTTTTATTTATTTTTATATTTATTTGCAGCTCATGCAAGTTAAAGATTTATTTGGCAGAATGAGATACTTGCTAGCCTTCGTGAAGGTACAGCTAAATTAGCTAGAACTAATTCAGTTTAAAGAAAGAGATTTAAAAAAATCAAAAAAAAGAAAAGTAGTTTCTTAAGACTTTTTTTTTTGTCTTTCTATTCACTTGCACAATAAAAGGGTGAATAATGAAATCCCTGGCTAGTATTTAAAATGTGGAAAGAGTGTGGAGATGTTCATTTATTATTTTGCAACTTATAATTCTCTCCTCTTTCTCCAAAATTGTGTTATAAATAACAATGTTAAGAGTCAACAATACAGATTTATGAACAACAAGAAACTGCAAATACTAAATAAATGTAATAAATTCTAATCTGAATTTTGAGCAAATTAAATCACTACTTTAGACTACTTCATGTTCATTGATTACCATTATAAACCTGTTTCTAATAAACTGTTCTTCCTGAAACACTTCATTTTAATTAATTTGTGCCAATATTTAATAACTAGTTCATTAGTGAACTGGTCCATAAAATTGTCTTCATAGCAAAACTTTACAGAGCTAAGAGTAAATTGCTGACTGGGTCATTTTGTTTTTTCCATACTCAGATAATACAGCTGTATTGGTGACTGGACAAAATTACTTCAAACAAAACTGACCTCCATATTTCTCATTTATTGCTACTGAGACCATCCCAACCGGATGCTTGAACATCCCTGAAATTAAATTTTAGTTGCTGATTTCTTGGAGGTACCTTGGAAGAATCCAGGCTAACTACTTGATATCTTTATTATGATCACTTTATAAACGAAATATGTGATTACCTCCCTGTTTCTCTATGAAGAGAGAGTAAATACCAGGCCTAAGTTTGAAACCAACTGAAGCAAATAATTATTTAAGCCAAGCTTTGCAAAACACCATTTGGGCTGAATTTGGGTAATTGTTTCAAATAATGAAAGTCCCTGAAATGATCTTTTATTAAAAAGCACTGAAGTGAAGAGTTTTTTTTTTTTTTTTTTTTTTTTTTTTTTCTGAAAATAGCTGTCAAAATTGTGGCATCGATTTCTGTGTACTGTCAGTGTTCCTGTATGATATGAAGCTGGTCATGAAAGCTTTGTCACTGGCTGGTGCTGCCTTCCTGTGGTATTTTTATCCCCCCCAAGAATCTTCACTCCCTTATGACTTAGAGATGTAGCTCCTGGCTATTTGGGGTGGTTTTTCCGTGAACCATTCCAGCCCTTTCTGGGACTGGATGAACTTTTATGTTTTTAGCTCCATGTAGCAAGCAGGTGTGCTGCTTAACAACGTGTTGTTGGGGAGCTGCTTCCCTGTGCTTATTCCTGAGTTTTAATAGTTGAAAATGTTTCCTTTGGAATCTGTTTAAGCAGAGCGGACTTGGTGATCAAGCTCTGGGATATGGACCCGTTTCCACCTTTATAAGGGAGCTGCGCTCTGTGCTCTCCTGCTTGTCCTTTTACTTTTTCTCTTGTCATCATTAATCACCGTCAGCGAGCTGAAAGGCAAGGGAGTGATGAAGTTTCAGGAGATGGAATTAATTTATACTATTAATAGTATACTTTCTTGCAGGTAATTAGTGATGTCTTTAATTTTGCAAAGAAGGAAAGGTGATAAAACATTCTGTAAGCAGAGTCATTACACTTAACTCAGTCCGTGGAGAAATGCATTTGTGATCTGAGAAAAGAAAAAAAAAAAAGAGAGGAAATAAAAGGAAAAAAGGAAAAAACAAACATTACTTTTTCTTCTAGTGATTTGGATTATTAAAAAGCGACTAAAGTTTAAAGTCAGACTTCTTGTTTGTTGGCCTAGTTTTCTGGTGGCAGATTGATAGATTTACCTCTATCTTCCTGAATATTAAGTGCATCTTTGCTTTTCCTTGAACATTGAGGCCAATCTTTTTTTGCTTCTTAGTTATTTGTACTATGGAAAGGCTTGAGTGAGGGAAAGCATGATGGAGAGAAAAGCTACCAAACTGCAATAACAGCACGCCTATGAAAAAAGCTTTTGGAGGGGGGAAATGATTTTAAAAGGTATACAGTGCTGGTCGATTGGTTCTTGTTTTTTTTCTCTGCTGAAGATCATTTTTATTGATATTGATGTTAGTAATTTATTTGTGCAGAAAGGCAGAAAGACTGCAGAATACTCGCTGTGCTGATATCCAGGTTGCTAGTTAGGTGTGTGGGTTTTTTTTGTTTGTTTTTTTTTGTTTTTTGCTTATGTACCTTATTTGGTTGACCATGGGTCACCCTTCTACATGTCTGAGACTGCAAGGAAAATGGATAAAAGAAGCTAGTAATGGGGGGGAAAAAACAATTTTTTGAGCCAAAATTTTTGGACTAGGGTAAAAAATATTTTGAGCTGGATTTCTTCCCTCTGCTCTAATCTAAAAAAAGTCTATTCTGGAATGCCTTGTTCCTTTAGTTTGTCTCTCCACCCTGTTTGTATCTGGGGGACCTACCTGAGATGCATACTTTTTCTCTAAACATCTGCTATTTTGGGTAGGCTTTCTACAACACCTTAGCTTCCAATCTATCTGGTCACAAGGGAGGCTGCTTATTGCTACTTTTGTTGTGACTTTGTACAGTTTTTTCCTTCCTGATTTGTCACCCTGCTGCTAACCACTTCTTTTCAGGGCTTCTTTAGCCTTTAATTATGGGACTTACCTTCCAGGGACTTGCCGGCTAGGAAATCCTCCTCTTGGCCTCTGACAGGAATGTCTTAGTCTCTGTGAGCCATTGGGTGCCCAAAGTCTGCTAGATTGTCCCCGAGAGATCGTTCAGTAAGTGGCTGTAGTGTACGTAACCCTCCCCCATCAACAGGACTTGCGCTCCTACAGAAGGACAAAATGCTTAAAATTCAGATCACTTCTTACCGTTATTGATCTGTGCAAGTGGTTTGAAGATTTACAGACCTTGTAGATGAGATGCTGTCCAGTTGTTAAGAGACAGACCTGCTTGATAAATGCCCTCTCCCCATATCTGGACAAATAACCAGGCTAGAGGTTGAAGGGCTCCTGCAGCTGCCCTGGTTGTGTCCATATGGAGCTTGCCCTGCTCAAGAGTATATAGTTATAAAGGAACAACTATCTGCTTTGAGCTTGCATTGTTTTGCAGTAGAAATCACTTTGTAGAAAAACCACATGCTCTCTAAACAAATAGTGTTTTAGGAAGTTACTTGATAAGTGTTCAAAAGAATAATCATTTGGGGTCTGGGGATAGGTGCGAAAATGAATTTTTAACAGGAAAATAAGTATGCTCTATTAGCTATGCTAGTCTTTTTCCTTCTTCTTTCCTCCTGGTGTTATCCAGGAGAAGATTCCTAGAAAATGAAGATTAAATTCAGTACTTACAAAAGTTAAGTCAGAAGGGGTGGGTTTAGAAATGTTAGAAATACCGCATGTACATTGGTTAACTCTTAGCTACATACTACTTATTTTAAGAAGTAATATTCTGGAAGTAGGATATATCCTATCTAAGTGACAGCTTAGCAGTAGGCAACATGAAGAACAAACCAGGGCATCATGTTTCCACTGTGTAAGTGCATGATGCATCTATGTCTTGAATTCTGTGTGCAGCTCTGGCTCTTGCATGTCAAAAAGGATGTAGCAGGACAAGAAAAGGTACAGGGAAAGTCAATAAATGTGCAGAGCTGTGGATTGTGTATGAGGAGTGATGAATAGCTGAGGGAATCTGAACCTAAAAAAGTCTATCATTTCATGGTGAAAGTGAATGGGGAAGACATTTTATTTCTTTCCCTCGTAAAGTATTGAGGAGGCACCAAATTTCTATATTTTTTTCATAAGAAGTAAGCAGTAGTTCACACCACACTAGTAAACTGTGGTGCTCTTTGCCTTACTTTTTTATTTAATATGTACATCTTTCTATATATCTTCTCTTGGATTCTTATGAAAGACAGGAGAAGGATCTCTATGGACCTCTGCTCTGATCTGTTCTTTTGACTTGATGCCATTAATCATCCAGATGGAAAATATAAACTTTCTCTGAGAGAGATTCAGGGGAAAGGATTGCGGCCTCGGGCAGATCTGTGGAGTAGCCGGGATCATTTGGCAAGCTGCACTCAACAGATCAGCGTTCATCTTAACACGGCCAAGAACAATGTCATATATCCAGAACAAAGAAAGTAGTTCACACTTGTGTGTTCAAGAGAAGTGTTCCAAACTTATGTCACTGAAAAGCAGTTAATTATTATGGCGCGTAATCACTTAAACATCTGTTCTTGGTGTAATATTATGCTAGAAGGGCACTAAAAATATCATCTTGGATGCAAAAGTAGGGAATAAAAAGCAGAATTAAAGAGTCAGTATTACTTTGCTGCTACTGAAAAAAAAGGATTACTATAAAAAGGTGTGTGAAATGTATTTCAATTTCAAGCACAACCTAAGGTCTAGAAAATACATGGTCCAGAGGTCAATTATGTCAATCATATCAGGAAATATAAATGTAAAAAGGAAAAAAGATGTCCGATATAAAAAATAACTTAATTTGGAAGCTAAATAAGAAAATCTAGTCACTGGCAGCCCAAACGTAATGCATTCAGAATAACAATAGCTGTAATTGGTCTTTGGAAGGTGTAGCTTCCGAGCCTGTAGCATCTGAAGCCATAGCATCCATAGCATGGATGAAGCTTTGTTCCTTGACGTGGTAAAGTTAAGACTAGATTTTGTGGAAGTAAACAAGAAGTCGATGGCTTGACATGTTTTTTACAGGAAGGGGTTGAGCCAGGCTGTGTCATATGATCACACCAATATCCTTTGGGAGGTAAAATAAACCGAAGATCTACATCCAGCACTAGCAGCTCATCATTTAAATCACCCTTTTTGATATCATTTACCTGTTTGGTAAGAGCATGTAAATATTAAGAAAACGTCAACAAAATTCCTGGCTGCCAATTTAATATTATACTTAGTATTAGTATTATACTTTTGAAAATGTCACTTTGTAAATACAGAAGTAGAATTGGAACAGTATCAAAATAATAGATGGACTGTGCAGCAGTACACAGTGTATCTGGAAATTTTCAGCTGGAAAGTTTCCATGTGTCATTTGGCTAGCCAGTGGCAAACGTGTTCACCAGGTGTGCTTCATCTCTGGGTGGTTCTTTTTCTGCCAAATCTTTGATTTATCTCTTCAAAGATGTCAAATCCAGTGGTTTTTAATGGTGTTTATTCGATATCGCCCAACCTGTTTACCGTCTCTTTCATATTTAATTCTCATTTGTGAAACACTGACAACAAAAGATCAATAAATGTACTCACATAAGAAGCAAGTTATGGTTTAAAAATAATCAGACTGCCTGCTTGCTTCTTTAATGAACTGTATTTCTGCTTTCTGTGTCTGTTACTGGCAGAGGGTTTTTATTGGGTGGTGGGAGGTGGTCAAAGGGATGCTACTAACAACCAGCATAGCTCTAAGTCAGTGCATAGCAGCTTTATTGCAGAGATGAAAGTCATGAAGAGTTTTGTGATTTGAATGTTGCCATCCTTTGATCTTTAAGTTACTCATTAAGTTTAATGCCTCAGTAGCTACAGTTTTTAAAGTCCTCCCCATCCCTTGCATTTTAAATGATTTAAAAAAAAAAAGTAGCACTGATTTCTGTTATTTGGCACTATTTATTTCCTGTACTGGGAAGTGTGAACTTTTACCTATATTAAAACGATTTCCTCTTGGATTCTCTGAATATTTTTTAGAATTTATATAATAGAAAGGAGCAATTATGGTTCATAAAATAGATTAACAAGTTACAAGTCAGGAATCTGATCTTTTCACATCTCTTCCAATCAATGAAGTTCACAGTTACTGGAAATTCAACTACAACTGTCCATATAAGTTAATATATTTTAATTACAAACTAAAGTGATAACTATTGCAAGGCCATATTAATAATTCTGAAAAGTAGATGGTAAGTTCTTATGTAGTCTATGATTATTTTATTAGATTATGTAAAAACTATAAGCCTGAAGGTGTAATTGTTTAAGTATCAGCGGAAGAGAAAACCTTAATGCTGACAATGAGTTAATCATAAAAATTTTCTTGACAGTTAAGTTGCTGCTTTTTCAGTTTGCAAAGTAAGGATAATTGAATAGGGAACTCTTTAACTTTCTCCTGTGTAATATGTCTCCACTAATATTTGGAATTAAATTATAATATGACGCATAGCTGCTTTTGCCAGGGTGGGGGGTGGTTGGGAAAGGGGGAGGTGCTTGGGTGAGGGATGGGGTGAGTGAACTTTTGTGCTTTAAAAAAATAGCATTTAAAATCAGCATTTTTTTCCTTCTGTAATTTAAAACTGCATGACTGACTCTTCTTAGACAATGTGCAAACTATTATAAAAGAATTCAAGAGCAACCTCCTTTGCCAAGATTCAGTAGCAAGATCTTGAAATGTTTTTATGGCATCCATGCTGCAGGCATTAAGGGAAGCTGCTGTTCACTGTTCAGCTCTCCTCACTTAACTGTGTATGAAGCTGGACTGTTTTATCAGGATAGGATTTTGTTTTGTTGAAAATGGTGTTTATTTCAATCTGCAGATGGGGATCTTTGGTAACTTTCTAGAAGAGTTTAAGCTGTATTTGTAAGTTGCATCAACTTTTTAGTGGCATTGTCAATGAAGCCCAAGTGATGCATTATGTGACAGTTTTATGATACAGCATGTATGATCAAAGATCATTAGTCTTATTTTGTGCACTATATATTTATACAGCAGTTTGATGACTGATGATGATCCAAATATCATCATTAATATATCTTGACAACACTGAAACCAAGAAAGTACAAACTGGCAATAGTTGCTGGCAAAGCAGTAGCAGAATTTGTCCTGTTGGAATTTCTAATAATATAAAAAAAAAAAAAAAGAATGACTTAAAAGTTTTTTTTTTTTTTTTTTTTCCCTGAACTTAACTCTTCCCAAGACACATTAATTGTGCAATATTCTATTTAAGTGTTTAAATTATGGGTCTGGTGACTGTGATAACCACAATTTTTGGGACTGATGTTTAAAGAACAGAGTACAGAATGTGTTCTGTGCTCTTTTAAAGCAAATAAAATCTTATTTAACTGAATACAGGAAGGAGAGACTTTTCTGTATTGGTCTGACAGAACTATTCAATAGATTAGTACAAGATGGTGGCCTGAGTAAAATTCCTCCTTTCTATGGTGAGAAATCAGTACCATGTAGTTTGTCCAGTATTCAAATTCAAAACCCAGTATTTTGTATGTTGGTTACTTCTATTTTTGAACATACTCAAAATACAATTTTTGAATTTCCAGAAGAGATTCTTTCAGCAGTCTGTAACAAAAATGCTTTATTAGAACTGTTTTTTTCTGATTTGAGTACCCAGTTCACTTAAAATTTTTAGCATTTAGCAGAAACTCTAGTCTGGCCTAAGCTAACATGTATGACATTTTTATCTGTTTTTTGTAGTTTTGTGTATGTAGTTTGGAAAAAAAATGAAAATTTGTTGCATTTATGACAATGCAAATGACTTTCGGAACTAACATCTGTGTTGTATTCTGATAGTTTGATCTATCATTTTTGTGCTGATAAGACACATGTTTAAGTTTTCCAATATTTAGAAACACTTGATAAAAAAATCTTGCTGGGTCATATAAATGGTTCTGTAGACAAATATTTTCTCTATATATTGTTATTTGAAAAGTGTAAATGTAGGCTGCAGTATTAATACTTTTCAGAAGATAAAGAAAAAGTTGAGAGGCAGAAGTGCTGATTATTTTCTACTTTTATATGAAAAGATTCAAAGTACATCATGCTGCAGAACTTGTAGGAAAGCTGTAAAATGCTGAAAGTCATTCAGTTTTGGATGAATGTTGGCAATGTAGTGAATACTGTTCTTCAAGTAATAATAGATAAGTCTTTAGTTGCAGAGGGAATTCTTAAGGGTTTATCTACACTTTCAGTCCTATTATCTTTTCCTTGTTGCCTACCACAGTATTACCATTTATTGTTATTTTGGTAGCATAAGAGAGAGCCATTATGCTCCAAGTGCACCATAAATGATAACAGAAATCAACAATGGTCAAACAATTCTTCTATCCAAGTCATGGATGATGTGATAAAATGAAGAGTCCCTGATGTGTTTAATAAAGAGAAGTATTACTGCTTTCCTTTCTTAGCCTTTCTGTATGATCTGGAGGGAGTGCAGCAGAGTTGTCCAAAGGAGAAGTCAATTGTCATGGCTTTTCAGTGTTTTCCAAGAAATTTTTGCCAAACAGGGAAGCTCAGTAATGGTTAGTCCAACTTCTGCTAGGCTTTTGCCTGTAATTTCATCTGATAACCCCAAGAATATGGGAGGATAGGAGTGATGTGTCCAGAAGGAAACATTTCATTTTTCTTATCACTATATAAAATATAAAAGCAGCTAGGATTAAGGGCCAGATAACAAGGTCTCCTAATTTGTCTGGAAACTTTGAGAGAGAAAATGATCTTTTTGCCTGGGTGTTCTCAGGTTTAGATGCTGATGAGGCTTCATTGCCATTTGGCAAGAGAAGACTACTCAAAGACAAGAGGTGATGGGGCAGGTTTTGATACAGGTTAAGCTTGGTGAATTAACAAAAACTAGTTCTCAAACAAGCACTAACTGTGTAGAAGCAAAGATAAAACTCTCTTTATTTCTCTTCTGTCTTCCACAGTCAAAAGGCCTTTGAGCTATCTTTGGAGAGCTAACCACAAGGAGAAGCTCTAGGCAGCTTTTCAAAGCTCTGGCCACCTTTCAGCCCTGTCACACATACTTAACATTTATCAATAAAGACATAGTTTTACATATTCTCTCAGAAATTCATAGGAATTCTATTTTATTTCTGCACACCAGCTTCATCAGTGCTCTTGATATAGTGTAGCATTTGTGTGCGTCTCTGCTATGACATAAGTGAACTTGGGGGAGTGCGGAGACCATCATGCCCCTTGTGCTGAGGTGGTCTTTGCGACGTTACTAAGCTCAGTCCTGAAATGCTCAATAAAATTCTTTGAATACATAATATGAAAATTAGCACGAGGACTGCGCGGATTGTTCTAGCTTATATTTAAATTGTTAATTGGGTTTCAAACCTGAGTTTCAGAAGTCACTGTTGGCTTTTGGTCAGCCCTGTGAAGCCATTTTGGACCAACTCCTTTATATTTAGGGTTACATGTCTTAAATGCATAATCTTTAAATAAGTGCACTCTGGAGCCATTTCTAAGTGCTTTTGTTGTGAAATTTCATCAGCTGGGAAGGAGGTCTGATATCTTTTCTGTTTGTAAAATAAGTTCTCATTCATAGAAGAAGATAGGACAGTACTCCCCTCTTCAGCGCACAGCCAGGTAGACATCGAGGCTCCAGCCAGTATGTGTGTCTGCCCTAGTAACTACCAGAAAGGATGACTGTAATAAAAGTGCTGGCAACAGGAAATTTAAGTATCTGCACCTTAGACTGTGTTGTTATCATTGCTGATTTCCATGTAAACTAGGGCTTTGCAAATATATTGCAGATCATGCATGAGGAGTGATTGTTAAGGTCTCATGAAAGATGTGTGGGATTTCATAAATAATCTGAGCAGTAGAAAGCAAAGCAATTTTGCAAAAAAAAAATTATTTTAGGATTTATTAAGTGCTGGTTCTATTTGATTCCGATGGAAGAACAAAATCACAGCTTCTCCCAGGTGGGTTGATGTGTAGGAGCTGCTGTACTGTTATTTGGGCACAGCGCAATTTTGAAGTTGCTTCAGTAATTTTATCACATGAGTCAGTTACCTCACACAAGATGTTCAGTAGACTTTTAAGATAATGCAGGAATATCAAGTTCTCAAATGTCTTAATTGTGTTTATGATATTTTAAAAATCTGGAGCCTAGAGCAAAAAAAGGGATACTCCATAAGGAATCCAGCAATTTCAATCTATTCACCCTTAGAGGTTAGGCTCTAGAGGTTAGAACAGGTTTGAGATTAGACTAGAGGTTAAAATAAGACTTTAAAACTTATGGATGCAGATGGAAAAAATGTACTGATGTATATTGAAACAACAGAATTACCTTGAGTTTTATTACAATACAGCCTTAATAACATGGAAATAATTATCTAAATTAGAAAGGAACAGAATGAAATTAAAGGTATACTAAAAGTATACCTTTAAAGTATTTTGGCAGTGTAATTTCTTACCACGCATTGACCGTATGTTGTATATTATTTTTGATAGGTTTATTAGATGCTTTTGTGTTGAACCCAGAAAAAGTGTTCAGACGAAAGAAGCTTCTCTGAATATTTATAACTGGACTCTGTAAAGTTTACTAACAGCCTTTCATCCCTCTTTTTGATACAGATGAAACTGAAAAGCTGAACATTGAACTTTAGAGAATGATGAGAAATGATCTTCAGTAAGCAGTGTGTGTGGGGGGGAGGAAAGTTACACCAGCACAGAAAGCAGAGAAATAAATGGACAGGATGCAGTGCAGGCTAGCATTAAGAGAGAGGTTTTCTTCAGATTTAAGAGGTGAGTTTAGGAAGTAAAATTTTTAAGTATGGCTCAAATACTTAAAATAACAAATGGTTATTTTAGAAGAACTACCACTGTATTGTGGGGAGAGAGATCAGAAAGCTTGTAAGTCTGAGACCAGAAAATCTTCAGGATGGAAATGGAAATTCCTTAATGAAGTGCTAAAGTTAATCCAAAAGATATTTGAAATTGATTAGAACCCTACTAATATGTATATAAAATTTATCTAAATGCAAGGACAGAAACTATCAAAGCAGGTAATAGGCTTAAAACAAAATTTGGAAAAGAAATCCATTCAGTGAGAATCTGTTTACAGTGGAGTAGATTAAAAAGCTTACATTAACTGATATTAAGCACTAATGAGCTAATTGAGGATAGACTTTAAATAATTTTTTTTTGGTCATTCCTTTGAAGTGTGTGATATCTCCCAGGATCAGATTCACAGTTGTAAATACAGAGTAAAGTACAAGTTTATTAATTTTTATTTGTATTGTCTATAACCAAAAGTAGTAAGGAATATATGTTAACTACTATTAAAGGGCAAGAAAACCTTCTTGAATACTACCATATAAAAGTAGTTAGTATATGCCGCTGCTTTTTGTTTTGATAATTTGCTGTGTTGACATATTAAACAAAGCTCATACTCTTTTCACTTAGAGGCTCATATCGATTGCTGTTTTAATATAACCTTTGCTCAGGACAATATATGCAGGGTAATATTTATTTTTATTTTTTTGGCAGGTTCAGGTCGGCTGCACATTTTGTTATTTTACTTTTTCCTTCCACTCACTTCCCTTAAGTCAGGAACCATAACTTCCTGTAATGTGGTTTTCGGATATTCTCTAAGGAAATTGAATTTCTAGATTCAAAAGCTGCCCATTTCAAGTTCAAGAGCTCTTCTTTCTTCATGAAAACATATTTATGAAACCATATAGCTTAGGGAAATTTTAATCAGTCTTATAAAAGTTCTTTCTGTTTAAACATAGTAAGAAACCTGGAGGAGTTTAAAGATAAAGGCACATTGTTAAAGTTTAGAAAGCTGTCTCAAATGTTCATAATAACACCATAGGATTTAGTAGTTTAAATTCCTTTTATTATTAGAAGCAAAAACACCCCTAAGCATATAAAATACTATGCCTAGTTTACAGACTTAACATTCCCAAGCAGCATGGCCCAGAATTTCACTTTTATTTTGAGCTTATGTGGAACTATTAGCTGCTCGTGATACCCTTCCCTGGGGAATGGAGTGAATGTTGTAAAGTTCTAAGTCCAGCAGGAAATCAAACTCGGTGTATTTTTTTAAATTGGGCTGCGTATTAGAAAGTAGATAGAGGAATTTTCACTTGTTTAAGTGATCATTCATTTGGGAATGAATGAGAGTGGTGGTGGCTTGTAGTTGAGGTTTTTTCTGCTCATTCTTTCTAAACTTACGTGGCTACAAAATGATGCAGTATAAACTTTGCAACTAGTAATTGTACTCATTTCATGAATGTTATATGCCTCAGGCTAATACAGCTAATAAAATCTTGCTGAAGGCTTAAGGAAATAAAACAGAAACAATAGCACGTGTACTGGGCAAGTTTGTTGATACAGACCTGATCTCATTTAAGCTTGTATTCAAGCTAAATAAGAAAGCTGTTAATCTTGTTCTTACATACCTCTCAAAGACCACAATAATTTTGTATATATTAAAAAAAATGTAATAAATTGCTACCTAAAATGTGTAACTGCTGACTAGCCAGTGGTTACTTGATGATTTACAGATGGGAGTGAGCTGATCCAGATTGTAGTCCAAGGAGGTTTTTATAGTCCCAGTATGTCATTTACATAGCATTACAACTCCACATACTTTAAAGAAGGGTGATCAAATAATTAAAGAGGGATTCCTCTTGTTAGAGATATTCCTTATTTGAATATGGTGAATACACTGGGGATTCATTGAAATTATGTAAGTGAAATCACTTTTTATTAATTTCCTTGCCCATTTATTATTCTTTTCTGAAATGCCTAAGAGATGACTCAGTCTGATACAGTTAAATACCTCCTTTGCTAGCCTGTATATTGTATTAGGATGTTGTACCCTGCCTCTGAGGTGTGTATTCCCTTTTCTTTCATCTGGAGACCAGGAGCTCTTTTCTATTCAGTGCTTGAGATGACAGGAAGCTTCCTCTGTTGCTGAGCTGAGGAAGGAAGAACTTTTTCTGACAGTGTTTTCCAAAGTATGTCTTGGTGCTCCTTAAACTGACCTTCCAGATCTTCAGCAAGACTTGCATAACTAGTTGATATTGCCCAAAATGTGGTGGGCTAGAGGCCTAAATCAGTGTAATTCAGCATGGATGAAAGCAGCAGGCTCAGGTATGAAGTCATTTTTGTGCTTGCTTTCAAACCTCTTAAGACGATTCTGATAAGTATTTAAAGGTAGAAAAACGGTAAATAATAACTAAATAAAAAGATGTCCTAAATAGAATGAGAAGTAGTAAAGTACAATACACAGAGTATTTCTATCATTTTTCCTCTGTATTCACAGGAAAGAGTATTATGTGCATGTCACAAATTGTATTGCTTTCTATTTATTAATGTCACTTTCTCTAAGGAATATGTAATATTAGACCATTATATGATATAGAACATAAAGAACTTAAATTCAAAGCTTTTTTTTTTTTTTTTTTTTCCCTTTGGCATTTTGAAAACGGTGCCCTGCCGTAGACTGAATTGGTGTCTGAATGCCATCAAGAGGATCCCGATGTTGTTGGGTCAGGTAGTGCAGCTGTTCAGAGGAGCTGTTGAGGTTGTCAAGTGTGTTGGTGCGGATGCTACTGGCGTTACCCGCTGAGCCTTGCTGCTGGTTGGGCCTAGGAACATGCTTCCCCTGGGATGGCTGTGTTTGGCCTCCTTAGGGTCACGCCGTGCATCAACTCTACTCTCACTTTTTTCGACGTATTTTGTTTGTTGAGCAAAACGGGTGGTGTAGTTTTGAAAGCGTCTGATTTCAGGCTCCAGCCTTAGCAGCTGATACTTAAGGTTCTTAAATCATCTTTAAAAATGGTCTTTAAAAGGTTGCAAGAGTAACCATCTTATTTGAGGGTACAAGCCATAGCTACAAATGCGGTGCCAACTTGATTTAAGATAAATTTGCAGTTGCACAAACCACAGTGATTTATCATAGCTGCGAAAGGTTGGTACAAGCTCAGAACCTTATCTAGTGCTGAATGTTTTCATGAGACTTATTGCCATGGTAGGTATAGAGGTGTGTGAGGAGGATATTTTTTAGGTATCACAGGTGATATAGTTGATCACACTGAGAGCAGGTTGGCAATTTATAATAGATTGAGTAACAGTCTGTCTGTCTGACAGAATCAGATGTGTCTGGAAGGTCAGCAATATCACTACAGGTCTTTTTTGCTTTTAGTGGCCAGTCCTCTGTCAATGTTAGAATTTGACCATAATAGCAAGAAATGATTTAACCCTTCCTGGGCAGAAGTCACTGTAACAAACTGTGACAAGTGTTAAGTAAAAATACTCATTGCTATCTGGGTCCAGTTGTCATTTTAATCTTTAGAAACTTCAAATTAAATTTTATGGCCTTGTGCCCTTCAAATATATGTGAAGATTATCAGTAAAGGAATTCTGACAGTCAGAAATCTTCCTTTCAAATGCAAGTAATTCAAAAGCTCTGTATAGATGCCATCAAGTCCAGTTTTTTTCTTTTATGATTTATCTCCCATTTGGAGAGTTCCTACTCGGTGGTAAGCTCATGAGGAACTGTGTGCATACAGCACTCAGATTTTCTTGAACTATTTCTCAGGTCTGTTGGTCCCCAGCATTAGGCTTCACAACTTCACTTGTGAAGTCAGTGCTCCATTCGGTGTGTTCCCAGTCTTTTAATCTTGTCTACTGAAATCATGTCAAGCTACATCTGACTTTAAATGAAATCATAACAGTTGTGATGAGTGAATATCCTTTTAAGGCTGAATGTAAAATTCCTTAGGGTTTGACATCACAGACCAGATGCTAGTTTTCCAAAGAGGCCCACAAAAACATTTGTACTCTGGCTTTAACAGAGATGGGATCTGGCATGAGGTCTGCTGTGCTATTTTCATACCTGCAATTAGTATAAGAGTCTTAAAGTCATTGATGTGGCCTGTAGGTATCTCAGTGCTGATAAAACTGGAAATTACCATTGCCTCCTCTCAGGTTGCCCATGCTGAAATAAAACTAATGGTTTTTTGTCATAGCATATAATTCTCTCAGGTTTGTTAATTGAGCATGTTATTTGGCATGTTGGTTGATGACACAGGGACAAAATAAAATATGTCTTTGCTCTGTGGTTTCCTGTCTCCTGAAAATGCTGTTCAGGTGGTCCTTTCCTGTTTGGTGCTGGGCGAAGCTTTCCCAGAGAGATCAGCTACTGTTTTACTGGAACATAATTGGTTTAGTGAAAGATGTTAAGTTAATGTCTATATTATATATATGTTTATAAATAGTGATTTGATAGGAATCTCAGTGTTAATGAGTGAAATTAGCTTTGTCTAAATGAATTCAGGTACAGTTGTCTTAAGCTTTCCTAAAATAGTTCATGATTGCCAGCTGATTCTTGCTCATAATTGTTGCTCTTGTGGTAATTCTTAATAATTCCTGCACAAGCTGAAATCGGTGAAGTAGAAAGGACAGTCGTTTGCTGAGGGCTGTAGTCTGAAATGCGGAAGATCTCTTTTGTTTACAGCTCGGCCACAAGTCCAAAACTGCAAAACTAATTCTCTTCCTGGTATTTTGGTTCACTGTCTGTGAAATAATAGCCACTTACTTAAGGGTGTATAATTTGAAGTATAACACATACTGGGAGTTGCTTTTTGGTGGGGAGGGAGGAGAAAAGGAAGCATAGTAGAGCTTAGAGTTGCAGATCATCTATTGGAGATCATCTCATTTTCTGCTTCTGTTACTTCATTCTGGCTTTTGGTTTTGATCATAAAACAAACGTGAAAGTGTTTTTTTTCCTTTTTTTTTTTATCTTGTTCTTAAAATCTACTGGTTAACTACACTATTTTGTGCTAAGGGTAGGGAAGAAACAGATTGAAATCCTTGTTTATCCATTCTCTGTGTTTTACTTCAAAATAGTCGTGGTTACATTCTGTTAAAACCAGTAAGAGTCTGCTTTGCAACAAAAAGCATCCTTTGACATGTTGGTATCATTCGGAAGGCAGTTGATCATTTTAAATATTCTGGAATCTGTTTCCTTAAAAAAGGGTAGGAGATTGTTGGCCAAGCAAAATTCTTTCCAGAATAAGGAAAGATATGTTTATATATCATCTAGTACGCATACTGGGATCAAAAAAAGAAGACAAAAGCAGAAATTGTCTTTTGCTTTTTCTAGAAATCCTGTTTGGTGCTGATTTTTACTAAGTCAGATTAGCACTCTGAAAAAATAAGAAATATAACTCTGCATAGCATGATAATGGTCTTCAGATGCACATGTATCACAATAGACCACTGTTATTGTTCGTTATTGTTGATATAAGAAACATCAAAAGCATTTTAAATATCCAGCAACCTTGGCTCTGGATGCCAGAGTAATGCCTGAACTTCCACACAGCTGTGCCCTAGAGGGAAAACATCCCCTCTTGGAGTGGTTGGTCTGGCAAAGGAGCCTTCCCATGGGCTGTGCATCTCCAGTACCAATCACTCTAAACTGGAGTAAGTTTATGAATTCCGAATTTTTAGGTAGACGCTTCATCCATTAAAAAAACAAAGCATTTAGGAAATACCTCATTCATAATTCACTGTGAGAATTCAAAATTGTGGTGGTGTCGCGTGGTGGTGTCGCGTGCTTGTCACTATCCAAGTCCATACATTTTTGGTGAGCTCCCAAGGAAACAAATGGAGCGTACTACAGAGGTAGTGTCTGCTTCCTCCTGTATCAAGGTATATTCATAGGATTCCTGCTACTTCACAAAAGCTGCTACAATATTTCAGGGTCAGCAGATCTGTTTCAGTATGTACTTGCAGTGTTAGTTTGAAGGGGAGAAGGGAAGAAAAAAGTTAAATTAATATGCTCAGAAATCATAAATCGGAAAAAAGAGATTTTTTTCTAATGTTTCTTCTATTTGTCATTTTTGAACCTACATGATGCACTTGGGTCAGCTTTTTAAGATTTTTGTGTAACTGTGATTGGCTTGCCCCCTTAATAAATGTCTCATCTACTTATTTTAGGAGTTATTCAATAACCTGTTCCTTTTCTGTCATTTTGTTTAACTTCAAACAGGCCACTATGCTTTTCTAAATGGCAAAAAATATCTTTCCCTTCAAGAGCAGCTTCATGTGAGCCAGATCATGCAACTTTACCTTAGTTTCTTTTAGTTGTTTGTTCTTTGTCAGTGCTAGTAGCTACATTTTAACTATTCTCCTCTGTGTTTTTCCTTTTCTCTTCTTTCTTCTCTTCTTGCTGTGGACTTTTGTGTTTTTACAAACGAAGTGCAACTATTTCCACTTAAAGAAGCTCTCTGTCATTTCAGGCATCCTTGAAAGGTGCTATCGCTCTCATTATTTATTCAAGGCTCTGAAGACGCTTAACGAAAAATGAATAAATTATTCGGTCATCATTATTTTAGGAAAACTCTAAAAACCACTAAAAGAAATGATTTGGGAAGCCATTAGGAATAACTGAGCTTCATTTAACATAGTTGTGATAGCTTTGGGACATGATTCCTTACAAAGGCTTTGGAATTCCTTGTGGATATTACTGCCAGAGTTTATTATTGTAAAAGCAATTCAGTCAGCTACATTTATAGTATATTTAAATGTTTTAGGGGCCATTTGACAGAAATGCACACTGCAAAATAATGCTGTATATTTGCAATCAAGTGTCAAATGAGAGGGCTGAGTGGATTGCACAGTGACTAGTGTGAAAGAAACAGAGAGTAAGGTAGGAAAAAGTTACTTGTGTGATAGAACTTGAATCAAATGTTGTGTTTCTTGCTTGTATTATTTATAGTGCCGTTTTGAACGGTTGTGTTGAAAGCTTTATTTCAGAGATTGCAGGTATAGCTAAAATGGAAAGAACATCAAATATTGAACAACAGAGCCTTGAGAGGATAATTCAAGCTCCTGAACTGATAGATGTCTTTTGAGGCTGCTGGGTGAAGTTCATTACACTGAAGGAGAACTGCCTTCCCAAAGTGCTTATGGGAATCGTATGTTTTAGATCATTTTCTGAGGTAGTTGTGTTTTCCTTGCACAGTGCAAAATCAGTTTCTGGAGGTTAGAAACAACAGGCAGAATGATTTTTTTTTTCATCCCCAAAATAGTACTCTTAACCAAGCAAGCTGAGACTTCCATCTGTAATAATTCATTATTAATTCTGTGTGCAGATTTGGTGTACCTTAATATAGTTCCAGTTTGGAAATAATTAAATGAAAGATGTATCTCTACATGAGGACATGACATGGTTGTTTCTTTCCAAATATATATTCGGTAATATATACATACTGATGGGGTGAATTTCTTAAAAATGCAATCCCTTTAATAGAATAATAGTGCAGGAAACAACCAGAATCTTATATAGTTTATATTCCATATAAACTCTGATAATAACTCCATATTAGACTCTGATAATTTTTCAGTATGATTTGGGTACATAGGATCTGATCTCATAGAGCTTGCTGTCATTGTCTCGCTTGTGTCTTATGGATCCTGAAAGTATTAGATAAAAGGAGAGAATTGACAAAGAAATGAAATAGTGCATGGCAATTTTAGTTAATTTGCTTCCGCACAACTGGCAGGCTTTAGTTTATCTGTAGATATATGTTACCATATAATGCCTATATAAATACTTTTGGTCCAGAAAGTACTTTTGGTTAAAGTGGGATAAACCAGGAGACTGAAGGGAAGCTCAAGGTCTCCTTCCTCATGTGGGGCTGAGGGTTCCTCAGTTTGAACCTTACTGTTGTAGTCTTGTGTTTTGCCATAGCCATTAGTATCTGTAGTAGATTTAGGGTGAAAGAGCAGATAACTTCAGGCTGTCTGGCCTCCTAAATCCCTTTTTGGGGAGATTATTTTGGCTCTTGAAGTTGTGTGTCCTAAAGAAAAAACTAAGGGGAGACTTTATTTTTGTCTATGGCTTCATAAGGGGAGGGTGTAGAGAAGACTACGTCGAAATGAGAGGAAAAGGGAACAAGCTGGAATATGGGAAATTTCCAAGTTATTGTAAGGGGAAAAAAAACAAATGCTGTGAGAATTGCTAAATACTCCCTAAGAGACTGTGGAGTCTCCATTCTTGGAGATCATCAGGACATGACTGGGTGTGGCCCTGAGCAACCTGAAGTAACTGCACCTGCTTTTGCAGGAGTTGGACCTCTGGAGATCCCTCCCAACCTTGCAGTTTCTGTGAATGTAAATTAACCATAAGTGGGCATGTTCTACATCTCATACTAGAACTGGCTGCTATCCTGTATCTCGCCTTTTTTATTTTTTTTTTTAATCCCCTTCAAGCCCTATAGGACCACCAAAAGAAACATGGACTGCTATGATGGCATCTAGCATTATGGTAGGGGTTGCTGGATCTCTTGAGTTAAGTATGAACAATCACCAACTGTTTCAAATGTAGGGAGCTCCTTCTGCCAGAGCATATAGCAGCAGACATTTGCACTACTTCTGAAAAACTTCTTTGTCACACTTATTCACATGTAAATCTCTATTCCTCTCAGTTGTCTTTGAAACTAAATGAAGTACTAAGAAAAACTTCCTGACATGCAGCCCTTCTGTTGGAGGCAAAATAGAACTAGCAATTTAGGTTTAATGGTCTGGCTCTTTAAAATGTCTCCTTAGGAGAAACTCTTTTCTCCTAAAATTCATCTTGGTTTTTTTTTGTGTTGTCAGGCCAACGGTTTTTTTTTTTTTTTTTTTTTTTTTTTTTTTTTTTCAGCTTTCAGTTTTTAAACTTATTGGATATATTACCCAAAGGATCCAGAATCAGTTCCTTATCTTATTGAATTATCAGCTGATATGTATCATCATTTATAAAATAATACCACAGATATCTTGTCAGCAAAATACAATTACTATCCCAGAAGAACCTCTGAGTTAAGATATAACCATTATAAAAACAAACCAATTTGGAAGGAAATCAAAATAAATTACTACACTGAAGAATTTTCATTCTTTTTCCAAATTTATATTCAGCAATTTTGCTGCTTCTTTCTTGCAGTAATTGAGGCACATGAGTATTTGCAAGGCAATTCTCTATGTGTTTTTCAGAATAATACAGAAACTATTTAGAATGCTGCATTAGAAATCTTAAAATCAGCAAAACTGAAAACAAAGAAAAGATGCTTTAGGCTTTGAAAGAAGAGTAGTGAGCTGAATAAGAGTAATGATGTGGAAAAAGGCTGAAAAGATCTTATAATGGAAATAAAAATGTAATTTGAAACTTATAGTAAGGAAAGCTGGCTCAAGAACTGTTGAGCCTTTTTTTTTTTTTTTTTTTTTTTTTTTAAGCAACATAGAAAGAAAAATGTAATAAATTCCAAAATGGGAAAAGTGAATGATTTCTCACAATTTACATTGTAGAAATTATTGAAAGTTGATTGATCTGGTTCAAAATCTTGAGCTTAAAGAGGGGTTCAGAAGTTATTTGGAGAACAAGACTATCTGAATCATAAATATCTAAACATCATAAATATCATAAAAAACCTAAACAATGGTTTCAGCTCACATACGTGAACTGGTCAAATAATTTTGAGCAGAAGAAAGAGGGGATATGCTACTACCTTGACCTTGCCTTGATTCATGCCGGTGAATGACTCAGTAATTCTCATCCCAATTTGAAATAGGGAATCTGAATGAGCTTCACAGGCCAACAGAAGTTAACGTAGAACATCCAATCCTGTGAGTTGGAGGTGTGTTTCTCGGGCCTGTCTAGCTGATGTTGAGTGTACTGAAATGCCCAAATCTGCACATTGTTCCCATGTGAGGCTTGCCCAGCTGTTCTATTCCTCCTGTCCTTGTTTGCACCGTAGGCAATCAGTGAATTGTGTAAGAGTTTGAATGACATTTCTGAGAATATTGTTTTACCATAACGTCAGCTGTGTTGAATGACAAGCAAATGAAAAGCTAATTTGCTCATAAGAAATAACTTTATTAAGTTCCTTTGCATATTATATGGAGTTGCTTAATGAGGAAGAAAAAGTAATTATTTTTTGGTCTTCATCAATCTGTTTCCATCCCTAAAATGTAAGTACTCATTTGAAAATGCTCATATATACTCATGTAAAATGTATATACTCATTTGTGAAGTATATGCAGAGATTTATATGTGTCTCTGAAAAGCTCTTAAGGCACTTTCAAACATTTAAGAATTAGGTGTTGCATTATCTGTTTATAAATCCTATAGCCTGAAGAACAAATAAATTGAATGATTTAATGAAGGCTGTCCTGGGAGTCAAAGGCAGAGCGAGGAACAACAAGGCGTGCAGACCCATGCTGTCACCAATTGCCTGCATATGCTCCTCAGAAATGGTGTGTTATTGAAAGTGCAGACATAAGGATTTCCTTCTCATAGTAGAGATAGCTTTGAACAATTCCTCCCTTTGTCCAAAGAAAATGTTGACAATAGAACCTTTGATCTTCAAAACTAGCGCACATGATAAATTTCACTCCTGAGTAATTCTGCTGGACTCGGTAGGACTTGCTGTGGAAAGTTAAACATGCATAAGTATCTATAAAGACTATGCACAGAAAAAGGACTAGGTAGTTATAGTGGCATGATCCAGAAGTTCTTTTATACCTTCATTTTAAGAAACTATATTTCTCAAAAGATGTAATGAAAATGCCACCTTCTCAAAAAGTCATTCATCAATTTTTTAGATTATATTTGAAAAAGTTATCTGCACTCAAGCCTAAGACTCCTTAAAGCAAAATTCATGCAGATAGAGTAATGATGGTGTAAAGGTTATAGTAATGATAGGTCTGTAAAGGTAGATATATTTTTACATCCTCAGAAGTACAGCTATCATTTCAGAGAACCAGGACTCTAAACTATTATTTACCATTTATATTGTCAAACCTGTTTCTTCAGTCATCCACTAATAGATTTTTCTAGGTGTTGAGTTTCTTGAGTGCATTTGATTAAACTTTCAGCCTAGAATTACTCTGAGACTGCTTCTTGACTAGTGTACACACACTTTCAGTTCTAATAGCATCAGGAATCAAAGCAATGCTTCTCGTCTTGCTCAGCTAATGTGGAGGAAGCTTATTGCAAAAGATGGGAAGTCTTAACTCCCCTACTGTTAAGAAACCAAGTTAAGATTTCTGCCTTGTTTTTTGTTAATATATGCCGCTAAAACAGCATTACGTAAAGATTGTTTTGTGTGTCCTGATGGCAATGAAGACAATTTGTTTTACAATTTGAATTGTAACCCTTAATTAAATAAGGCTTTGCAATGATTGATGCATAAACTCTGACTTTCTTATTTTGAATGTGATCTAGCAGTCTCTTATACCACCCAGGAGGTGTAGGGTAAAGTTGTGGGCAAGAAGAGCAGGTTAGGAAGAGTTTAGGTTTGTTCCAAAGTGTGGGCAAGAAGAGCAGGTTAGGAAGAGTTTAGGTTTGTTCCAAAGAAAATTCTTTTGTCTACTTTGTAGTTCATGGCTTAAAAATACTTTTTCTAATATTGATTTCACCTTGTACTTTGAGTTAATGAAAGAGAGAATACTAAACAATGTCTTTTCACAAAAGCAGTATTGTATTTCCATAGTATGAATGGTCAACTACACTTTCTCTTCTGTTCCATCATATGCATGAGACTATTACCATTCCTTTGCTGTTCTAGAGGGCCTTTCTTAGAAAAAAGAGAGTTTTTCTCTCCTATAGGTCTTTTTATTTGGAAATATCTGTTCAAGTGATACTCTTATTTATTAGAAGAGCAAATAATACATTTTTATTACATCTTCAGATAAACTGTTTGTTCATGTATAACACAGTGTTTATTTATAATTAAATGTCATATTGAGTAATTTTTCCCTTTTACCTAATGATTGGGATTGATCGTGCTACAGGTGAATGGGTTTAGCAAAAGCTAATAGTTTGACAGCTGGAAGAACATTGAAGGTAATGATAAAACTGACTTGGAGGTTGCAAAACAACTAGGGTTTATTACATGCAACAACATTTTTGTAGGATTCAGCATAGAATTTGCTTAGTTTGAAAAACAATTACAATAGATCACAACCTCCTTAGGGAACAGATGTATCACTTGAGATCAATATAGTTGGTGTACAGTACATCTGTTTTATGACAGCTTACATGTATATCTACATATGTGATGTATAAAAGCACTTTTTTCTTTCTAGTCTTGCCTTTTTTTGTGATACAAATCCCTTTCTATTTTATTTTTGTAGTACAAGTGTCAGTAAATTATGGATGTAGTGGGAATAGACGGTATTTTTGTTTACTTGGAAGAAGAATTTTAAAACCTTAAAACAGTTTTTCATTTTATATTTAGTATTTCAATATAAATGTTTCTTTCCTCATCTTATTCTCATATGATTGTATATCGAATTACTGCATTATTTTGTCATG
Organism: Crypturellus tataupa; assembly: GCA_034781795.1. Classification (NCBI taxonomy): domain Eukaryota; kingdom Metazoa; phylum Chordata; class Aves; order Tinamiformes; family Tinamidae; genus Crypturellus; species Crypturellus tataupa. The sequence continues at coordinate 507,211 of JAWLRI010000213.1, forward strand.
ATTTTTCCAACAGTTTTGTCCAACTATTTCATAAGGGGTCTGTGCATTCTCCTTTTCTCTCTAACCACACTGTGTAAAGAGAAGTAACTTAGCTTAGCCTGGGACATGCTAACTCTGTGATCAGTATACGTGTAAAATGAGTCACTATTATTAGTGCTTAAATTTTCTTAAATAAAAGATGTTACCTTCTATCTTGAACTGAAATTACTGCCTAAGAGCAACTGCAGAGCTTTGAAATGCGCAGATTGCAGCACAAGGTCTCGAAAATATGTTAGTGGGCTAAGTGTTTTAGTGCTATCAAAGATGTCTTGGATATCCATCTCTCTCTTTCTCTCCCTCTGTCCGTCTCTCTCTCTTTTAATCAAAAACAGGATGAGCAGCAGGCGTTAAGAGGATATCTAGCCAATTTCAGTCATGTATTTTATGGGGAAGGACAGACTTCCTTCTGTGTTAACTACCTTTGAGAATGGCAGTTGTCTTCCAAAGCCTCTTGTCTCTCTTGGGCCTGGTTATCGAAACCCACATGGGCTGTTGCCCTGGAGGCTCTGACCTCGTGCTTCAGCTGACGTTCTTCAGGCTCTGCTGGTGGGAGGCCACAGCTCCTCCCTGGACAGGCCTCGGCTGTGGAATTCGTTTCCTCTGTTGTTTTGAGTGAACCCAAGTCCATTGACTTTGAGGGCATGGCAGAAAGATTCCTCCTCTCGGCTTTCGGGGTTGTAGGAAGGTTGAAGATTATTTGCGTTGTGACTGAAAGCTTTTTATTTGACACATTTTTTTCATAATGAGATAGATTCTCTGTTGGGCAAGTTTTTATACTAAATGAGACTGTCGCACAAGTTCACATCTTTTTTGCACTTTTCATAGTTTCACAAGAGCAAAGTGCTGGCATACCTTTAAGAGAGCGGGATTTGCACTTGATTAATCCTAATGGGAGAACTGGGTCCCTTCCAGAGGAGACCTGGGTTGAGTGCTGTGCTGTGTCTATGGATGCTCCACCACAATCCCTCCCCGCAGAGCGGGGTAAAGCGAGAAGTTGCCATTTTAATATGAACTGGTACTGTTACTCTCAGTCCTTATTTTGAACAACAGAACAGTATACCCGCATAGTGTGTTTATGCCATGAAACTCCCAATGTGCACCACAGGCTCCAGGATGCAGCTGGAGGCCAGGGTAGGGGGTTCCAAGGGGACCATTTTGGAGGTGGGAGATAGTGCTGGGGGTTTCCATGGGGCAGGAGAGCCCAGATATGGTCTTAGGAGAGAGATGTGAGATGAAACCTCGGGTGAGAGCTCACAGTTTTGAGTCCCTGCTGATGAGAAGTTGCTGTTTTTCCCTAGGCCCTGTGTAAGCTGCTATGTCTCCTAAAGACCTGGGTGGGCAGTATCAGCACCTGGCACGTTTGGGTTGGGTTTTTACCTTATACCTGCCTGGGTTGTGGATCACCATATGCAATGCAAAGGTATTTGGAAAAATGTACTTCAGAAAGCTGTGTTTTTCAAGAGAGGAGAAATGCCCCTAGGAAACTCTTAAAAGAAGTAAAACATTATATGGAATTTGCTTTGGAGAATAGCTTTGATAAAATAATGTGCTCATTTTCCAAATGTTTCATCAGAGTAGGGTATTTGAAATGTGAGGTTTTTAGCACATGGCTAGGAACTGATAATTAGTGGAAGCAGCTGCTTAGTCGCAGTGCGTAGCAATGTTTGTGTTAGCACTGTGATTCACTGGCGCATGAGAAAAAAACAAGGCAAGTGAAAATCCTAAGGGCAGTAAATAGAACGTGAGAAAATTGTGGGTGCTAGGGGGTGACTGATTTCAAAAATCGAAATTATACTTAATTTTTTGTTAAAATAAGATTTTCATAGCAAGTAAGAATTTCTAATGTGGCTAAAAGTACTGCAGCATGTGAGAGAGATGTACAAAACTGAAGACATGAAGAGCATCTTCATGTGCTTACCCACCAATCCTTCATTTCTGTACTCATCAAAAGGTTGGTGTTCATGTCCCAATTCTCCCACAAAATTGCTCTGTCGCTAATTAGACATTCTCCTGTGTAAGCAGGTGACTATTTGATAGCAATCTAGCGTTTCAAGCACATTTATGTATCTCAAGTTCACTCAATTTTCTAAAGTAGCAATGTAGCAAATTCTTCAGTGGAATTTCAGACTCAAGAATAAAAGAATATCTTTTAGTTACTTAAAAAGATCTCTTCTCATTATTAGTAGTTAAGTCTCACTTGTTTTACTTTATTGAACATTGCAACAAAAATTTTCTTTTTGTCTAAATTCTCACTCTAAATGCCCTCGGAAGGGAAGAATGTTCAAAGCCTCATCAAAAGCTTAACAAATGATTCATTATTATAAAAAAAAAAAAGTCATTTAAGTTTGACACTGCCTCTCTTTAGAGTATCTATAGAATTTGTCTTCAACAAAGATTAAATCTTTTTTTGATAAGAGCCAGGTGCATTCCTGGATATCAACAAAGATACTTAAAAGTGGAGATTCTTCATATGAAACCTACCTGCCTACCAGTGAATGAAACAGATAATATGGAGTAATTCTAGAGAAGTTTTTTGTTTGTTTTTAAAACTCATGGCCCTTATCTGAATGCTAGAATATGCTGAAGACACAATACTTTTCTGTTCTGCACAGGAAAAAATTATTTCCAGATTTTAGCTATAACTAATATCCATATTATTGTGTTTAGAAAACCTGCGTTTCTGTTGGCACTGTAGAGAATAGAAGGCCGTGAAGGAAACCTAATTTAGAAACCTGATCACTGTGTGAAAGTCTGGTATAAAGATCTTAAAGTTTTAGTTTAGAAACTGAAATGTACGCAGCTAAGTTTTATGTTTTTTTTTTTTAATTTTTGTAGTGTCCTTTGTACTTTAGTTATTTTATTTTCTGAAAAAATAAAACTTGAAAATGGAATGCTAGTATTGGAGAGCATTAACTGTATTGACTATGTGTTTTATTTATGAACTAAATGTTACCCTAATTGTTGCGACTATCAGTGAGATTTCCTTAAATCCAGGACTTACATATATGTGAATAGATAATGCTGGTTTCAACCTACACAGTTATGGCCATACAGAAGACCAAGATGTGGAGAATAGGAGATACATGTGCTACTGAAACTTGGAATTTTCAAGGAATTAAGTTCATAAAGCTCAGATTGCCGTCTTTGCTTGGGCATGCTGAATAGAAGACCAGGAACACAAACTGACATCATGCAAAATTTTCAAGACAGAAATAGTCACTATGTTTAAGTGAGATGAAGTTTCTGAAGTACATGTTTCTTTGCAAATCTGGCTAAGCAGGACAATCCAAACATAATATTTGTATGTAATGTCATTGCAAATGCCTCCAAGATGATCTTTCTATAACACAATATACGATGAAATGATATGGAGCGGAATTTAATGTGTTAGTCTTTCCAGTTCCAGGCAACTGTAATGCTTGGGCGTTTGCTTTTCCTAGAGTGATCCAAGTTCTGCTCATCCTCAGGAAATAAGATCAGAAATAAGAAAAACAGAGTAAAACACTAGGAAATCTGGTGTATTTACATTTTCTAATTTAGATATTATTTTAAAACAATTTTCCAATATGTGTCACTGTTTGAAGAAACTTGCACACTTTCATCGTGTTATATACTTAAGTATGTTCCTAGAATTGTAATGTAGAGTTGCTAGGTTAGGAAAATATTTACTGTGTTGTGTGTATTATGAATTTTACTGTGCGAAGTAGAAGGAGAATCTTGTGAGACATGTAGTATCCCACCTGATGGCCATATACTACGTAGGTGTTGGAATATTGATAGTTTTTTGTAATCCATGTAAATTTGCTTTCAGATGCATAGATTTGAAGAGAAAGGGCAGTTGCTGCTCAGGGAAATGGAGGGACCATTTGTGGATAAGTGCTGTGCACTGCTTTTAGGCCTTGTAAATCTATGTAGCATGTATGTATTGGGACTAAGCACGTACTAATAATATGCAATTGAAAATATTAAGAATCAGACAAGTCAAATTTGCTAATTAAGGTAGTGAAGACCTCTTTTAAATTTTGGTTCTATTGTAAGCAGTATTTCCTATTCTAAAATGGAATTTTGTGCATTAGAGAAGTATAATTTACTGTAAACATTATACTAAAGGACTAACTTCCTAAGCAGATGGAATTATTTGTTAACACTGACCATTTTTTTTTCCTGAGCATTGTGTAATTATTTGAGCCATTAAAATAATTTCTTGACCTTCTAAAATAAATTGTGTTTCTCTTATGTATTTTGAAATTCTTAAGAGGCTATGTCTTTCAAATGTGTGCATATTTATACAATATTTCTTCTGCAATGCTTAGGAGAATAAGGTGATGAAGAATCACTACATTAGAAAGGGCCACTAGTGAGATCTTATAGATAGCAGTTTAACATAAAGTGCAAATATACAGCTGCTTAAATAACTTGTGGGAAGATTCAGTTTGCATGTATTGTGCTGGTTAGGGAAGGGCCAGATGTAGTTTTCTACTGCAGCTTCCAGTTGATTTTCTACTGCATGGAGATTGCAAGGGGAAAACATACTTTTTTGATGAGTGTTTTTGCAGCGAGTTCTAATGAATCTTTCTTTTTCCTTTTTTTAAAATACGTCTCTCATGAAAAGGAAATATTTTCTGTTTTCCATTTCAGTGTTTGAGGGAGTAGGTTCAGGTGGGTGAACCTTCTGCTATGGTTCCATCAGTCACTGACAGTGAGGAAGTATAGTTCTTCATAAATCTCTGCTTTTCTAGCAGCTACTCCAAAGTAGCTGTGTTGGGCTCCGTTCTAGTAAAGCGGTTTTAACCTGTCCCTTACTTCCTCAGCCTTTTTGTTGGTTGGGGAACCTGACAAGCATCTTTGGCAAAGTAGTTTACAGTCTTCTAATGAAGCATAGACATTTATCAAGGTTATAATTCCCATGTTCTAGCCAAACTTCATATAGTTGATGTATTCCTTGAATGTACTCTTGTTTAATAAAGAGGTAACCGTGTACTTCAGGGAGTAGTAATCTTTATCTACTGCTATGATGGGAGAATGGAAATGAAGCAGAGAATTTTGTGATTAGTATTTTACAGAGACAGTTCTGCAGTTACTATAATTGCATGTTTTTAATCAGTGGAATTATCATGTTCTATTAACCAGATTCTTTCCTGACTTCTTGTAGGATTCTGAGTAACAACAAGATATTATGGTTAAAGAATGGCTCTTTCTTTGGACTGAGATCCCTGGAGAGACTGTGAGTAACTGTTCAGACTCTTTTAATTTTTCATAAAATACTTTCTTATTTTAAATGTTTAAGAAAATCAGATTGTAAAGCTGAGATATTCTGAACTGTATCACTAAGACAATCACTAAGTTAGGAGACAGAATAAAAATGAGTGAATGAGGATGAACATGGAAAATACAGGAAAGCACTACCATCAATTTGGAACTAAAATAAACATTGAGTCAAAGCCTTGTACTACACCGCATACGCTATCAAAGTGAAGACTGGTATATGTAATGGTAACACTAATATACCTGACATATAGTTTGGGTTATTTAACTCATGGGTCTCCGATACTTCCATCTTTAATTACATTCTAGACAAAGAAATAGGGCAGGATTTATCACTGCAATGGATGGTGACATTGACAAAGCTGCGTCATTGGGTGCTTGTAGCCAGAAGCTCTGTGGGGTTGGGAGGGGGATTGTGTACTGTCTGCTCAGGAGCAACTCACGAGTTTGGAGGAAACCTTCTGAAAACTTCAAGGGAATAAGGAAGCAGCATATGTGGGTCATCACATTTAAAATATTTATGAGAGCAAATGTAAAAGGCTTTTTTTCTTTTTCCTTTTAATATCTGTGGCAACTTGCTTTACTGGAGTATCTACAGTGGCAATTATATTGTGTCTGTCTTAAAATATATCCTACAGGTTAAGATAAATATTTTAATATTCCCTCCTAAGAATAACTTTACCTAATAAAGTTACTAACACAAAATATTTGCTGTGTCCATGAATGCAGAAATGTATTTTCCGGTATATGAATGTGTATGCAAAAAGTGTTTTTGTAAAAGAGTACTTGCAAAAAGTACAGATGAAAATCAATTTTAGCTAATGTTTGAATATGCACATAGCATATGTGCATGGTGTTTATATTGTATATTAAGGCAGGTGAGTATGTGATACTGAAACTAACTATAACTTAAGAATATACTGATTTATATGGAACAGGTCCTAAATATCTTCAGGGGTTAGAATAAAGCTAACTCTAACCAGTTTATGTGAATAAATATTAACTCTTTTCTGCATATATTTACAGATATAATAAATAGTTCTTTTAATATTGGCAATATTAAATCCCATGGAATGAAATTTGGAGGAATTGTGATGTTGTTTACTCTCTGTTAACTCTAAGGTTTAACAATGATATGAGATTATAAGGTTGATGTGAGATTTGTATGTTTACAAGTATCAGAAATAGAAACAATTTAGTGTAAGTGGAGAACAATGAAAGAAAAAAATAGTAAATTAAAATCTCATCTATTATAAATAAAACATTAAATAGTGTTTGTAAAATATTTCCTCTAATATAATTTGATTAATGTTTTTACACAACTTCTGGCCTTGATAGATTCAAAGATGCATACAGATACATACTGAATTAAACTTCAAGAAACTGTATTTCAGGGTGTGATAGACTGGCAGTGTGTGTATTTTCTAACTGTGTGTGTATTTGCTAGTTATCAAGTTAGAGAAATACTTCAACGTGAGACACTGGAAACAAACTAAAATGAAAATGCCTTAGATGTGTATCCTCAAGTAGCATCATTAACAGAATATGATTTTATTATATTTCTTTTTCACCAGTGTCACACAGGAAATAATAATAACACATTTTGTCGCTGGTAAGTGGTATTTGGTCATGATGTTAATCCAAAATCCATCAGTGGTCCATAAGGCTCAGATTTTCCATTTCTCGTTCTCTGACGTGGTGTGTTCCTCCTCTGGTGCGCAACGCCTGGGTTCCTCCCGTGGAGGTGAGGGCGGCTGCTGTGTTCTGCAGAGGGGGAGAGGCAGCAAAGCTGGGCTGTGCTGAGGGATGCTCCAAGTCTGTACTGCGCTCTGGGGAACCTGTCCCCCTTGCAGCACCTGAGCCGCCGCAGAACGGGAACTTCAGGTACCCAGGATGGGGAATGGAGACAGCAACTGCAGTACCTGTTTTCTGGCTGATGAAAATTGACCAAAACTTTTATTTCTTGAATGAAAATGCTTATGTTGGCTCTTTCCTATCCCAGTGTGCTCTAAAGTGCTTTTTTTGAGCACAGGACTTTTTGAAACCATACCCCAAACTAGTGATAACTTTCCCCTTGTTTTTCAATGCATACCACCAAGATCTGGTGATTTCTCAACAGTGTGTTGCACAAATGAGATGGCTCTTGGAGCCCTCGTCTCAAACAAGACCTCCTTGTTTTAAGCAACTTTAACTGAGCAAACCAAGAAATAAAATTTGCCTGCCATTTAACTGACCATCTGAAAAGTAGGTTAGACTCTATCTAATCCTTAGACCTTTACTTAAGGTGGTACTCCTTTATTGTGCATCAAAGCACTGTTTTTTTTTTTTTTTAAATAATTGGCTATAATTGGTTTCTGCTGATTTCTCATGAAGTTGCATTTTTAAGTCGTAATATTAGTATTAGAAGCTTACTGTTTCAGATGATTTTAAATTGTGTTACAGCTGTGAAAGGAAATCTGATATTAGGCTTTCAGGGGATACATCCATCTAGTCAGGAAAAAAAGAAAACAGATTTGAAGGTGCAATTTGGCTAACTACTAATAAAGGTAATCATCATTAATACTTTAATAATAAAAATGAAATAGTTTATTACAAGCTTTATTAATTACATAAGTAGTAGTGATGAGAATAAATAATAGTATTTCTATTGGACATTTTATAAAAATTATTTGAAAATACCATTTGACAAAAAGTACTTATCTGTACTTTGAGTCATTATCCACACATGCACATAAAGGATGCTCTGCAGAGATGCTCCTTTCTCTATATTTAGTTTGGGCTTTCTGAAAGACAATTACTGCTTTGCCCTTCTTATTATTATTTAATTTTTAACATGCATCTACATCATGATGTACCTCTTTCCCACTGGACTTTGTGTGGCACTGACAAGACACATTAAGGACTTATTGTCATTGCACGAATACCATGGGAAAGTAGAATCTTCCATATGTTTACGCTTTATGCAGTGTTGACTTACATGGGTCTTGGCTACTGCATTGATATGGGTTAAAAATAGAAGATTGAGTAGGAAACTAAGTGGGGGAAAAAAATGGAGTGGGTGGGTGGGCTTAATGTTTAACTATGAAGAGCTTTTTGGAGTTTCATCAGAAGAAATCTGCAAACCTTAAATCCTGCAGGTCCGAGTCTGCACTTGGAAATTATTCCTCTGCTGCACCTGGTAAATACAACTTGACATTAATGAGGTTCAGAAGTCAGTCTGGTTTTGAAGCCTATGGCAAAGCCTTGAGATCTTTTAATGGTTTTGGTTCCAGTCCCTTCCCCTTCTGAATTTCATATATTGGGAGAGCATCACATTCCCTAGAGAAATGGGTCTTTCATATGCTTTGGGTGCCATTAAGAGAGAAGGGTGAAATGGATTTCCAAAGCCATTAAACAGTGAGATAGTCCTCTGAAGTTGCAACAGTGCAGAGGTTTATGTAATACAGCAGTTTGGAGGATCTGAATAACTGAGTCTATATAATTATATGATATAATTATACCATAAATTGAGACTATATAATATATAGAAAAATGTGTGTGTGTGTTTAAATTTATGGGCGGTGGGGATAACCATTGCTATTACCCACTTAATCATAGGCTGTTACAGAACATCAAGTTATTAGTAGATACTGCAGCGAGGTAGCATATGGCATGGACCCTGCTCCAAAGACCTTGCAGGCTCAGAACAGGGTGCAGGAAATGAATATTACTAGTAAAGGTTGTAGTAAAACTATTCCAGTTTGGGAGCGCTTGGTCTCTGAGTGTCTTTTCTGGAAAATGCCACAACCCACATGATGCTTCTGGGGATAAGGACTAAAGCCATTGGGCCAAGTGTTTCAGATGTGCTTGATCCAAAGGCAAAATCCAGATTATGAAATTAAAAGCTCCTGGCCTGGGGCCGTTGCCTGATCATGATGTCAGTTGGCACAAAGCCGTGTTTATCCCAGCTATTTACCATACTACCAATTTTTGTTACTCTCCAAAACTGTGCCTGCATCCCAGTTGGCTGCATGGCCCCTGTCCTGTGCTAACTCCTCATGTTAATCCTGGCCAGAGAGATTTTGTGGTGATTTTTTTTTTTTCCCCTTTGCTGTGCCCTTCCAGCTGCTTGTAAGGGCTCAGCTTGCATTACAGCACTTAAAAAGCTCAGGGGGCTAAGCCTGCCTCTCTCCTCCTCTCTGTTTTGTAAAATCAGATGTACATTTCCCTGAAGTTTATAGGAGGGTCATTGCCTCTGAGACTGTTGCTTCTCCGTCTTTGTGTTTCACAGGTTCCAAAGTTATTTGGAGCAAGCGAGCAAACAGAAATTAAGAAACATATGCAACCAGGCTGTGATTGCATAAGCAGTGTATCCCTGTAGGAAAGCAGGATGAGAGGTCACTAAGCAAGATTACAGTTTTTCATAGTTGACCTGAAACAAAAGCATGAAGGCACTAAGAGTTTTACAGACTTTTACAGATTTTTTTCAGTTGCATTTCTTTCCTCCCCCAAACTCCTGGACATGTTTCTAGATAAAATGCTGCTGAAACCTCTGTCAGAATTTATCACTGACTTTCATATTTAATTTTGTTTTAATATATATTTTTTTGATATTCTTTTTAACTTCCTAGGCCAGCTGTCACTCACTGGACCAGCTCTCACTCGTATTGTGTGTCTTTATTAAGTGCTCTTGTAAGGATACCAGTTATGAGGCAATCTTTGTGTTGCCCTTATTATTAGGGAAGATTGCATAAAACCTATTTTCAGTAGGTTTCAATATAATGAGATTCTGCAACTTTATATTGTACTGTGCAATCAAAGCAATAACACATTAACTTGAGGGAATGAAAGGGCAGGAAAGGCAAGCACAACAAATTAGTCCATAGGAAAAACACAATGTTAAACAACTGATATAAAGATCCAGTATTTAGAAACTCTTCAGAAAAAGCTCAATTGATGGAAGGGAAAAATAGAGAAGTTTTGCATTTCAATAGGTGCTACTTGTAACGTGCATTTTTAGTGCATATACTACAGGCATATAGTACAGGCATTCACACAGAGCATTCACACTGATGCTTCGGAGGGATTATGAAGAAATGGAAAAATGTTTAAACGTGTGCTTAAAAGAATTAAAATTTCAACATGTATATATGGGACATCTTTAAGAAATTTAAAAACTCCAGATGAGTTTTCTAATTAAATTTAGAATTACTTGCTCTCTGGGGGAGATTAGAGAGTGTTTGAAAATAGATAAATCCTAGATACTATAAACTAATGAAAACATATTAGAGTGAGACCTGGGATCTAGTTGTACAACAGAAGACCATGCACCTAAAAAGCTGCCTTGCTGCATGCATGTTATTATCAGAAAATAGATTAATCTTGGAGCCCTAATAGCCATGTTAATTCACCTCAAACTGACATCTAGCTGTAATTATAGAGATACTATAATATTCCTCATGGAGAAGGCAATTATAAAACCTGTTCTTAGAGTGGTCTGCTGGCTATGGAATCACAGCATGAGTGAAGTTCTGAAACAGATAAGGCAGCAGAGAGACCAAAAAGACAGAAGAAAATGGTTATCCAGGTAATTTATCTGGATGGCCTATCTATTTATCACTTACAATTAGAATAGCTCTATGTGAGATAGGTAAGACTTATCCTGAAGCCTGGAGAAAACCAAGCTCTACCAGGAAAGTCAGTAGTAAGCAGGGAGGTTTAGCAGTTAGTGTACGTCATAACTTAACACACAGAAGCTGTGTGGCTACCTCATTTTTCTCTGCTCATGTGTCCTGTGGGGCAGCTGCTGAAAGATATATTTTTTCCTTGGTTGGTACCATACCCTTCTTTTTCCTCCAGGGTTTTTATCTGCTTTGGGACTCCATCAGCATCCGCCATGGCTGGTTGTCCCCTGCACCAATGTTGGTCTGGATGGTGCTGTCTGCCCTCCTGTGGTGTTAGCACCCTGCCTTTACGGTGGTCCTCATCGTGTTACTGAATAACGCTAATGTCACTCTTGCTTTGGTAAGAATGAGAATATTGAGACAGCTACTTCATTGAGTATGTTCTTTAAATATCAAGCTTCATGTATCTGTCAGTGAGCGTTGTAACAGTTAAATAAATTGATGCTGAATTGATGCATGTCAGGAAAAAGTATTTTTCCATGAAACCATTTTCATGCCTGCCTTACAATTTTAACAGTGCAGATTGGCAAGTGGCATGAGTCTTTTATTAGATGGAAAGGATATACAAAAAATAATATTGTAATACCAGTGTATTTTCCATTCCTCACTGTATTGTAGGATTTTTAGCTTCAAATATTGATTCTTCATTAGCATTATTTATTGTGAACCATGCATAAATAAAGATATAAATCTAATTTATTGCCAATAAGTCAATAATATTGAATAAGAAGTTTCCACTATCACCTTACTTAGTTAACTTTTGTCTCATTTACAGTGTATAAATAAATTAATGAGTCTCTGTTAAAGATGGAGAACTACATAATATTTATTCATTGTCAGATTTTTGTCATCTAATCCTGGAATAGACTACTTCAGATATTGCTTCATTTTTGAGATAGTTTTTTAGCTAGTGTATCTTAAAGATAATGAACCCTTTTTAATCATAAAGATGTTTGGTAAATACAGATTATTATGAATACTGTGGCAAATGTACAAAGTATAATGTATGTATAGAGAGTGAGAGCATTTATAAATGTCAGGTAGTATCTTACTAACACATTGAGATAAAACAACATCTTTTGAAAGTAAGTCATTTATTTAAGGCAAATGATTGAAAGTTAAGGACTCTTCTGTTTTTGATTTTGCTATAATTTTGGGGTTAATCTTTTGGAGGTCACTTAACCTTTCTCTATCTCTCTGTGTTTTTCACCTGCAAGATAAGATCTCTTCCCTGGATATTACAGTAGTCCTGGATCTTATTTTAAAACATTTAAAAAGAGAAAGCATAAGAAAAAATATGGTGGTGATTATATAATATTAATTACTCCACGTTTCTGCCTTGTATATATACTGAGTCAATTATTTGTGACATGCTGCTTCCCACCTGCTTGGTGAGAAGGAGTCAGAAAACTGAGTGCAGAGAGAGGGCCCTGATGCTCTGTGGACGTATTTGGTGCAGTTGCACGTCACACAAATACAGCTGTGAGCTGAGGCTGGTAGTAACTGCAAGCCATTGGGTTTCGGCTGGCAGCAGCTGCAGTGCAGGTCCCGTAGCAGCCAAGCAAGGGAGATCTTTGCAAACGCTATGGACAGAATATTCCCTAAATCCCATAGAGAAGCCTGTGAATGGTTCAGGCTGGACAGTGCGGGATGGGAATGGATAGATGGATGGGCTGTGAGCAAGTGTGACTGTGGTTACCCTTCAATGGCGTGGCTTTTTGTTGTTGTGTTCTTATTTGGTTTGTTTTGTTTTTCCTAACTTTTAATCTGGCTATTCTTCCAGTAATATAAATCAGGCCTAACCAGAATTCAGGTAAGGTGGCTCATATATAAAACCTTGGTATTAACATACGGTCTGAAAAGGTAGAATCCTCTTAGAAATAAGCTTACATGTAAAGAAGAATTTTTTTGAGTGAATGGAAGTGAACTGCTTCTTTCTTAGTGAATTTATTTTTGTGTGTGAGTGAGAACAATCTATTAATTCAGATACCATGCAAGAGTTGATATATTAAATCAATTTCTTCTGACTCGGAGTTAGGCGTATGAATTTGCAGGACTTATGCTCCGCTTCTACCAGCGCTAAGAACTACCATCAGTATTTGCATGCGTCTCCTCTCAGAGAGAGAGAGAGAGAGAGAGAGAGAGAGAGAGAGAGAGAGGACATGGATGGCCTCATTACTGTAGCTTGATGAAAACTACCTGCCTAGATACTGGAGCAGCAGCGGTGTGTGTGTATGTGGCAAAAGCAGACTTAAGAATCCTTAGAAAACTTAATGAAACAGAAAACTGAACTTGGGAAAAGCACTGTTGATGCTCCTGCACAAATAAAGCAGTAGCACTAGCTGGTTTGGGCAATATTTTAACAAACTGCTCATAAGGAGAAGGATGTTTAATTTGCAGTTGTTGCACAAAATTTTCAAGAAATGAGAAAGGGAGAATGAGATCATCACATCAGTGCCACAAATAAAACTGGGCAAACTTTGTTAGAAGTAATAGGAAAATGTTTTAATTGCTGTTTCTCATCTCTAATTTGCATCCTGTGACATAACAGTGAGTTGCTTATTAGCTGCCTACATGTTTATTTTGGAAAATAAAAACAAAGAAAACACCAGCTCTCAGAACTGCAGTAACTAATATGTCCCTATGTGCAGAACCAAAGATAAATTTAGTATTACATTAGTAACTATAAAACTACTGTTATTCTTAGTATGACTGTCAGAAACAGAAGACTTAGAAATTAAAAGGAAAATTACTTTACCCTCTTTCTAATCAGCATAGCTACCATAAGTCTTACAGGCATGAAGGGACTGTCAAAGCACTTGTAATGTAATCTGACAGAAAGATAATGAATTTTTTTTCCTCTAGTCATTTGCTATTTCCCAGCACAAAGTCACAACACAGACTATCAGGCATAATGTACTTTGCTATTTAGAAGATGAGAGAACAGGAAAAATACCCTGCATGTCTACTTGTGTTGAACCTAAGTGATAATGCTAAAGCAATAATTTTAAAATGAGAGGATGCTAATTTTTGGATATTAGAGGCTAAAAAATAGCAGTCATTAACCCTCAAAAATAAATTACTGCAATCAGTCTCACAGCTTCAGTACCAGGGCCCAGAACAAAGTGTGATCCCCATCTTTTCTTTCTATTTTAAGCCTGTATGGAAACAACATGGACTTGCCCATGTCTTTGCTCTTAATCCCACGCTTCCCAAGGAGGCTCCCAGCCGTTGCGTGACGGGAATTCCTGCCCGCTGGCCTGTGCTGCTGGGATGACATTCCTCCGGCTCTGGCACGCAGCTCCAGTTACAGTTTGGGCATGGCGTTGCCAGCTGCTGCTGCGTATGCGCTAGAGGAGCGGTATTCAAGGCTGCTGTGAGTTCCAGAGTGAACCACTGGACTTGTATGAGCGTAACTAGTCCCTTGGTCCCGACTGAACAGACTTCTGTTAGAAATGTTAGTTTGGCAAAAAAAACTGCACCTAGCAGTTTTATTATGGCTTGACAGAGACATCACCCTTTCATTGCAACTTTACTGCCTTACTACTGACCACTTTCTTTGGGGACTGTGGAGCTGAAGTATTCTACTTAAGCTTGATATAGCCTATGTATCTTTTCTTCTCCTTTGTGTAAGAGAGGTTTAAATAAAGAACAGATTGCTTGGACAAGTAAATAAGCAGAAATGTCATTTAAGGGTATTTATTAAGGGTATGACAGATATTTCTTCTTATCTCCTTATTTAATAGAAAATAATATACAGAAACAATCTTCTTCCAAAAGTTTATGCCTACAGATTGGTCTATAATGTCTTGGAAAACTTGCTATTACTCATTCATAACATGCTAGCACATAAAACCTCCAAGGGCAGCCAATGAGTCTGGAAGCTTGTGGCCCTCAAACTTCTGGGAGTGCTTATAGAAAGTCGGGCACCTGTTCTTCACCAGGAATGTCTGAAAAGACAAAAAGTATGTATATACAGTGCACTTGAAATAGAAGGAAGGGTTATGTTTTATGCCAGTTTAGTTTAAAAAAAAATCAGAAGGACTTGTCTGAAGTAGTTAGGAAAGTTGATGTAACGTAGCTGCTGTGGACAGTGCTTCTCCTCGCTGCTTAGTATAGACAGTATTGATGAGTTGAGTGTGGTATAGCACTGTGTGTGTCAAGTAGGTACAAAATGGTTGTTCTCATGAGAAAATTGCATGCAGACTTAGTACAACGTAAGCTGTCTTGTGTTAACACAAATTGCCTCGTTCTTGAAATGGAAAGTGACTGGGAGAGCTATAGAGATGTTTGTATAGTCTGAACTATGCACATATTCTGGGGGGAAAAGAAAGAATCACAAAATTCCTCTGCCCTCTATTTTACAAAGTATTATGCTGAGGAGAATACAGACAAGCATGTGTGCTGGAAGAAAACTTGTGTTTTTATTTGCTTGTGTACTTGAATGAATATAATGAAATTAATCTGTAGAATGGTAGTGAACTTCCTCTTGTAAAAATAACTAATGTAAGTTTAAAAATAAGTCATTTGAGTTACTGTAATGTAAGACAATTATTGAAACATGAATAAAAGCATGCTTTTATAACCAAGAAAACTGCCCGAGGGGCAGCTTGGCACTCTTCAGATCAAGTTGTTTATGTCTATGAAAAAATATGAAAGATTCTAAATTGAGAAATATATTTTCAGTTACAGGGACCTGAAGATGAGAATTTATGAAAAAAAACAGCTGTAGCTCTAACAGTTTGGCTATGATGCTATAATTACTGGCCAGTGAAAGAAAATTTTGCACCTTCCCCCAGATACACAGTGCGCTCGTTACTTTCAGCAAGCATGCTTTTTATTTTCTTATATTCAGTATTCACATTTGTTTCTTAATGCCAAGTAAGTTAATACTTTTTTTCAAGACCTTAAAGACATGCTTTTCAGCTGAAACAGGAGTTTGAAGTACATTATGTTCAGAACAAATCAGTGTTTTCTGCACTGTGTCAGCAGCTAAGTTGAGAATTTGATAGTTTCTTTTTCCCCTTTGTACTATTAATTGCTTTTAGGTATTTCTGAAAAGTGCAAGTGCCTCACAAGGGACAATTCTCTCATTTGAGTGAAGTTTAAGTACTGTATTAAGCTTTTCTACTGTACAGCATTATGTGAACTTAACAAAAATATTTAGGAATGTGAGACAGGAATGGTTTGCAGCCTGGCTGAACATGCAGGGATAAAAAGTGTCAGTATTTGCAGTCATATACACTATTATCTAGCCACTCCATTAATTGCTTTCCAACACTCATAAAAATTTAGTTCAAATACTGATGGGTCAGAGGAATGATACTGTAACCAGAAACTCCTTAGTCTGCCAGGAAGGTGAAACAACACAGATACCTGAAAGTCTTTCAGTACTAGAGCAGTTCATATTATCAGCAAGTGCTGCCTGATGCTCTCTCTAAACCTTACCTGACTGTGGCATTTCAGTGAAAAGGGAGCAAAAGAGGAAACTCTGCAAGTTGTGTTCTGCAACAGGGAGAATGGCAAAAATTATTACTGGTCCCTGCAGATGCCCAGAAAGGAACTGTCTATGAATATGCAAAGATAAATGTCACAAGTTGCAATTTCTAGCACTAATAAACATTGACTAGGTATAAAATTCCTCCATAAGAGTTTCACACTGCATTTAGAGCTCTCAATTTGAAGAAATTCTTATTTCTTAATATTTAAAACTTCTTTTTCCAATTTTTACCTCTTCTAATCTGTGGTCTAAATGTACTCAAAGCCTGTTTTTGTTTATATTGCCTTACAGTGGTGTTATTCTTTGAACCACTTTTTCCCCATAGTATTTACTCTTTTTAAAGATTGCTGTAACATACACTTGGCTAAGTAAACCAAAAATATGATAATCTTGTAGACATCTTGGAAAGAATCATGAAATGAATCTATTGTTAAAAAATATTTGTGGGCCCAAAGCCTAAAATGTGCTTAAAAGTAAGATTATTATCTGCAAAGATTTATTTCGTATATAATGACAATCTGCTCTCTTTTTATATGGCTTAAAAACTGCATTTGAAGCCAATTCAGACAAGTACCATTTTACCTTGATTTAACACTCAGGACTTGTGTTTACGTTGTGCAGTTCCTATGCAGATGTATGCAAGGAAGATCCCTTTAAAAACTCTTAAATGCAGTAAATATTCTTTGGAAATTGGGACTTTCGGGCTTATGTACGTATAAAGCTGCTTTTTCAGGTCTTGCGTAACTAGCTAGTACTGACCAAATTGTCGTTTAGAGAAACACAGCGAAAGTGGAAAGCTTTCTCGTGATGACGTGGAATTGATTCCTCCCTTTCTCCTAGTTTTTATTTCTAGTCTCCCTATTTTCAAACTGAATGCTGACATTAGTGAACATGGGTTGCGAAAGGTTCTTTACTTTGATATTATATGTTTAATTGCGACTGTCCTCTGCAGGGACCAAGATGGTGAAACATGGGTATTTTGTTATAGGCCTTTTCTACTGCTTCCCCTCTGCCCAGGTGTTTGGGTAGTGGTCAGCAGTGGTTAACCTGTAATTTATTTGTATTAATCAAATGAAATAAGACCTTTCCTTTTCTGTTTGTTTTACTTTTTCTATTGACTATGTTATTGCACAACAGCTGCTCCCTGGTTTCAGATGTGCATCTCCTCATGCTTTCAGAGTCTTATTGTTAGAGGGAAAACTCAACCTAGATAATAGGTCTGATAAAATTTCTCCTTCATTCTCTGCTTTCTGACTTTTCTGCTTGCCTTGTTCTAATTCATTTTAAGCAAAAGACCATGAAAAGAAAAATGTTCAATAAAAGTGGGAAAAATAGGCATGACGTTGCTGTTGTATTTTGTTGTTTGAAATAGCATATACAGTTTTAATTTTTTTTAAATACTTGATTCATATTAGTAAATTTGATAGACTAAATCTCTTGCTTTTTTAATAGAATGCAGAAAATTGGCTTTGTGGAGTTGTTTTTTTTTTCTCTTTAATTAGTGCTTGCATATTTCAAGTATTGTAAATCTATTGCTTTAATATAGAGTGTGGGTCTCACTGGCGGTATATTATAAGGAAGTCCCATTGATTGCCCAGATTTCCTAGCAAGTTAGTTGGATATAGAAGCAGGTATGTATACTGTTTTCATTAACTGGGTTTACACAAAACTTAGAACTTATTTAAAAAAAAATCTGGAAGTGTAAACAGTGCACCCGCTTCTGTATCTTCCACAGAAATGAGGAAAATTTTCTGAAACCAAAGCTTTTCTGATGACCCATTTAAGTCATCTTGCAGTTCAATAGCATTTAAAAGATGATATATAGAAAAGATACATTGTAAGAACAAACCCTAATGAGGTGTGGTGAGCCAGCAAAAGGGAGACAGGATCATAAAAGGTATTATCAGTCTTGCAGAATGAGTGAAAGAACCTTTTATACTGGCTTACAGGTCTTCGGTAAAGCTTTAGTAATGGGCTAATATACAAAGAATCAGCTATGACAGCAGTTGATGGTCTTCCTCTTTCCAATCCACTGGACTGGGCTAAAACTTGTAAGTGGAATCTCTTCATGTTTAGACAACTTGTATTGATCTTAACTCTATTTGTGCAGTATTATTTTGGTAACATTACCTCTAGCTTCACAATTCATTAAATTGATGGTCTGACACTACGAATAGCACAAATTATTATGAATTTCTGCCTTAGTGTGTCCGTAGTAAAGAAGCTCTGTTTACATCTGTTGCTAGCATGATTCTAGCTAAGTGTGAACTGAGAGGTCATAATAATGCTGCCACTTTGACAGTATTTGTTCTTGCAGCTACTTTCTGGTTCCCATTAAAGTTTCATGCTGTTACATGAGACAGAGCATATAATCAAAGGAAATGAAAATAAGGGAGTGCATGGACATGTAAGCATAATATCGGTGCCAGTTTGCCAGTAGTGCGCCTGGAGGACATCAGCCTGCCTGCTCCACCGCTCATCCAGAAAGTGGCAGCACAGTCGATCAGCCCGTTACCAGCACGCGAGCTGCATCTCCGAGTGCGCACGGTCAGGGCCGTTTCGCCTCTCTTTCGTGGTGTTTCTCCTTTTGGATGCGAGCTATTCCATATATTTTCTGTGTTACACTTGGGAATGTGGAAGCTTTATCTGTTTTATTTGTTTATATTCTCCGCATCATGTATTTATTTCATTATATTGCTGAAAACAAGGGAGTTTTTCAGAATTATTTTTATTAATATCTTATCTGCTTCAGTTCATCTGAGTCTTAATTTTACCATATCTGTATTTATAGAATTAAAACTAAGGTGTCTGTTTTGCTTCTTTGCTGCTTTCTTTGCTTATTTTCTTCCTTCCTAACCATGTTAGAGATGAAGCTTGAAGGAAAAGAATGCAAAAAGAGGCTGATGGAAACGCACAGTGAGGCACTGCAGCAGACTATTAGCCTCTGCCCCTCTACTCCATCCTCCTCTGCTCTCAGAAAGGAGGTAATGGATGTGATTAGAGCTTATCACACCTTACGGTGAAAGGCTACAGTACAGTTTGGGTAAGGAAAATATCCATGCCCATATGTACGCCATCGCTTCAGGATGTGCTTTTTGCTTCTGGGCTATCTTGCTTGTTATTGGCAAGCAGCCTATTTTATAAGTGCTTTTTTTTCTTTGTTTGGTTGTTTTTTTTTCTTTTTTTTTCTTTTTCTTTTTTTTTTTTTTTTTGAGTCAGTTGGCTGTTGTCATCACAAAATTAATGGACTATTGTCAGAGATAAAGCAGCAACCTTTATCTTAACCTGAACAAATCTTTCCCTCGAAGGGTTTCCGTGGGTCAGTCTGTTTTTGATATAATATGATTTTCATCAGTATGAAGTGCATTAGGCACTTGTTCTCTATGTTTTCTGCTGGAAATAATGCTCTGCACTCCTGTTTCTACCTATATCCCATCACCCTGGCTGGTTTTGCTTTTTTATGCACTTAGCACAGGTATAAGTTTGGGTACTCCTTCTTGATTTGCTTTGTTGCATGATGAATATGAACTATATATATATATATAGTTCATATTCATATATATATATATATAGTTATATATATATATATATAGTTATATATATATATATAGTTCATATTCATATATATATAGTTCATATATATTTTTTTTTTGCAGGGGGACAAATAATTAATTGTACCATAGAATTCCTTCTAAATATATTTTATATGATATTTTTGTAACTTTAATACAACTGTATGATGTATTTTCCTAAAATACAGTAGATGCTCTCATAAAATGTAGTGTTGACTTAAAGCAAATGTAATTTTGAAATGTCTCCTCCCTTGTTCTATAACTTCAATTACATAAATTATTTGTACAAAACTCTCCTTTAAAATTTTCAAAAATGGTGATGGTGTTCTCCACTGAAACACCTAAGAGGTTAATAATTTTGAGATTTTCTTTCTTTTTCCCTATGTAACTTGTCCCTTCTGAAAGCTTAGTACAGATTTGTTCTAATTCTCTATATTTAATTTGTCAGATCTTTTGCCTGTTGTTTGGTTTATTTTGGGCTAAGCTAGGGGTTAACTTCTTACAGAGATTCATTAAAAAGCAGCTGGGTTCTTTCTGAGGACAAGTGGAAAAACATTTTGGCCAAGACTTAAAAAAAATTACACAAAATTGTGATTTTTCTCTTCTCCTCCTTCAACATTGCTATTTTCATGTTTGAAATGTTCAAACTTGAAGTCTGGCAGAGGTTTGTCCCTGGGTTTCAGACGTGGTGTTCCGCAGTTTAACAATGATCTCTGCGTTTGGCTGACTTGTGAGGTTTTAAACAATACTACTTTACGCTTGCGCAAAGATTTATATTAAACAGTAAAATTAATGTTCTAACAACACTCAAGTGGTACATTGTATATGCGTGCATCAAGTATAAATGTAGTGGAAATTTCCACTAAAAGCCATTCTTGCAGCAGCTTGCTGGATTTGCATGTATTTAAAAAAAAAAAAAAAAAGAAAAAGAAAGGTAGGGGGAAAGGATTTCAAGGAACAGGGGTCTGAACTGTAATTAACAATATTCATGTGGATGAAATACACTGAAGGATGACTTGTGGCCTCAGCAATTAGGAGTTGGAATATAAAAATTCTATCTGATTACCATATTGTTGCACATGGAGTTATAAAATCAATGATATTAGCATTTGTAAGTGCAGTAAACCTTTGAATGCTGGCCAATCGGCATAAAATATTTATTTTTGAAAATAACAAAAAGAGGGTGAAATTAAAGAGAAAAATAAATATTGATGTACATCAAAATTTGCTCTTGCAGTATGGAAGTAGATTCAGCTTGTGTTCCAAATGACCTATTGGAACTTAGCAATGCAAGAATTAATTGCTAAAACTAACTAATTTTAATATAAGGAAGTCAGACTAGATAATTACATTCACCTCTAACCTTAGTGGAATGAATTAAGAAATATTAAGGATAAGATCAATTAAGGACAAGAAAATGAAAATGGTTTTATATAGATTCATCTATTCTTGTATGTTGATTTATGTCCTTAAAAAATGTTAAGAAACAGTATTTGAAAGGTTGTTCCATATGTAGGGTTGGAGACTGTAATCATAAGGGATCTTGAAATTTTCCTCACTGAGATGTACAGTATCAAATAGCCTCGTGTGTGTTCTTGCTTTTTTTTTTTTTCTTTCCCTCTTTCCCTCTTCCCTCTCTCCACAAAATCCAGGTATCATAACCAGAGTTGTTCAGTCCCCTTCGCTGCAGTTGCTGGGCTGATTGCCTTTGCCAGGGCTAGCTGTGGTTTTAAGCACTTGGGTAAATTTTGCATAATGTCATGGGATATTTGTGATTATAGCATGCTTTATTACCAAGACTATAAAACAAAGTAAACTTGCATTGAGTGAGTCTGGGCTGCATAACTGAACAAACTTACTTTGGCTGAACTTACATTTTAACTGTCTTCCCCAAATTTTGTTGCTACTACTAGCTAAGTTGCATACTTTTGTGACTGACATTTATTGCAAGTACGCTGTCTAATCTGTCACTCTGAACGTAGCTGTAAGATATTGCTAGCATGAAAATTTATGGTTAGAATAGTAGCACCCATTATTAATCTCTAACTAAGCCTGACACAGTACAGATGTAGTCATTCGCTACAAAAATATTCCCTCTTCCTGAGGCCAGTAGTGAGATAATTATCTTGGGATATGGAGGATTTTATTGCCAAATAATTCCAGGGGATGAAAGTCAAGCAGCAAATGCTAAGTATTTTACTAACTTAGGGACACAAGTGTTGGGTGTTTTACAAGAAGAACTAGACACAGTAAGGAATAAGACCCCCCTGGGCTTAACCAGGCAGGAGGGGAAGGTGATCTTTCTAGGAGGTAGTGCTGCCATGAGGCCCTTCAGCACAATGACTAAGGCCTCTGCTTTTAAGAAAATCAGGGGAAAGGGTAAAAGTGAAGAAGAAGGAAAAAAAAAGGAGGATGAGATATTAAAAAAAAAAAAAAAAAAAATCAAAGTGGAAAAAGCAGAGACGGAAAGATCAGGGTGGCAAAGCAAGGGGCAACCACATGCCTGTGGCCCCGTGACGGGTCAGTGCGGGCACCAGTACAGCGGGGAGGGAAGGTACCAAGTACCAAAGAACTGCTCAGAGAGAAGGAAAAACTGCTGCGTGTGGCAGGACTCAAGCTGGCTGCCTAGGCCTGGCCCGGGGCCTGCTGAGAGGAAATCTGGGTGCAGATGGCTACTTGCTGTTCCTCATTCCTGGCCTGAGCGTTGCCAGTGCCGGGTGGGCAGGCACCCGCTGCCTTGGGCTGTGGGTGAGGAGGTAGTTCCCATTGCTCAGAGATTGCCCCTCTCTCATGGGTGCTGCAGGGCTGGGGTTGGACGGCCCATGCTGCATTGGGGGCGGAAAAAGTGATTTGGAATTGTCCAAACCTAGAGAAAAAAAAAAAAGTAAAAAATGCTAATCCCTATACAGGGCAACCCTTGCGCTGTGATTTTATCCATTGCAATACTTTTCCTTTGCAAAACTATGCCAGAGGTCTAATGACATGTAACTTAATACGCCCTTCCGTCCCTAATACCAGATTGGGAAATTTGCTGATGGTTTGCTGCTGCCTGCCTGCCTGCCTTCTCTCCAAAATCTGTGCTTTTTACCAGGTGCTGATGGTTCTGTGGTTAAAAAAAAAAAAAGGGAAAAAAAAAAAAAAGGAAAAATACAGGAACTCCTGAAAAACCAAAAGAGTCATTCTGACGACAGGAGGAAATGACATGGAAGAAAAAGGCAGTAAAAAGCTCTTCCCTTTTCAAGAGAAAATTAAATAAGAGTATAAGGGATAACAATGTTAGCAGAGCTTCTAAGATGTGCCTTAATATTATGGATACCTAGAAAGATGTCTCGCTCTTTGAAATTCAGCTGGCTGTAGCAGGACAGGGGTAGCTTCTGTGCCAGGAGAAAGTCATAAAGCCATCCGTGCATCCTTAAAACAGTGGTAGTTGCTGGAGAATCCTCCTGAAGCTATAATTATTCTAGCCTGACCTAAAGAAACTCAGTGCTGAGTTTTTATATTTGAACTTTTGACTGTGTGTGTGGTGGAGAGGGTTGCTTTTTCACTTCCTTAATCCTTTTTTACTCCTTCTCCCTTGCAGCAGCTAGACAGCCATTCAAGGTGCTCCCCATGCAGAGGCTGGTGATTGTGGAGAGGTGTTTGACTAAGGGATGTGACTTCATCCTTTGCTGGGCCGAGAAAATGCAGAAACACAGAAGTAGGAAATGGGAAAGTAGGAAATTAGTGAATTTGAGTTACAGTAGAAACACCGATTCTTGCCTGCCCTGTTTGTTCAGGGCTTGCTTAATAGAGCAGGCTTTTCAGCAGTTGTGCCGCGGTGTTTGAAAAAGAGACTCCAATCTCCTGTGAAATGGGAGTCAGTTAAGAAAAGAGTAAAGGATCTTCTCTCATCTCCTTTTCCTTTCTTTAAGAGTTCTGGCTATTGAACTGTAACACCAGCCACATGTGCATTAAAACTATAAAGTCCTTATGAATCTTTAATGAGGAAATGTTCATGCACGTACCAAGTAGATGGTTTTTAAGAGGCACCTCGGTTGCTTTTAATTTTGTTTCCCTCCCCATCCTCCTGACACCTCAAGGGCTCTGTTCTGCATTCCTTGCACATCTTGCTGCCTTGGGAGGGACTTGGCTCACATGGATTAAGATAGATCACCTCCTTCTGCTCCCCAAAAGTCCCTCATAACACAACCAGAGTCCCTTTTAAATCCCATTTTGATCCCAAAACGTCTGTAACAAGTTTGTCCCTTGCTTTTTCACTGAGATTTTCAGGAACAGCCCAAAGAGACATGTTGGAAGTGCAAGAAAAGGTAACGTTTGAACTAGCGTCTGGTCTGTGTTAGGACAGTGCTAAATAGTCGTGTTATAATGTTGCATTATATTTGCTGCTGTAATGAGGGAGTGGAAAAAAGAAAAAGCAGGCCTGGGTTCAGGGCAGGCAAAAGCAATGAGCCCAGTCGCATCTTGAGAGGTCACCGAGATAGCAGCGGCAAGGCTGTTTCCTGTTGACTCCACATGCAACCACTGTTAACGGCTTCATTGTTTTGGTTCGGTATTGGAAATAATAAAGGTCAATGCCATTAAAAATAGCATAGGGTAAAGAGCTGAACTTGCAGGAAAACCTCTAAAGCTAGTAAAAGTAATTTAATTGTGAGTTGGTTTAATGAAAAGAATATCTGTTCTGCTTACGGGGTTAACTGCTGAGTGCATTCAGCAACTGCAGGACTGTGTAAAATCACATCCTTTTTATTAATTTATTTTTCTCAGGAAGATTGTTCATGCTTCATAGTGTATGCTTCAAAGAGTTATTCACCTTAAAATTTGTTTCTATCCTTAAGGAAAGGAAACTGGATAGTGAAGAGAGAAAATAATACACTTTGAAAGTCCAAAGAGCAAAACTTACAAACTTTAAAGTTTGCTTTAAAGTTCTCATTTCTGGTACAGCAAAGGTATATAGCGTGAGAGCAGAGGAGAAATGGACCATGCTTATTTAGTGTTTTAGTGATTTTTATGGGAATTCAGATTGCAGTAATAGCTTAGCCTGTCTACCTGGGCCCTGTTATATAGATTGGTTAACACAGAATCACACAGAGTGTTTGAGGTTGGAAGGGAGCTTGAGATATCACCTAGTCCACCCGCCCTGCTCCAGCAGGGACACCCAGAGCATGGGGCACAGGGTGGCATCCAGGAAGGTTTTGAAGATCCCCGGAGAAGGAGACTCCACAGCCTCTCTGGGCAGCCTGTGCCAGGGCTCTGTCACCCTCACAGTGAAGTTCTTCCTCACATGGAACTTCCTGTGTTTCAGCTTGTACCCATTACCCCTTGTCTTGTCACTAACCTTGACCGAGAAGAGCCTGGCCCCATCCTCCCTGCGTTCTCCCCTTGGGTACTTACATGTATTGATCAAATCTCCTCTCAGTCTTCCCCAGACTAAACAGGCCTGCTTAGCCTTTCCTCGTACAGTGGACGCTCCAGTCCCTTAATCATCTTTGTTGCTCTCTGCTGGACCTTCGCTAGAAGCTCCATGTCCCTCTTGTACTGGGGAGCCCAGAACTGCACCCAGTACTCCAGTGCGACCTCACCAGAGCTGAGCAGAGAGGCAAGATCCTCGCCCTCGATCTGCTGGCAATGCTGCTCCTGATGCAGCCAGGATCCCATTGGCCTTCTTGGCCACGAGGGCACACTGCTGCCTCATGGTTAACTTGATCCCTGGGATAAGATAGGTCTTCTCTGAGCAGAGACACCGACACCATAGGAGTCGAGGAGGCCGCACACACATCTCTCTTGCATTTTGCTTTAGAAAGTGGGATGACTTGCTGCTAAAGAGCTTGTAAAGACTCTTCCTGGTGGTTACGGGTTACCTGCTATTGATGCACGGAGACAGCAATACCCAGTCGCTCTGGATAGACGGTCCATGTGCTTGCTGTCTTTCCTGTGCCTGGTGTTGTAACCAGTGATTGAACATGAGTGCTGGTGAGCTGTCACTACAAGCACAGCCTGGGTGCTCTGCATGTGGTGGACCTCTTTCCCCCTGCAAATGGAGCCGCCCAGCCCAGCAAACTGGTATGTTGCTGTAATAGTGTCAGCAGCTGCCTCCAAACTGTCCTTTCTCCTAGGGCCTGAATGTTTTGTCCATGAACTATGAAAAATTGGGATAAACTGATGTTTGAAACTGGTTATTGCCACTGTTGGGCACACAGGTCTGCAGTGTGCTTCCTCTGCAAGAGGCCAGCCTTAAAAAAAGGGACCCCGGGGCTACATGTCATGTTCCTGTAGGCGGCATGTTGGGCACATCTGCTTTAAAATAGGGCGGGTGATCCACAGGAGCGGCACTTGTCATTCTAAGTATATGCTTGTCTCTAATCAAGTTCTGTTCTTTCTGATATTCTGTAATATCTATTAAAGTAATGCTTAGCATTAAGGAAGCAGAGGCTGCATTTGGTTTGGGATTGTGCTGCTCTGTGGAATCAAGATTAGGTGTCACCTAACGCACAAAAAACTTGCAGGAGAGTCAGTCTGGAATTGGTACCAATCTTCTAGAGACTGTAAGCTAGAGACTTTCAATTCCTTGCAGCAATCTGAAGTCAGACAACATGAAGAAAACGAGAATCATTTTTTGGCTCCAGCTTGCCTTTAGCTGTATTTGGGGCAGATTTTTTTCTGTAATCTTGTCATAATCTGTACCAGTGTGCAGAAATGAGAACATTTAATTTGTTCAGAAGTTTATTTTGCTGATCTTTGTATAAAGCTTGAACTGATAAGGCTTGGATTGGCCAAGATTTAGAGAAACTGGTACTTTGCATGAAGTTCCCGTATTTATCCCTTATCTGTAAAGGGAGAATAAACACATGGAGCTCAGCATGTCACAACACTGACCATAGCTAAACAGCATGACACCACATAGTAATGTATTATGCCAGCTGGAACTGCTGGCAGGCAACTTAATTCAACCATCAAATTGTATCTGAGGTTAATAGTGGCAACAGCACCGGGCCATGCAGCTGCTGCTGTCCATGGAAATTTGTCATATGTCAGTAGGTTGCCTTTTAAATGTTTTGAAATGTCAGAGTTTGGTGTGTGACAAACCCTCCTGAGTGCCTATTATGCCAGGTTGTTCGTAGAGCATTTTACAAGGTACTGAAATATAATCCAGATTTTCAGGAAAGACTTAATCTTCCAAGTGGGCCAACATGCAGGAATGAGAATTTCCTTTTTGCAGACTTCATTTTCTTTTGCCTAGTGCATATTTGGCCACCCAAGAGATAAAGTGGTAACTTCACTTACAGGTTTAAGGAGTTTTTCAATTTAATATTTATTTTTGTTGCTATGCTCAACAGAAGGTTTTTACACAGTGTATTCTGGTTTTCTCACCTCATCAGACATGTAATGTACAAGCTGTCTGCACTAAGGATATAAAGCTTGTGAAATCCTTCATTATAGTGTACAATAGTTGTAATTCTAAACGTTTTAAGCTCAGTGGGAGGCTTTAAATCTGTCTTTTGCTTTCTCGTTAGTTATAAGTCACAGCTACGTTGATATTAACTTGTATGATATTAAGCCCTATTTTTTGTTGTTCTTGTAGAAAGGTATTTGGATGGTTAACTGACCTAAATAGTTTCTCATCTGTGTATTTGCTCATATTATAGTGCAGTTTTATAAGGTGGAAATTTAAAAAAAATTAAGCTCCTCTCTTAAAAACTAATAAACTCTGGATTTTTTTTTTTTTTTTTTTTTTTTTTAAACAGTATAGTTGTTGAGCTCTGAATTCAAGGAACTAAAATTAGGGATTTTTGAGTACGTGTTTAAATGCTCAAAACATAATGAGCAAATGGAGTTTTTACAATTATATTCCATCAATTTTGATTAAATGAACTTAAAGAATGTCTGTTTAAAACTTCATTGCATATATACACTACCTGTAGTTAAAAAAAAATTAATGTTACTTAATATATGCAGTATGTAGGAATGTTGCTTTAATATATTTATAATAGTGGCTGTCGGTATTTAGTAGATTCTTGTACATGTACCTGTAAAATGCACCATTTCTCTTTTCCAGCTTCCTAAAAGAAACAAGGTTTCCATTGAGAGGGATTACTGTTTGTTATGATGATTATGCAGATAAAACACTTCCTGGAAATACATACTCTCAAAAGGGTATTGTTGGGTTCCTTTTTTTTTTGTGAACACTTTATAGCAAGGAAACTCACGAAACTTTCTTAAATTGCACTTCTGGTCTAATTTACGGAAGCTATTGGGGAAGATGTGCACTTGCAAGCAAAGCCAAACTCCTGAGCGGTTCTGCATGTCCTGAGAATGACTGAAGCAGCTGGGAAAGCCTTGGGCAAGAACACATTGGATAAATGAGTATTTATGAGCAAATTGTATAAAACCTTGAAGGGTCTATAATTGGTAAGGGGGAAATCAGCTAGTACTATTACACACATGCTGGTGAAGTTACCAGGTTCAGATATATTTTGCAATTTAGGATCTTCAAGACAGTGTTCTATTGTTTTACTAGTCAATCTCAATTTGGATGCAGTAGAAACAGAATCTTTCCTAAATTAGGAAAAAGGAAGAAAGAGATCTGCAAGGAGTACTTCAGACTTGAACATGTTAACAAATAAAGAATTACCCCTCACCATTTTTCTGCCAAGCTATTAAAGAAAGGTGGAGAAATGGAGCTTCTGCTAGAAAAAAAATACACTTCAGCTTATTTAGAACTCTTTTGTTTTAATGCTAAATATAGATGCTGCTTAATTCCCTTGGGGAATATTTTTCTGTTGATACACTGAAGAACAGTGTAGCATTCCCATTAGTTTTGATTTGTATTAATGTTGTGAATCTCAAAATGCTTCAAACATGTAGTTAAGTTTATAGAGATGGTCTAGCCTTATATAAGTTCACATATTATTTTTAATAATTTATTTGGGAAAACAGATTGATTTGAGCTCATTTTCTCAATGTTATGAAATCTGTCATGTTCTTTTCCCTAAAGAAATAATTCTTTTACTCTGTTGATGTATTTCCATCCCCTGAGAAGACTGCCTCTACTTAAAAAAAAAAAAATCTACTTAGGGTAAATGATGAGTGTTTTGCAAAAAGTCTGTGTAGAACAAAAGACACCAAATATCCAAATATTGCTCTAAGTTATGTTTTCTGTTACTGTATTGAGACAGTATGAAATTTTAGTGATCATGGTAAGATAATTGTGCACCCTAGTCACTGGACTATGTTTTATATATAATGGAAATTGGTATTTTTAACATAAAAGATATTCTGCTTCCAGGATTTTCAAAAAGTGCCTATCTAGACTGATCTTGAATATTTAAGTAGATAAGAAAATACTTCTTTATGTCCATTTTAACTATTTTTATGAGATTTTTGTCAATTAAACTCTTCTTTCATTCTTTGGGATTCTTGTAATTTTTTTTTGATGATCTCTGAAAATGCTCCTTACTTCAAACAAGGACAGATTTTGTTTATCCATTTTGTTTATTTGTGCAATGTGTCTTTGTTGCAGCTATGCATGTAGCTATGCAGCTTTGACAGCACAGAGTTCAGAGGATGTGTTTGCTGTGGAGCAAAGATTGAGCTGATAATGCGTGCTGGATCTCTGTTGAAACTAAGAGCCCTCAGAAATATGATTCATATTCGATAAACTTTGGGCAGAGTGACAGCCGAAAATAAACGTACATAGAGATGAGTTCAGTACTGCATGCGCGCTCTTGTTTCTATCTGAGTCTTGGGAAGAATGGTGCAAAAGCATCTGACTTGAAGGAATTACTGCTCTCTATTAGCCTACATGTTGACTTTGCTACTGTGCACATTCTGTGTTCCTCTTGGCTCTGGATTGAGTGATCGTTCCCCACTTGATGATCCACACTGGTCGGCTGGATGTTTATAAACGGGAGGCTGAGATGTGGTCACCTGCTTACACTCACTTTTTTCTTAGAAGCGATGTTACTTAACAGCCTTTCCTTGAGACACACTACAGTGAATGCTTGCTCAGGAAATCTCAGATAGAAATAAAATCATGCTTGATCTCTAAAATATTTCGTATTTTGCCTATCTGATTTTTCACATGCAATGGAATTTCCAGTGTTTTCATAAACTTTTATTCAGTTTGTAGATTTTACTGCTAATGAACCGACTCAAGGTTGAAACTTAAGTGTAATGATGTAAGAGTTACTATTTCCTTAATTATAGCAGCTGATTAATTCAAGATAACCGTCATCTCCAATATTCCTTATGGTCTATAGTTTTTTTTACTCAGTTGACCCAAGGTTGGTGAGGAAAGCAAGTCGATTACTAGTCAAGGAGCAGAATTGTGTGATTTTGTATATGTGTGTGCATGTCCATGCGTAAGTGTTACACTTGTAGGGTGTAGTGTGTTTCACTGCTGTGCGTACCCCGTGTTACAGAAGATGCTCTCTTAAAAAGCTTGTATTGGCACATATTCCTTTACTAGTTAACCAGACTGGTTTAAAATAGAAAAATAGTCTTGTTTATGAAGAATTAGCCTATTAAAACTTTAAAAAGAGCAGGAGGGGAAGACAATGCAATTCTTAGTTTAGATATCCTGTTTTACGGTTCTTATTGCTTTAACAAGCCCTATCAATGTCAACATAAAACTGTAAGAAGTGATTTGAAGCTTTTTAAAAAATATATTTAAAATTCCCCAATGTTTCATTTTTATAAGGGTGGATTTATAGTTTTATGGCACTTAATATACTTATATTCATTGTTATGTCAAATACCATTGCCTACGGTGTCATAGCTGGGGATTGGAGAGCTGCATGGAAGATTTCAGAAGTGAAGAAAACCTCAGCGAGAATGGAAAGGATGCTCTGCTGCAGCCACAGCACGTGCCCTGTCGTCATTTTTGACAACGCAGGCAAATGTACACATCCATAAACGGCAGCGCGTGCTCGTCCAGTGAGTGTGCGCTGCACGTGTGAGCTGTGTGTGTGCAGTACATCTAGAGGGTCCCATTTCTGGCCGTCTGGGGCCATGCACTGCCTTGCACCCCAAATACTGCAGGGCTCCACATGTCCCTGAGCTCATCTGGTATGTGCACTCTTGGATGTCTGGAAATTTTGGACTAATGCATATACTTTCAGGCCAAAATAATTGATGAGTTTGTTCTTTGCCGTCTTTTATTCTTCTATTACTTTAATGCAGTTTTAAATTACATTTTGCCTACCCTGAGTTAGTGGGAAATACTTTTAATGGGAACAGACTTTAGAATGGTGCTCATCATGTCAGTGCACACTTGAGTGCTCTGATGGCAGGTACCATTGTATCTATATGTTTATAATTGCTTGAACAGTCTTATTTTTTTCATTCACCAACACAGTTGTCTAGAGTTACTTAGCATGTCATGTTTCTCACTGTGGCAAGCCAAATTTTGTATTTTTAGCAAGAAGTTGGGTATACATGGAATGTGTATACAAATATACATAGAATGTATATCCAAATTTTGTATTTTTAACAGGAAGGTGGTTATACATAAGCATGTTAATGAAGAAAGTGTGGGACAAAGTCTCTATAGTTTAGAAAATGCAAAATGTGACAAAAGTTCTTAGACTGATTCACATTTACTGACGTTAATAACTTAATGTGAAATATTTGCAGGCCTAGAGGTACTGGAGGACAGTACAAGCAGACATATAGACCGAAAGGCTGTTTATACCCAAACTACCTTACTGCTAACAGACAGTGGCTATTCTAGAGTAACTTTCTACCAGGATATATTTTCTTTATATTTGTTTGGAATAGACTTTCAAATCACAAGAAATCATTTTAATTTTTTTTATTTTCTTGTTTTCTTTTTTTTATTTTTTTTTTTTTTTTTTTTTTTTTTTTTAATATCCAGGTTAGCTTCCTATCTTGCTTTGGGCTGCAAGGGTTTTTTGAGTATATTGTTTACTCTCCATTTATTGGTCTGCATTATTTGCTGCTTCTGCTATTTTAGTATAATTGATCTAATTCTTATCTTTTTCACCATGCTTCAGACTTTGTCATCTCACTAATTTAACTCATTAACAGTTGACAGCCTGATTCTGAGTAATGTTTGCTTTCCTTCCCAAACATATTGCTATTTCTGCAACTCCTCCTTTGCTCCCAGCCCGCTCCTCTTTTTGACATTTGGATTTAACATTCACTTTTCATAATTCTTTTATACATGTGTGTTTCCAGACAAACTGAATGGCAGTTGCTAGTTAGCTAATTTGTAGCCTTCCAGATGAAAGTTTTAAATGTTTTATGCATCGCAGCTTTAACAGCCTTTGGGTAACATGAAAATGTAGAACTATAGAAGCAGTTTATATAATTTATATTTGTTGCTTTTTTAAAATTTTGACTAATTACAAGTTGTTCCACCCACATAGATTTTCATCCATCCCACACATCTGAAAATTATGATTTATAACTTGCCACTGAATGTGCTTATGTCTAAACAAAAAACAAAACAAACAAATTGAAATTTGAAATTTACTCCTCCTATAAATACAGCAGAGGTAAAAAGGTCAAGAGAAAGGACAGAGCTGCTTCCTGCACTGAATACCACGTATGTCTTGGATTTGCCTGTGTCATGTTCAGCCATAGGTGAATCTCTTTACCAGCCTCTTATTTTGATTCACTGTTATTGTAGAGTCTTCAATGTGCCAATTAACTTGGTCCTTGGGTCTAATTACAGAACAAGAAATATTCTTTATAATATTTTAGCAACTTTTTTTTATATTGAAAAGCCTGGCATAAACTAATTGTTATACTATTAAATTATACGTTAAGGTAGAAGATTATGTCCACATTAAAGCAGAGAAACAGCATAGAGGTAGAAAATAATATTAGTAACAATGTGTAAATACCTGTGAACAGGCTTATAGGCAATACTAGAATGATAAGTTAGATATGCTATGTATCCACTCTTTATTTACCTACTAGAAGTTTTGTGATGAACTTGGTACTTATTTAAATATATTTATAAAAGTGAGTTCAGAAATATGTTTATAAAAATGACTTAGGATCAGTGCTTTATAGAATATTTTGTTTTGTATTAATATTTTCATATATGTTATGTGATCCTGTTTAAAAACAAAATACCAAACCAAACAACTCTAATGTCTGTGACTAAAAGCAATGCTTAAAGGTAACAATTCATTTGGAGCCCAACTAATATGATTAAGGCATGAAAAAAAAATTCTATTAAATTATCTTTGCTACTAAGTAATAGACATGGTTTGATTAACTAGAACTAAGAACATCTGTACAAATTATGGAGGTCTGAGGGATGTGACCCTGTCTTTCATGCAAGCCTACAAAAATGCCTGCAACCACAATACTTTGAATACTTTAGGTACTTTTTCAGTAGTTTTACTGAGGGAAACATTCACCAACTATTCAATGAATGTATATCAAACTCGCTATGTAAATTTTCAGTTTTTCATTGTGGAAGGACCCATTGAGCTCTTCAAAATTCAGCGGAACTGAGCAGCAGTGCAGGAGGCAGGAATGACTGTTCTGCTCGTTTCCTGGTGTAGATCTCAGTTTCAGCCGATTGCTCTTACAAGTTTTGCAGGGTTTTACAGTTCAGTTGTTAACTGTTACTCATCTAAGATGTACCTTCCTATCATGCGATATTTTAGAAGAAAAGAGCAAACCTTAAACTACGCTTCCCCATGCAGAACTACCCAAGGGAGCCACAGAGAAACCACTTTCCAGTCTTGAAACTTTGCTAAGATTGTGGACGCAATAGAATGACTGTGGTTGCTTAGCTCAAAGATGAAAAGTTGGCAATGAAGACATTTTGATATGTCATTTTTAGAGTTTCTGATCAATCAATATTTACTCTCTCCTAACTAGCTTAGTTTAGAATATATTGTGATTATTATCACTATCTTCAACCAGAAATTCTGCTGCTTCACTATTTGTGCAAACCTTTGAAGTGTGTAAAGGATTTTGCGTACAGTCCTTAATGCTAATGGTGGTGAGGTCTAAGGGGATTGTATAGAGAAAAGGTATACAGCTTTGTGTGATTTAGAAAATTAGCTACTGTCTTTTGATCCCTGGCCTAGTAATGCTGCAGAGAACAGTCTCTGCATGCGCACAAGCCATGTAAAAGGCTTATTGATTAAAGTAGAAATAGATTGAGTCTCCTTCCTTTTCCCTTTTGGTTGATTGGAAAGAAACAATGAAAGTTGCCTTTATGCCAGTAGGTTTATTTTAATTGGATCAATTTAATCAGTGTAAAAGTGGATTCAGTTAATGGTGACAGTCTCTCACCCTCAGCAGAGAGCCAATTTTTGGCTAGAGAAGACAGCTGTACAAAATTTACAACATTTCTGCACCTTTTCTAGGATAAAAAAGGTATGTGCAGTTGATCACATTTTCCATGTATTTGTATGCTGTTGGATTTTTTTTTTTTTTTTATTCAGTCTTTTTGAGCAGTAATTTTAAGTACTTGAAAAATAAAAGGTCATGTTGTCCCTTCATAGTGGTTTGATTAACTGGCCTCTAGCAATTTGTTTCCTGGACATTGCTGTTGCCCAATTGAGGCACTGAACCTTATTCTTTCCAATAAAAACATCTGAATTAAACAAAGATCACTTGCTGCCCTTTAATTATTCTGATGAACCTCTTTGCTTCTCCTTTTAGGTCACCCTAAAAACTGTTACAGGACTGCTGTTTAAATGCACCATGTTTGCTCTTATACAGTGAGGCATGAAAGTTTTTGAGATGTCTGAATGGAAAATACTTAAAAAGACTCCTTGAATCTTTTAAGAGTTTTTGAGCTGGGTAGTATGTCAACTATACCATATATCTATACCTCCTGATCCTGAAAACATGTGTTTTTGCTTCTTTTTTGTTTTATATAAGAGGTGATTCAATTGAGAACATTCATAAAGTGTTTTCAGGAGTGTCAGCTGGTAGGTAAGCTGAGTTACCATCTTACTGAACTGCTATCAGGCTGCTGCTTAAACATTTCTCATTTCAGCAAATATTTACAAATATATATAAAAAATTATTTTCCATTGTTATGGTTTCATTTATATTCAGTAATAGCTTCTATGACATATTCAAATGCATTATGGGGCTTTATCAGTGAGAAACAGATTTTGGGAGATGTTTATCTAGCAATGCTTTCCCCTTATTTTCTGTTACCCAGCAAGTTAGATCTACTCAGTTTCATGTTAAAGTATAAACATTCTGCAATGAAGTCTTCGTAGATTATAAACAAACTTGCAAATTATAAATTTTGTAATAAGTTTGGAGACTTAAAATAAATTCAGTGCTTAAATCCTGCTGCTCAAAAAATTGCTAGAGAATCTACTGTGAGGTATTATCACAGTTTTGTTTAAGGAAAAACAAACCAACCAACCAACAAATAAAAACTCTCTTCCTCATAATCTGTTCCTCGTTGACCGTTGTTATGAGCATCCACCGCTGCCCAGGGCCGGCTGGAGGATTCTGGCTGGACTTGTAGCGTCACCCACCTTCAACCCTGGCTCGCGGGAGGGCCGAGTGCTGCTCTTGAGGCCGGGAGTGCAGCTGTGCCGGGCACTGGCCCTTGGAGGCTGAACCCACAGAGTCCCAGAGAAGCAGCACGGCTCTCCCTGACGAACCTAATAACACCTTTTGGAAAAGTGTGACCAACGTGCCAAATGCAATATGCTGTAAATACGAGATTCCGGCTACTCCATCCTCTTCTGTTTTGCAAATGTCCCTGTTGCTCATGAAGAGAATGTAAATGAATGAAAACAGAGTGAAAGAAATTGCAGTTCTGAAGGAGCACATTCATCTGAGAGCAGCAGGCTTGACTATTCAAAAAAGAAACATAAATAAATGATCTGTAATGAACAACTATGCAAAAATAATGCCATCGTTTTAGAATTTTTCCGTACTCTAAGCAGTTGGGGATTTGTTTTTTTTTCCATTTTTACGTTGAAATGAACAATTATCAGATTTGATAACAGTGTTTTAAATGCAGTTGACAGTTTGTCTGGCCCACTTCATAGAAAACTCATGCGTCATTACTATGGGATTTTCATACACTTGGAAAAAGAAGGCAAACTCTGTAGTATGTACAATATGTTCATTAAATACCTTTCCTTGTTTATACAAGTGCTCATGTCTCCATTATTCATTCAGGCAGAAACTAATAGAAAACGTGGTACATCTGCTGTAGCACATAGACCTAACTAAACAAACAAACAAACCAAAAAATATATCATTTTCCCGAAGAAAAGTTAACTTCTGTTCATTTAAAAGAAGCTATGACACATTTTTTGATGTTTGAAATATCATCTAATTTTTTGATGTAGGTTAGTGACGTTACGTTTTAGAAATTAAAGTTTGTTATTTCGTAATTGAAACAGATTTTATTCTTTTTTTTAAATATAAATAAGCTGAAACTTTTGGGGCAGAGACTTCTTGGAGGTAGCAGAGAGGAGAAGTGTCTGGAATGATAGGGGTAGGTGACTTAGAGGTGTTTCCTGTTCAGTGTCAGAATCGGTCTGATGAAGGTAGCTTTTATTTATACATACACATCTGACGATGCAAACTTCAATCTGATGAGCTGTTTGTCTAGAACATGGGGAAGTACCAGATTCAAGTGTTTCTCTTATTAAGCAAAGTTGGGTCTTCTCTATGCCAGGGCATGCTCTGCCTGCTGGGCTGTCAGCTGTAC
This sequence comes from Crypturellus tataupa, assembly GCA_034781795.1. Lineage (NCBI taxonomy): Eukaryota > Metazoa > Chordata > Aves > Tinamiformes > Tinamidae > Crypturellus > Crypturellus tataupa. The sequence continues at coordinate 543,934 of JAWLRI010000213.1, forward strand.
TTTGGCATGTCTCTGTCCCTGCTTTTTTTTTTTTTTTTTTTTTTTCTCCCCCACCAAAACCAATGGATTTCTTTCTCATATAGAATGAGAAAATAATACGAAGTCTCCAGTTCTCATGAAATCACATTTTTTTTGACCTTCTCTGTTACTACCAAGTTGCTCTAGCAATACCCTAAAATCTTTTTTTTAATACATGCCTACAGAGATATGATTTTTATTACAATAGGGACACTTGGTTTCATACTCACAAAAACACGAGAGTGCTATTTTCTGAGATATTCCTTTAAGTCTTTGGGGAGTAATAGGATTTAGATCTTTCTGCACAGCTGTAGAAAGATGCCTGCTTTTTGAGGGAGATTTCTCCATCTCACTTTTAGAAAGTACTGCCATAGAGTCTGTATGCAGAGTTTGTGCTGGGAAGATCTGAAAAGGTCCAAGTGACTCAGGCAGCAGAGTAGAGTTCCTGGATGCAGGGGAAATCTCTAGGGAACCAGTTCATAAGGGTACTGCATCCCAAAGACTCTGTGGATCACGTGCATCCCCCTGTCACTGGCAGTCTCTTACACTTGTTAAAGCATATTTCCTTTAAAGTATAAGGAAATATGTGATCTTTCTTGATTAACCAAAGATAGTTCTGTGCATTAACCCATTCTGCAGCAACTGTTTTAGGCATTGAGAGTATTTGGGTAAACCATCAGAAAGCCCTGCATTATCTCTGGGCACAGATTTTTTTTTTTCTCTCCTCTGTAGGGGATGTAATCAGGTAAGTGGAGAGACTTGTGAAATGCAACTTTAAAATAACACTCCATTTTGTCGTTCCATTATGCGTATCTGTTGTCAACAGTTTATTTTTTTAATGTGAGTTTCTTAAAAGTTTGGAAGAAGTTTTCAAAATCCTGATACTTTAATGGAGGTTGTAGATGAAATATAATCCTCATCTATTCATAACCAGTCAAAAATAAACAATTTTTTCAAGCCATTAGAGCATGCAGAGGGAAAGTTCATGAACCAATCATTTGGGGCTTTTGGCAGACCATACGGAACTTTTCTAACAGCTATTTATAAGGTCCTAATGTGTTTATTTTCACAATAAATCTGACTTATTGCTGAATGTGTTGGTTTCATAGTAAAATAAACACTGAAGATTACAAACATAACCTTTTGTAAAATCTTCTGAAAGTCCAAAGCTTAATTTAATAAATGTGGTGTTCTCTATATTGCCTGGGAAATGAATGCCAGCTCTGAAGGGAGAGGGCCTAAGCTTACTGCTTTGAATTACAAAATCAATTATCACCTATTTACATTATATGAGAAACATGTGACTCAATTAAGAATGATAACTTGATTGAGAGAAGTATTAATAAGAGATAAATGAGAGAAGGTTTATGCCTCTGCTGCTGTTGAAGGATGGTATGGAAAAAATGCTGTGACATTTAGAATGATTATAGTATATAAGCTATTTCATTTAAACATTGTTTAAATTTGTTTTGCTTAATTTTGTAATTTACTAAGATAAATAATATAACTAGGCAATTTAAAAGTACTCTGAGTGCATTTGCACATGGCTTTCAGTGGTTTACTTGGAAGAATTAAAATCAGTATATCCTAAATCATAATATTTGTGTAATTGCTCCAGTATTATGCCACTTGCCAGGAACAGAGATGAATGCTCTACTAAAGGTAATGGTCCTATTAGCCATATTTTTGAGTCAGTTTGTCAGCTCAGTTGTATTGTAAAATTTTCAGGAAACACAATTAAAGAGTAAGCAATCCATAAAAGAAACTTCTCATTTTATCTTGTATACTCAGAAATTCTGCCTGTTGTGTATGTGGACACTTCATTAGGTGTACAATTCCTGATTCTTGTAGTGAATCTTCCTAAGCTCTTGACCCCAGCGATATGTTGCCGTAATAAGACTGCAGGTTAATTACATATTGTGTTAAAGTACTTCCTTCTGACAGCTTTGAGCACTCTATTTTGAACCTCATTAGGTCCCCTCTTGTTTTTGCCATGTGGAAATGTATCACTACTGGCTATCAAACAGACTTTTGTGTAGGATTCACAATTTTATATCTCCGTTACTAAATAGAATTGATCTTTTTGTAGTGAAGTCCCTTTCTATTTCCACCAAATGCTTTGGCTTTCACATAATGAAAAGTTGCTTTATGTAAGTTTTGTTCCGCTTCTTATATGTCCAATTCTGTCGGTGGGAAATGGGCTTCATTATGCTTTGGTGTAACGCTGAGCATCCCGTGGCAGAGACTGCTTTATATAGCATAACATTGTTTCAATATATCATTTATTTTCAAAAGAACTTGAAACGTGGCCATAGAATGTGCTTTATGTGCATGCTTTGTTCTCAGATAGAAGCCTGCAGGATCTCAAACAATTAAAAAGAAGTTGTCATTCCAGTTGCTGAAATGCTAGTGCTTTAGGGATAGCTTGGGAACAGCTCCAAGAGACATGGCTGGGAGGGTGGACCTGGATAGCAGATTGTTTTTAAGAAAACATCCTTCTTCTGAGTGATTTTATGTAAAAGAAGAAAGAGACCATTGAAAGCCTTTTAGAATGCTTTGTATTTTTGGAAATGGTTTTTCAAGTTCAGAAAAAAAAAGCACCAGCTGGCCTAAGAATCTTAATACACTACACAGTAGTTATCTGTTTTCTGGGTTACATTATCAACATTTATAAATGCCAGAAAAGTTGGTCTGTGCCAGGTTATTCTTTGCAGAAATGGGACAAGGCTTTTTGCTAGTGGGAAAGCTGCAAGTTTCTGATATTTCCTCCAGTAATTACTCTCCTGTAGAGATTTTTATGAATATTTTGTCTTCCCAGTGAATTATTTTAGCCATATTTTTGATTAGTTGAAAGGGGAAAAGGGTTATGACAATAAACATGTTCATCACATTTCCTATTTTTCTGAAAGTAATTAAAACTTTACTGGCAAGAGCTCACACTGTGGTAGCCCATAAATCTTGCATAGATCCTTAAACAGTGGTCTTATAAATAAATTAGGTAAGTAAGAATGAGCACATTGGCTGTGAAAGAAATTTTTAATATCACTATTATAAAAGTCTGTATCTAGGCAAATGTTCACAATTTATGGCATTAGCTTAGAATGAACACTTGTCCCTAGATCAATCTAATGGGTAAATCTGGGTAATTTTAATTTGTTTAAATTTAATATGTTTAAATCTTGTTTTAAAAATTTGTTTCCCCCTGTTACTTTAACTCTTGTGTAATATGTGAAAGAGAAGAACTACTTTGATTTCTTACCACATAGGACAAAAGTCCTATGAACTTTATTCTGATCTCCATAAGGCAGGGAACACAGCATCTGTGGTTGATCCTGCAAACAACTGACCAGTCAATCTATATGTATATTGGAGAATAGGAAAAATATGTTTGCACAGTACAAAGGAGTTTCAGGTCTGATTGGGACCTTCTGGATTCTTCTCTAAGATACATATAAAATAGATGAGCATTTTTTTTCATGGACATGAGTCATTGAACCAAAAACCTACAAAGCATAAGAATACTTCCAGTTCAAAAACTTACTGATGAAAATTCTGGAATTGCTCTGTGTTTTATTTAATGTATAAGTGGTTCTGATCTATCAGTTTAAGAAAATGTAGCAGTGTTTATTTGTGTCTAGCTGTGTGGAGCTTTAAATGGATAAAGTTGTAAAGGTAAGACTAGTCCTACTCTAACCTGTCAGTAAATCAAGAACAACATTTTACTCTAAATGTTGACAAAAATTCTAGCTTCTTTACAGTATTCTACCTCCCTAAACAAACAAACAAAACAAAGCAAATAAATGTCGAAGGAACAGACAAATTCCAAAGGTAAATCTGAGGTATAAATGTGTTTTTGTTTGTTTTTGTTATTCTTTTCCCCAATATCCTGCTAAGAGACAGATAGTTTAAATTCTGTACTGAAATTCTTGCCCAGTTCCACTTGCAGTCTCCTAGGATCTACTGGAGTGTGGAAATTACCATGTTCATTGGTTGCACTTAGCACTTGCAGGTTTTATGTCAGGAAGTGCTTTCCATCTGTAGCATCCATATATGGTTGTTTTGGATCAGTCACCTGACAGAGATTCAAATTTGAAATTACTGTTTAGAATTAGCTCTGCTTTTCATGAGACTAGAGCATTCTTTTAAAAAAGAAAGAAAAAAAAGAAAAAGCCCTCACCTATCTACTTTTTCAACACTCACAATTGTTTAATATCAGCAGTCAACAACTCGGCACTTAAAAGCAATAAAATGAATAGTTAAATACGCCATAAACCTTATAGTTCATACATATTAAACAAGTGTATTATCATCAATTATGGAGAAATATGTTCACAGTTGCAAGTAAAACTGCTAAATTTGTATGATGATGATGATTTCTGCTGGGTTTTAACTTTTAAATTTTGACTTTGGTATCCACAAAGGATTTTTGAGGCCTGAATAGGAATATTTCCATTAGCAGTTTCATCAGTTGACAGTACTTGTTTCGATAAATCATTTACATTTTAAGTTCTTTGGAAAAATAAAAAGTAGTAAGACGTTACCAGAAATAAAGCAAGATACTGCAAACCTACTTGTGAAGAAAATTTGAGCCTGCACCAGAGGTTAGTATGTTACTAGAACATTTGTAAACATGTATTTTTATTTCAGAATGCTGTAGGAAAGTTTGTTTTGTGGTTTCCAATTAGAAATAAGCTTCTTCTTTTGTTATTTATATATATATGTATTTATAAAATATAATAACATATATTTGCATATGCTTATTCTTTTTTTTTATGTTGACAATTTCTTTTTTTTTTTTTTTTTTTTTTTTACTGTTTTGCTTACAGTGCTAGCTTTTTTTCTTTCAAAAGTCAACTGGTTGAAGTAATAGGTAGTGTTCATTTTATTTCAGATAGTACTTGGCAATAGGGACCTTACAATCCTTACATTTCCATCAAGTCAGTCTCTGTCTCAGCACATACCTGCTCCACAAGAAGAGGTAGTAGTTGAAAGGAGTGAAGAAATCCAGTCCTATAGGTCGCTTGTATATAACTCTAGTCAAATCAGGAGGTTGCTGAACGAAATATTGAACAATATTGTTTTCTTGTTCAGGAGAGTTCTCCAGCTAATGAATCTAACTGTGTTCAGTGGTGACATTTTTTTCCATTGTGTTTGTAATTCATTTCCGTTGGTAAAGTGTAATTAGTTAAGTATTGAATTTGAATTGTGCATTCATTCTAATTGGCATTTAAGCAAAAATGATCTTTATTTTCTTGATGTGAAAAATATTGCACACTGATGGATGAGCATGTAATCTGTGTGAAAAATGTTTTGTTAAATCATTAACACTAGGTTGTTTGTCTGTTGAATCAGCGACCTTTTGATGGCAACAGAGAATTCACTGTGATAGTTTTTAATATTCTTCTTTCCCATTAGTACAAGGAGCAAGAGTTTTAAAGCAGTCTCTGTTTCACTTTGATATGAATAGATAAATTGTCAAAGCTGCCAACAAGAATGCTTCCGTATTACGGGGCTATGTTGTAAGCAACACTGCATACAGTGTTCTTGCTGGTAAACACAAACTGAGCACATTTAGTGGAGCAGCTTGGTTCTCATCCTGCAGCTGAATGTAATGAGTTGTAACCCTGTGACGAGATTCACAGAACTGGGTTAGTGTGTGCTGAGTGGGAGACGGACAGGGGATGACGTGTTCTCTGAGCTGCCCTTTCCCACTGCTATCAGCAGAGGCAAAGGGATGAGAGTGGAATACATGCACAGCGCATATTGTTCTGCAGAAAAGCACCATTTGCTAGAATTAACCCATTTTTAGTGCCCTATATGGGAAAGGAAGTGCAAAACATCATATTAGGCTTCATGCTCCATGTGATTTCTAAATTAAAAAGAATGATTTCTAAGGTATTGCCTGCAGGGTTTCTGAGGAATTAGGGGTATTGCACTGTGCTGTTATTTTTTAAGAGGTTTGACTTGCAAACCTCAAGCACATACCTTAGCTCTCTGCATTGGAAGGGAGCATGTGTCACATTAATTATGCTCACAGCTCCAGTTTGCTACTACTACTGTCTTGTTTATTTTTTGCTTGCTGGTTTGAAGAGAAAGTTGGTTCTCATCATGGCCTATTTCAAAGCATCTGAAATCTGCTAAAAACAAGCTAAACCATAGCCAAATGGGTAGTAAATAATACATACAGCTCTTATAACCAGAAAATTTAGCAGCTTGCTAGCTGAAGAAGCCACTAGGGTTCAAATCAGCAAAGAGATGCAGTAGATGTCGTGGTTCTCAGCGCTGACATGGGCAGCTTTCAGAATGCAACTTGTGTCTTCACTTCAGAGACTGCAGCTCTATGTACAGGGAGCGAGAATTAGGTGTGTAGGAAGAGCATCCAAACGAGCCATGGTGCCAAGGGACAAAGCAGGCACCAAGTAGCTTGCAAAAGCACTGAAGTCTGTCATATTTTTTTTTCCTTTCTGGACCTTTGATCTGCAGCTTACACTTTTTCTGCAGCCAGCCCTTTTCATAGGCATTACTGATTCAATATTTTCTTTTAAAACTTGAGAAAAGAGAAAGTACTGTGCTTTTTGACTTTACTCTCCTGCTGGGTAGAATACCTGCTTAGCAAGAGAAATACTCAGATTTGACCTCCCTGGTGCGAGCACATTTTTGTAGACATTAACTACCTTGTAGGAAAGACTTTGGCCGGCATGCAGGTCCAGCTGAGGTGGATCTGTGCCAATATGTCATCAGGCATTTAAGATTTATAAGACTAGAAAGAAAGAAAAGAAAAGGAAAAAAAAAAAAAAAAGTGAAGCGGTCAAGTGCTTGGTATTTCATCACCAAGAAGAAAATGGGTTTTGCTATAAACATCCATTTGACAAAATACAGGGGTGCCGTTTAGGGGGTGGAAGCTCCTGTCTGCTGCTTCAGCTCCTGCGTGTCCAATTGAGGCACGAGTCCCCTTAGGTGAGGAAGACCCAGAAAGTGGCTTTCTCAGCTGTAACCAGTGGGTTGTCAGAGGTAAGATGGATGGTGACACTTCCCTCTCCCTTAGCTAGGCCCTGGGATGTCAGGCCTGATCTCTCCTCAGATGCTGTGTACTATATGCCCCATTAATCCCATGGGCCTTGGTGTGGTGATGGTTTATCTGCGAGAGCCACCCCGACCCTCAGGGACCTGAGGAAGGCGTTAGGGAGCAACCTGTGGTCAGTGAAACGAGTGATGGGGATTGAGGTGGTTCTGCTCCGGGACCCACTACCTTCCTCCCCTGAAGTTTCCCTTCAGATGGCCTAAGTGCTTTTTTGGATCTAGGCCAATACTTTTGCTGTCAAGCTCCTGGTGGCCTGGATACATTACTGTGATTCTGCGAGGCTTTAAGCTGTTGCCATGTTTGATATGCTTTGAGTACTTAAAAGTGCTGAATAGGATTTCTGCCATTCAGCTCAATTGATTTAAGCTGTGGTGATGAGGTTCTGCTCTGCAAAGTTTGTATCCAGGTTTGCAGATGTATTACTGACATGGCTGATTAAATACAACAAATTTTACAGGGCCGAGGATTGGCTACATGAAAATACCTATAAAAGAAGACTCCATCCTCTATAAAGGGTATCATTTACTGGGTTCTCTGGCAACTGTTTCTGATGTGCGGAGCTGAGCTATTTTCAGACCTTCTCAAGTCCGCTGCAAGCAGTGGCCAAAGGACAAATCCTGAATTTGCTACCAACTTTGGAGCTGCCAAATAGTCACCTACTCCTAGCCTTCCTGCTTTCATATTAGATACTCATAGTCTTTTAACATAAAGGACAAATTCTGTGTTTCACAGACAGTTATGGTGAACTTTAATTCACAATTACCTAAAATTGAAATCAGTATGAAGCACAGTTGTTAGTTAGGTTTCAGCTGAGAAACTTTGAGATAGCATGGAAAAATGGAAATGATGGATGGAAAGGAGGAAAGATTTTAATATCTTTTTGTAAGAGGAGAGATACAGTAGGGTCCAGCATCAGCTTTCTGGAGAAGTGAAATAGTCACTGAGAAGGTTTTGCAGAAGACAGGTTGAGAGCTTTTTGGGATACCAGGCAAATTATTACAAATATTCATTACATGAGAGAATATTTTAATTAACTAACATGAAACAATTAATCTTATAGTGCTTTTAAAACTTCTCCTTAGACGAATGTTGTCCTGTGGGCCGTGTTATTTATGATGAGGAAAAAAAATACACAAGCTCAGAGTGCATCTCCTATTCATGTGTGGAAATGTAAATTTAGTTTGTGGAGGGCTAGGAAAATCTGGTGTGTGAAGCAGTTTCTTTCCTGATGAAAGGAAGGAGACATTTTGAATAAAAGGTTTAATTTGTTTTGATTTATGCTAAACTAATCCTTAAAAAAATATATGTAGCAGCATTGATTGAAATGCTTGGAAGAGTTCTCAATAGTATAATGATTTACTGATGGGTAGATGTTATCTTTGTGCTCCTTATGTCTCATGTAGCAAAGAGATTTTTGCCTTCATACAGTCAATTTTTATTATATTAATTATCCTAATATCTAAGTAGTTCATGGCAGTACTACAGAAAGATTAAAATTCTTATATTTATTAGTTGAAATGATATTTGAGGGTAATAGTTAAAACTTCCAGTTCAGTAAATCTATTGTCAAGAAATATTAAGAAGCATCATCTTTTTTTTTTTTTTTCTCTTCTTTAGAGGCACATTTAGATTGCATTTTTTAGGTTTAAAAGATAAAAACGGCCAAAAATTGGAGGTATGATAACATATTTATATTAAATATTATCTAGGAAAATGGAAATCTAATGGGATTACAATGGAAAGAATCTGCAAAATAGTTGTTGGAGGAAGACAAAATGTAGAACATGACAGAAAATGACTATTTTTCCTTGAAACTCAGTGGCTAGAAGCTTAAGCAGAAGGAAACAAACTTAGGAAAAATCAGTGATGATTAAAAGTGATTTGTTTTGAAGTAGAGTGAGAGAAAGTTCTATTAGGCAACTGTGGGCATGAATGAAAGGCTATACTTTGCAAAAGGCTTTTGATATCATCTTAGAGTTGAAAATAAATCTTTCCTTTGCGCTAAGTCTCTAACCAATTAAACACATATGGATTCCTGTAGGTTAGCTCTAGCTGTATTCTTACTTCATGATAATGCATTGATGTACTCATTTAGCTAAAATTCTTAGGTGGAAGTATTAAGTATTATACTTTTTTTGCATACATCTCAATGCAGATGTGAAACAGAATGTTTCTTACCAGTTTGTTTTAAATGCATATTCCATGGACATTACTTAAACAATTGTTTTGCAATGTAATAGATTGTTTGAATAGTTGTACAAATCAATTGAATGTATTCTAGAAATAACTCTGTTATAATTCACTCAGATTTGCAATGGCATTACTTTTCCCCATTACCTTACCATATGGTAATGGGGAAAATTATATAACAAAAGTTGTATATAAAAATCCAATATTAGCAGTGGGAAATGACAGGAATCTAAATAAGCTAAGTTGTGAAGTTAATTTATAGAGCTCTTTAACTGATGGATAATATTCTTTTTTTTTTTAATTTATGTAACACCTGAAGTTTCAGCAAGTAACCTAATTGGATTTATGAGCATCAAGGCTCCTGCTCTCCTTCTGGCTTGCAGGTAGTCCTGTTAGCGTGACGTGCAGCCGGCCATCCCAGCTGCTCGCTGCGCTCGTCTGAGGCGTTACGCACTGATGTCATTAAGATAACACTCGAGGTGGCAGATGCAGTCATCTTTCAAGATATATCGAGTACAGATTTAGAAATGCATGCATTAAAATAGTCACCAGGGAGCACCTTTGCTGCATATATATATATATATTTTTTTTTTTTTTTTTGGTAGGAAAGTAGCTATATTAGAATTTATTCTATATGAACATGCTGAACCTTGAAGTAAAATGAACTGTTGCTGATGAAGCCCTGGTCTGTATGCTCTTAATCAGAAATGAGGATGGGCATTATAATGAGAAATGCAGTTCTTAATTCACTTCTCAAACCAGCTGGAAATAAAATTAGCCACTAGGAAACCAGTGTGGCACCAGAGAGGCCAGGTCCAAAGGCAACATCAGGTGGGGACGAGGTTTCAACAAACGAAGGAAACTATTTACAGGCTGGGGTGGCCTGCCTATATCTATGGAGGAAGGTCATCACGTGCCAGGGCTGATGGCTCTGGGAACGTGATGTGGAGAAAGTGAGAGCAAGGAAGTAATGAAGGACGGTACGAAGCAAGTTGGCAGAGAAGCTTCATTACTCTGTGTAGTGAGAAAGACTGAAAGGAATGTTTATCTAAAAGCCTAAGGTATCCCAACGGCATTCAGCATTAACTCTTCCTCTAGTGTTCCTCTTTCTCCGTCTTTGCTTTTTGCCTCCTTCCTGTCCTGTCTCCACCAATTTTTTTCCCCGTGCTTTCAAGGCCAAAGACCTGTGTGTGTTCCTATGGCCCAGTTGTATATTATTACTGCTGTGGTGGTTTTTATTTGTAATAATGTTTTCATATTCTAGTTATGAATAACTTGGACATTTATTTTAGCAAAAGAAAAATTATTTTAAAAGCTGTGACTTTACCTGAAACAATAGGAAGGAAAAAAAAAAAAGTAGAGGTCATTGTCACATATTTCAAGTGAGACCAAAGACATTTGCTTTTTAAAAGGACACACCAAGTCTTTATTATCTTTAATGGGAGAGGTTTGTTTTGAAATAAAGATCCCTCTCATGGCACTTCTGAGGCAAAGAAAATCCAAAACAATTTTTCCTTGAAAATCTTAAAAATATGCATGTGTGGCTTGTAAAGCATGTGGTATGGGTTTGAGGAATGTGTAGGAACTGTGCGTTTATCCTATAGGTCTCCTTACTTTTCAGTGTGCTTTGCTCTGTCATTCATCTATATTTCTTATAAAATTTCAGGAAAAAAATCTAAATTTTCTGGCAAGTACTTATGGAAGAGAATGTGCAAGTGTAAAATTTGTGAAGGGAAAATGGTTATGGGTGTCTTTCGGGGTAGTTGGATGGGGAACTCATTAATTCCAGTGTCTGCAGAAGAAGCTCGTTTTATTTGATGCCTTACTGGCACTTGTGCTTGTTTTCTAAATTACTTACACTTGTCTAAGTTATTTCCAAAGGCAGAGTTGGTATAAACAGAGGCTTCGAGGGAAAGGGTTTCTAGACCACTTTTTATGGAAATTGAATTCTTCAGAGCTAAAGTACTTATAGACAATTCTCCCGTATTATGCCTTAAACCACTTTTTATTTTGCTTTTGAACACTTACAACTTTACAGGATTTCTGTGTAATTACTGTTCCCTTTGCTAGTGGCTGAATAAAGGCCATAATTATTTTTTGCTTTTCTGGAAAAGCATTCCTGCTCTTGCCGATGCTAGACTAAATTCAGGTGTTGTCCCAGCCTGAGCAATCATGAAGACTGGTTTTGAATTTATTCATTCCTTGAGATCAGTGAGGGAGATAAATGAAGCAATAACAGTGAGGGTAACGGAGTGTTCTCACATCCACATCCCATCACCAACTAGCAAATGTCTGCAGCTCTCAATATTTTTTTATAAGTGACTTCATTTTTGTAATACTATTTGTAAAGATTAGTTCTTTTTTAACGACATCACACAGAAACAATATATGGGCTGAAAGATGTGTTCCTCTTGATATTTACAAATGATGATTATGTTAATTAATTTTTAGAAGCTTTTTATTTCTGTGTTATGAAGTCATTAGGGTGAATAAACATTTTAGGAAAGACTATTTTTATTATATCAGTTTACACTGGATAGTGAAGTATCTTATTTTTGGCCCAGAACTCCTGTAAGATTATTTAAGGGTCATCTGCAAAAATGCTTGTCTTTCCATTACGGATAAGGGTGGAATTCTTTCTTCTTTTCTTTGGATGTTCAAACCGTGTAAGAAAATATTTCTCTGAAGTTTGAACTACATTTCAGTAAAGAATTGCTTGTATTGTTCCAAGTCAATAGTGGTTCAATAAGAAGAAAGAAGAATCAAGCATTTCCTTAAAAAAAAAAATATTATTATATAAAAATGAAATCTCCATGGTAGAATAGTTTGTATATTTTAGAGGTCACATAGCTAGAACAAATAAATCCACAAGTTCATTATCCCAATTATTCTGATAATTTAAAGTGCTCATCTCCCTGTTTTACTGTAGAAAATGAAGTCAGATACATTTCTGAAAATATAGAATGAATTCCTACCTAATATTCCATATGAAAGATTGTGATTATGTTGTTAAAGAGTGACTCAGAAGTTTGAAATCTGACCATTGAATAGATGTTGCTGGAAATTTGTAATTGGTGACTAGGTGTGGTTCCAGAACATTTCTTATTAAGGAAAAAATGCTGAGGTGCTTTTTGCCCTATTTCTCTCTTTTCTGTGCAAATCCTTTTGTTCCACATTGGAATTCTACTCAGAGCTGACTTTTATTTTGAGTTATTTATTTTCCTGCCCCTCAATGGTGGGCTGTAGTCAGCGAGCACGTGTCAAGAACCCCAACCCGTGTTACGCTGCAGGAGCAGACAGACAAGTCCCTGGCGTGTAAAAGCTGAAGAAGCCTCTGCCCCTTTGCAGCCACCCATGGTTTCTGTGCAGAGCTGCTGGGCACTTGCTGCATCCATGAAAATACAAAAAGATACATGAATAATTACTTCTGTTGTGAACTTCATTATTTTGCTGGAAAAGCATAAATGATTTTTTCTTTATTAGAAACTACATTTTGTTTTGAACTATCGATAGCAAAGTGATAATCTAATGGTAGAGACTAAACTTTTTTTTTGCATTCTCATTGCAATTTCTGATTTGTTGGCATTATATTTACAAGTAAACTGAAATGTATAAAATATAAATTAATCCATGTGCAAGCTAGAAAATATTTCTGATATATACCTACTGAAAAATATTAAAAACATTTATCTGAATGTTTGTCCTACTTGACAAAGCTTTTTTTTCTCACTTTTCCTTCTCTGATTTCATCCTCCAATTAAAAGGCTCAGAACTGATGTAGTTTCTGTAAGCTCTATGTTCTGGTTATGATATAATAGCATTAGAATGAATATTCTCTAGCTATCTGGGAGGATTTTTAGTTGGGCTTCTTTACATCTGTCATATTTCAGCTGTCATTATTGGCACTTGCTTTAACATTTTCAGACTTGTTCCTTAATGATAAGAACCTGCTAAGTTACCAAAGGACACAAGTCATCATCCTTGAGTAAAATACTATCAGTTTATGCAATGACCTTTCTGCTGCTCTACTCATCTTTACTCCCGTCAATGACAGGTTTGAAACTTCTGATTGTACCTGAAGTAATGCAGACAGTAATGGGTTATGATCTAGGTGAGACTTTTATAATAAAAGCAAGAGGAAAAGCATAATCAAGGAAAACATAAAGATGTTAAAAGCAAAGCAAGCCCTTCTCATCTTCTCACCCCCCATCCCTAGCATGTAGCCTTTGTTTCTCTAAGGGCACAATTATTTTCCATATGCTTTTTGTGGGAATCTTTTAAATCAAAATAAATCTAAATAAGGATCTATCTCTCTTCGAACTTAGCTTCAGTACAATGATAGCTTTTTTTCTAAATCTGGAAAGTGGATGAAACATCCTCTTCTATCATTAAAATCAACAAACAACTGTGAGAGGTCAGGGCTTTCAGAGGAACATCGTGTGCTTTAGATATCGATGATATTGGATAATGGTAGCAACTAAATCAAGACATCTGCCTGTTTCTCTCCAGTGTGTAACTAGCAATACACTCACCAGCAGTGCAGGTGAAAATATGTTTTCTCAATATCCAGAATATCAAAGCATAATAAGCAATGAGTCACAGGCTCCTGTACAGAAAGTTGTGTTTATAATATCTTCATGCTTATTTTTCCAATATCATCTTAATTCTTTGTTCTTGTATCCAAGGCTGCTAGTCTTGACAATCAATATTGTGACTGCAGGATATGTATTAAATGTGGTCTTTCATCACTGGCTTTGCTACTTTCCTACCACAATCATAATGAGGTTTTAAAAGTGTGCCTTTATTAAGGGTCCTGATTCATTTAATGGGCAAAACCTCCAATTGATTTAGCTGAAGCATTTTGTGTAAGAAAGAAATGGAAGATGTGATGTTATATATTTTTGTTGTTATTGTTGTTTCATAGTAATATGCAAAATGTGGAAAGCCAGTCCTATTTCACTGGAATTTGGCATCTGTTCAACAACTACTTGCTCTTCTCAGAGCTTTTTTGGAAAGTTTGCAGCACCATAATGACAGCTTTCTAAACACAGATGTCCTCCTGGTACAACCTATAATTTTTATGAAAGATGTATCAATGTCAGGAATTTGAATGAAGTACTGGAATTAGTTGAACATTTTTGTTATGAATATGTATTCAGAATATCTGCAGTATGTACAGCGGAAATAGGGGGAAGAGGCTGCAGTGACTAAAGGTATAGACTTTGATATGTAATACCCCAAATGTCTCCATGTAGTTTAGGATAAATTGGTTCTTTTGTTAATGGAATGTGCATATTTTAATTTTCTTGCAGCAGGTTCTACTATATGGACTTATATTGTCAACCCTGAATCTCAAGAACACATGTAGGTAATGAGGGGTTTGGCTGGAGAAGGTATTTAAGAGCTGAGTGGCCTCCAGTAGCTATTAAATGTTCTTATAAAGTCCCATTATAGCCTCTTTCTCGCATTTCATCTCTATCTCGTCTAAGCTATCGGGAAATGTTTCAAGCATAGATTTCCCCTTCTGAAGGCAGCTGTCTTTGTTGAAGTAACTCCTCCTTAGTGTCATTAGTAAGGAAAAAGTTAAGAGATTAATGTGCAAGGTGATAAACTCTGAGCTGCTTGTGGTAGATAGGAAAGGCATTTGAATATTTTTACTTGTGGACTGTTATTTGCATGTGCATGCAAATTATGTACATGGATGGAGGAAGATACTGCTGAATATTTATTATATGTAATTTATATAAGTTCAGGTTTGTAAGTGAAGAGGAAACTCTCCTCTAATAACTTATGCTAACATTTCTGATTACTTTTTAATGATATCTGTCTGCTTCATATTTTTCTATTTCTATTCATATCTGGTTGAACCATGATGCAGGTACATCTAGCAATTTTAATAAAATCAGGGGAAATATAGATTTCAGTAAACATTGTAGTAATTATTTGCACCAGCTGCGCAGCCTTTATGTAAAAGCTGCAGTTGGTTTGACTAGAGCTAGCTTCATGTGATTTCCATCTGCCCATAATTGTAACAGGAATTTGGTTTTGATTTATTTTCAGGTCATGCCACTCTATATATACACCCACACCACTAATGACACGTCATACAGATTCAGAATATTTACTTTAAAGTTAGAATGCTCTGTCAGAAATAATGCAAAGCCATAAATGCTAGTTATAAAGTGGGTTTTTTCTCCTTTTTTTTTTTCTTTTATTTTTTTTCTTTAACTTTAACTGGGTCATGCTATGGTCACTCAATATTGTGATACTGGGGTTCTTCCCTCGACTTTTTTATTTTTTGGTTGATGACAAAATCACTTGTGCGCGCGTGTGTGGCCCAGCCTGGATCATTCCTTAGATCATAACTTTTTCCAAACCTCAGCAGTAGCTCTTGAGGAAAAATGTAAACATACAACCAATTTACCCTGGTTTCTTTATTTAGCTCAGTGAAAGTTGTATTTTTTTAACAGGAGTATATTTAAAAAAAGAAAATAGATTATTCTAGTATAAAAACAAGAGTTATAAGTAATTAAAACTTTTACTCATTTTACTTATTTTCTTTACATTTTAGTCTTCAAAAAGGGGCAACGAAGAAAATATCTACTGTGTTAAACTAGAAGTATATGAAATCATTTTGGAGTAATACTTCTTATCAAGAAAGTGCCAGGATTGAGAGTAGTGTAATCCTCTACAATTTTCTGAGACTATCCTTACTAAAATGACCTACCGAATTTAAATGGAATTTAAGACCAGATGACTTAGCTTGTTTGGGACAGTGTGATTGATGGGCACTTTTCCTTGAAATGGCCTGGCTTCCACTAGCATTATCCTGGGCTTTTTTATCTGTCTAGATGATAGTTTTGAATTATACTGTTTTTTCCTATGCTGTTATGGGTTATGAGGAAACAGAGCAGAGTTTCCATAAACAAGGACACGGAGGACCAAGACCTTTTGCCTTATTTGGACTGGTGTTAAATTCACCTGCCAATGATTTCCCACTCCTATAAGGGATGATCTAATTGCAACGTTCAAGCGCACTTAGGTGGGTTGACTGTTAGCACAAAATATGTCTAATTGCTCAACAGATTATTGTCAGTTTTCCCTGCATAAATGTGGATATTTTCACTGTCTAAACCTCAGAGTGTTATCCAGCGTAAAGTATGAAATGCATCAGTATAGATCTAAGAGGCTACACCGGTGGAATAATGTTTAAAAAAACATGCGTAAGTCTATGCCAACGAAGAGTCTCCTTTCCTCCTCTTTCGTGCAGGCTCATTTCTGCAGGTTGCTCCAATCTGAGTCATTATGTATTTAACATTTTCTGCAAGCAAAAGGATCTACGTTTCATTCATGAAGTTACAGTCTGTTATATTGCCTGGAAAAAAGTGGGCTCTTATATATATATGTATATATATACACACACAAGTAGTGAATAATCCTAAAACATCTAAGTAAAATATGCTCCTGTGGATTCATTTTTAAAAGGGCATCTGGTTGTCTTTGCCAGCTGTTGGTACTCTGGAGAAGTCATGGTGTCTGCAATGGTTTGTAGAGAGCTATTTGTTGATGGGGAATATAGGGACAGCTGCAAGTATGCACTGTGAAGTAATTCAAGTAATTCCAACATCTTCCTGACCAAATAAAGACCAAAAAAAAAAAAAGTTGGCTGCTGCCAATACTAAAAAAAAAAAAAAAAAAACCAAAAAAAAAAACCCTAGTTTTTACGTTTGTTAATAACAAATGTCATCAGCTGTGACTTTATAAACTCCTGGCACTGCCAGCCAAAACCAGTATGTCGCACAGAAGGGAAGCAAACTGCTGTGAGAGGGCTAGGTAATAGGGAGAGGACTGAGTAGCAGCAGGATGACAATTGGAGCCTGTAATTCCTTCCTGTTGTCTGCTGGGTCTTCTCACATGCCTTGGCCAGATGGTCCTCAAGAACCCACTCGAGCACAAAGCTCCACACCTCTATTTCTGCTGCTGTTGTAATTGCGCTTACTTGATTTGTTTTCGAAGACCATGGACTTTTGTCTAAAATTAGTTATAGACTACGCAAATTTCTCCTTAATACCTAAATCACCATCCAGGTCCTTCCCCAAGCTCTGCCTCTTGCTGGTACTTTTCTTTTTCTCTTCTTTCCCTTGTCCTGCTTTTTGCTCTGCCTGATGGCTTTCTAAAGCCATGGTGAATTTTAATATTAACATTAAAGCCTCTTTGGCTTTGCAGTACTTACATTCTAGAAAGTCTCTAAGTACAACCTCTTGATTGCAGGTTTAAATACATAGTTCTTGTCTCACCTTTCTTTTTCTTTTTCCTCCAAAAAATGTTAAAAGATCAGTTGAAACATTCATCATCAAAGCAGCATGTAGACATTAAGCTACAACAAAAAATAAAAACTAATGTAAAATCATTGGTCAGATGTTGTGATATGTGATCATCATTGTGAACACAGACCTGAAAACAAAATGCAGATTACTTAAAAATGCAGTTCACTAAGATTTTAATTTACTCAAAATCATTTTGAGTTAAGTAGCTTTTCTGGGTTAATAATAAGCAATGTCAGCCTAATGTTCATTTTCAAGGTTCTAGCTGTAGCTCTGGATGGAAGTGGAAGTATATTTGCAGAGTACGCAGCATAAAAGTCTTCCCAGGTCCAAGTTTAACAAATATAGAACCTAGTTTACGTGGAATTTTTTTACAACTTAAGTGACTGACTAGGTTGACTTTTCAAGTTGAGATGTTAAGGGCTTTAAAGTATTTTTTTTCTTTTTTTCCTTTTTTTTTTTTTTTTTTTACCGTCAAAATTGTAGTCTCGTTCTGCTGTATATAGGTAGCTTTGCATTTCTTATATGTAAGATGAAACTTCTACATAGAAGTCAAAATGTCTTGTCACCTTCTCAAGGATTTTTAGTGTTATGTGATGCAAGATGAAAGCTGAATTTGACCTTTTAAGAGGCTGAGAACTTTGGTAGGCAGAGCACTCATCAAAGCCAACACTGAGACAAAGTGGTTTTGACATAACAAATTTTTGGAACAGATCAGCACAAGTGACCAGCAAAATGCAAGGATCTTTATGTATGATTTGGAATCAATTTGACTTTGAAATTCGTATATATCCTACTGTGGACTAAACACTGTGGATTAAACCTTGCCCTACTGAGGGCAGTCATGTTTCAACAGGACCAAGATTTCGCCTCATGCACGTTTTATTTGCAGTAAAATAGAAAGCCATAAATAAGGTGACTCATGCCGTTGAGTGACCAAAGTACAGACGCATCAAGATGCGCAGGAGCTGTAATATACTGGAGCTGGCCAGTCTGAAAAAACAACAGTGGTGTTATTGAGCACCAGTCATTCCCTATGAATTGCAAATTGTCAAATGACGAACCCTGACTCTCAGGGAATTTATGGCAGTTCTCTCCTAGACTGCTCATCTAAAGGCATTTCCTCAGCGTCCGCATCATGAAGAGCCTTCAGACAATTCAATAGTAAATCTCTGTGGGGACTGAACTGAGAGCAGTGTCATGGCCTTGAGCACTGTGCCAAGAGCAGATAAGTTTATTAATGCTAGTGAAATATTCTTTATCTGTGCAACAACTGATCCCCTGGATTGCCACCAACTGCAAAATGAAGCACCTCTCTGCCAAATACGAGGAACTGTGTACATGCCAGGACACAAAACTGACCTGTTTATGCCTCCCGTGCCAGCTGCTTTGCATACATTAGGTGGGAATGTGAAGTTTATTAAGTGTAAAGTGCACAGCACAATGATTAAGCGAACTAACAGGCTCTTGCTTTGCTGACCCAATTATTTTATTCATTCATTGATTAAAACGTTTTTTTCCTGAGGCAAAAATGGCTGTGAAGCTCATTTTGAAAATTACAAATAGGAAAAGAATTAAAACAAACAGATTGTTTTTTAACATCTAACCTTAATCCTCTTAGAAAAATATGTTTTCATAAACTACCAATGATGTAATGTTTCTGGTGTTACTATGTAAAATAAATCCATTGCTTTTACTTAAGACAAAGGTTAAAATTGCATTGCATTTCACACTTTTCATGTATAACAGTAATACAGTATGTAAAAGTGATAATTAATTGCTCCTCCTCTTATGTCTCTCTAGAGATCTGAAGAATAACTTAATTAGCACAATTGAGCCAGGGGCCTTTCATGGACTTTCAGAACTGAAGCGCTTGTAAGTATTAATTCTATTTGAATTATCCTGAAAATTGGGTTTGTATCAACATTTCTATCCTTTGGGAGCTCAAATATGCCACCAAGCAATAATAACATAAGGACACTGACTGTAGAATGCACTTTCTGAATTTACCGAACCTTTTGCTTTTGTTTCATTTAATGTGGGGGGATATTATTACTATGTTTAAAATTATCTGTTTGTCTCTAAATATCCTATAAAGAACATCTAGAAGACTGTAATGTATCTAAGATTAATAACCTAGGAGACAATGTATTCCTGCAGAAATTAAGCAGAATGCAACCTTATGGTTTCCTACATAGAAATGCTATTTTATGTTACAGTATACTAAGCATACTAAGATTTTTAGCTATGTTAGGTCTAGCTATGTTAGCTAGGTTAATTTCTCAGGAAGAAAAATAACATGCTGAAGAATTTTTCTACTGTTCTCTGTTAGATTCGCTAGTAGATTCACTATCAATTAGTCTGTTTTCTTTAAAGAATGGTTTTCTAAAGAAACAAGACGGAGGCAGTTTGCTCTCTGCTCGTGGTGCCTGCATGGCTCTTTGGAGGCGGCCACTGGCTGGAGTGGCCAGTGGGCATCATACTGCACGGGCTTCCCTGTTCCATCTTACAGGTAGCAGTGTTTTCTAATACCGACTGGCTGCTTTTCAGTGTGTCTGGGTAGCAACCCTACGAGACAGCAGTGACGGGGCTGGAGCAGCAAACACGTTTTTAATGCAGATACAAGGGTAGGACGGCGAGCTCCCCGCTCGCTGTCGCTGCAGGAGCGGTGCCGAGGCGGCGCCGTGTCCGCGCGCTCCCGTAACACAACCCTGACCTCTGCTGGGAGGAGCGGGCAGCCCGCGCAGCCCCGCGCAGCCGCGCGCGGACCACAAGTCATGGGCAAAACGTGGGGCTACCGAAGGAGGAAGGGCAACGCTGAGGTTTATTGTGCTAGGCTGCCAAATGCGTATTGCTATTACGAACACGTATTGCTGGAAGCAATCTGGAGACGATGGATAGATTAATTATTAGGTTGTCGCGTTTGGTACGAAGTGCTGTAGTTTTATAGCAAACAAGACAAGCTCTACCCTCCCTCAGGCTTCTGGGGTAGCAGACAGCTGAACAGCAACAGCAACTGATGTGAACTCACACTGAACACAGCGTACAGGAATTACTTAAGAACATATTTTACATTTGCTTCCTTTTTCTTTTTTGTTTTTATTGTCATGTGTGAATAATACTGTGAAAAATCAAACTTAACGTGGTGCGGTGTTAACTGCAGAGATGAGTCAGGTGGCTAAACTGCAGCCTGTCAGGATCAACATACGAATGGGATGGAGAACTGGTCGTGATCATTCGCATTGGAGTGGCAAACTGAATTATTTCAAGGGTTTACTCAAACGTGTACGCATGAAGCTGATGAAACGTGAAAATTTATGAAGCATTAATGTTATAGCTGTAGTTTATTCACTGGAGGAGTACTTTGTACTCCCAAACACCAATTTTCCAAGTTCATAATAGTAAGGTAAACATTTTACTCCTGATAAGAACCACCAGCTTTATACATTTGGAATTGGACTATATTTATATACCATATATTAGCTGGGAGGAAGGTTCAACAAGCTGTCTTTTGTGCTTACTAATGTTTCTTTAAGAAACATCTATAAGGCAGAGATTTTGGACATTTTCATTCCTCTTAGTATGAAAATAACACTCATTTAAATATACTTTAAGAAAAAGTCACATAACCTTTTGCTTTATTAGAAAAATGCAGCTTTACCGTGTGTCACATTTTGAAAACTACGCCCTGATTTTGGTGAGTTTAGATGAAGTTTGCTTTTGCTGCCCAAAGTACTCCCCACACGGTGATGAGTTGTCTCCTAAATGTGGAAGTGAGGCATTATCCCATTAAGTATCCTGGATTCCTGTTACAATTTACCTCTTCTTTGGGGAGGTAGGAAGGGGAATTATGTTTGTCTTAAGCTAACGTTTTTAGTTTTTATAGAAGAATGCTGCTTTCATTATAAAAACATAAAAATTAATTGTTAATATGCAGTTATTGCACAATGTGGTTATCCAGCCTCTTTTCTTCTGCCATTGTCTACTTGATATCCCTGACAGGCGTTTAGGAAATACTTCTCGTGCTGTATTTCATTGTTCAATTGTGCAACAACATATTCTTTGACTGATTAAAAAAAAAAGGCCTTTGTAGTGGATTCTAAATATACTGCCTTCATTTTCTAGTTGATTTGATATATCTCCATAAAAGCAATAACTGGATTTCTCAAA
Source organism: Crypturellus tataupa (assembly GCA_034781795.1). Taxonomy (NCBI): domain Eukaryota; kingdom Metazoa; phylum Chordata; class Aves; order Tinamiformes; family Tinamidae; genus Crypturellus; species Crypturellus tataupa. Next base: position 565,717 of record JAWLRI010000213.1, read on the forward strand.
ATACCACCATTATTTTCCACGACTTCTATGTTGTTGTGTAACAATAGAAAAAAATAAGAGAATATGAAATATAACATTGTATTTACTAAAATATTTACTAAAGTTTTTACTAACTGAAAATATGTATTTGGAAACCAACACTTTTGTGTTTATGCAAACACTTAAAATCTTTATATTGTTGAAATTATATAAAAACTATTCTTGGTAAGAAAGAAAACTGGAGTCAGAGCTGAAAACCAAGTGTTTGAAAGTTAAACATTAGTTCAGAAAACCCCACTGGGCAGTGAAAGTGGACGTACCACAACATAATTCTTCATACCTATATCTGTTTCCTTGCTAAAAGACCCCTAAGCATTGTGTTGTATATATGAATTACTGCACTACAAACATCCACTCACCTTTCTTCAGACAAGTTATGGAACGTACTGCCTCATGGTAACTGTGGTCTGAGATAGCCACAGCCATTGCTCTTAGAAAAGCTCGCCAAGTGTTTCTCAAGAGTGACCTTTCCTTCTGACTGAAAAATTAATTGCCCCCTTGTTTCTCTAATTTCTTCATCAGGAAAGAATGCTGTCTATGCAATGAGGCAGTAGTAAATAGTGAAAATCCATCTTTGCTGGACACTGCATGCAGCAAATTACAAATTATTATTTTTCATGGTTTAGTGCTGTCATGTATCAGTGGAAAAAAATAGGGAATGTGAACAGTGTAATGTTGTACAGCTGCTAGCAACTTGATAAAGACAGTTCTTTTACTGAAGACCATTTCTACTTTATTTTATACCTCTGCACATATATAATCACATTTTAATGCAATTAGTGTGAAATCCAATCTAGTATATTTGATTGCAGAATATTATTCAATAGGGTTAATACAAAGTTGTGAAATCCATTTAATTCGGATATGTTTTGCTACCAAAATGATTTATTTTCTTTCCTTTGTTTCTAACTCTTTAACAGTCAAAATTAGAGAGCCTATATATGGTTATTTGTCCATGTATACAAATAAGACTGAATTAATGTTTCTGTTTTTTTGTTTCAGAGATCTTTCGAATAATAGGATTGGTTGTCTAACACCAGAAATGTTTGTTGGACTTAACAATCTTCACAAATTGTGAGTATAACACCATTCTTGTTTTGTAAAGGAAAAATACATTCTATCATGTGGCTTATCTAAGGATAGTTGGTAACAGACTTTCATTATTTAAAAAAAAAAAAAAGAATAAAAAAGAAAAAAATGAGTATTTGACTATCATCAAACTTTACAGATGTATTTATTTGTAATTGCAATATCTAGCAACTGCAAAGAAATAAATAGCATTTTCCCATTGAAAAGATGGTTCATATTGAATAAGAGTTTTCTGTTTGAAAATATGGAAACAACTGAACATCAAGAGCACAAATGATAATTCATAAAGTTGAGTCTTATACTCATTAAAACATAGATGCATTAAGCTTTCTATACAGTACAGCAGAATTAGAATTTATAAATTTGTTTACTAAAGTGTAGCACAAAAATATTTGAAGAGACATTAAGCATATAATGTATCAAGTCAGGTTTAGAATCTCGAGGTGGTTCCAGTTGCTTCAAAAATACCAGTTTTAGACTCTCCACTTAAAGTGCTGTATTTTACGCATTTTTTGTCATGATATTTTGTGATTCCTTAGTTTGACACATGCAGCAGCACTGGAATGTGTTGTAGGGAGCAACATAATCAACCTACATATCCATAAGCACGCCAGAGAGCTTGTCAGATCAATAGATTACTAGGGCTAATATAAAAGGAGAACCCAGCAAAGATAAGACTATGATAGTGTAATGGGGTTGTTCAGTTTTAGAGAGAATCAGATGACCTGGAAAGACGGATAAAAATGTTGTGACAGAGTTTGCTAATGATACTAAGTTCATCAGAGTGTTAGAGATAAGAGTAGATTATGAAGAAGGAGAGAAGTAATGTACAAGACTCTGTGACTGTACAGAAATGTGGCAGATGAAATTTCATGCAGTTAAATATTAAATGATGCAAGGGAGAAAAAACTACCTGTTTTAAGGTAACCGTTAAAACAGAGGAGAGACATTTTGACACTAAAATAGATAATTCTTGGAAATACCTGCTCAGTGTTCAGTTTCATTTTCAGTCTGCTCATCTCAAAAAGCTTGAGAGAAGGACAAAAAAATGTACAAATTCTTGGACAACATATGGAAATTCTAGGAAGCAGTAAGTTGGCTGGGACTTTACTGTCTGGGAAAGGGACAATTCATGGAAATGGAAGTATGACAGAAAGCAGTAAAACTATGCATAACAGAGAGATGGACATCAGTCAGGTTTTTTGTTGGCTCTCAAGATGCAGAAACTAGAGAATAAGATAGGATCTTCTGTATGGCAGATGCAAAGCACAAAAGGAAGTATTTTTAAACAAACACAAAGTCAAGCTGTGGAAATCCTTGCTACAGGATGCTGTTAACAAGATTTTGCATGAGTTCAAGGGGGTAATGGACAGGTTTATAAAAGCAAACTGCCTTGAGGGCTGCTGAATTCATAGAAGCTATGTCTGGTTCAGGAAATTCTAGGCCTCAAATAGTTGGAGACTGAAAGAATAAACAGAGGAAACAACGTTTTGTTATATACTTGTCAATGTATCTAATGACTTAAATGGACATTTGGTCAGACCCAGGAAGGCTTTCTGCTGTTATCCACATCTGCTTTCATTTCTGAATGAGAAAAAAAGGTTGTATACTGCTTTGTAATAAGTGATTAATCTCATGCTTCATTTATATCCTTCCCTGTTTTTCCAAGAATGGGTCAGGAGAAATCTTTCTAAAAGAATCTGAGGGACACCAGGTAGAATGTTGAAAACTGGCATATCTCTCATAAATGAGGATACTATACCAGATCTTCACCAAGTTGTACAAGTGAGAACAGGTGATGGAGAAAGCCTTGACAGAAAATCAATGAGCAAAAGCAGGATACTTTTTTTTTTAACTAATCTCAGGCTGCCAAATTAGATAAGCGCAATTCATTTTTTGAAGGTTGCGGTGGTTTTGATTTTTAATAATGCGTAAACATGGTTATGACCAGATTAAACATATCCCTGCTTATTCTAGTTACCTATCCTGGGGTCAGTTAGTCTTCTCTGAACATGAAAATCTGGGGAGAATTTTGCTAAGTCCTTGTACATTATCATTAATACTGCCTTGGCCTGTCTCACGTGGAAATCTCTATTCTTGTACAACCCAAGTAAATATTTATCTTTTCTTTAAGTCAAGGCTAGCTTTCATATGTAATTAGCTATACAACCTGGACTTCCTATAATGCGGACTTCTGAGGCCCCAGTTTATAGTAGAAATTGGAATTAGACCTTCCTTAAGTATAATTCTCAAGTGACATTCTTGTTACACCTTTCACTTTGAATAATACTATTTACTGAAATTGCTGGGACTCTGGTCTTCAAGAACACTCAGTTCTTCTTATGCGATAGTTTTCATAATATTCACCATTTGTTTGTTCTGTCATTACAAGATTTCATTTCCACATGCTTACATTTCTGTGCCAGAATCATTAGTGAGAGCATTAAATACAATCACTTTCTGCAGAACACCAGTAACATCTCAGCCTGCCTCACTTTTAGTCTGTCCAGTGTCTTAAAATAAATGTGCTTATCCTCAGGTTCTCCATGCTGTTATGGATGTTGTTATGTCCATGTGTCAGTGGAAAAAATGATGATTCTGGTAATTGTAGACCTGTTAGGCTGACCTCACTTGTATTTGAGGCAGTTACTGAAAGAGCTTGGAGAGAAAGAAAAACAGAAAAAAATGTTGGGAAATTGTAAATGGGAAAAAAAAATCAATACATTGCTATTGAAGATGTATCATGTAAGAATATGAAAAGATTGCTAATTTTGCAGACAAGGAGAATTATTTATTGATTTTAGTATTCATCTAACATGATGCTGCATAAGCAGGAAAACACCATAAAAATTCATACTAGTATTTTCATGTGATTGGGATTAGCATAACAGGTCTGTAGTTTTCCAGGTGTTTTCTGGATCTCAAGTAGTGCTGCAGATCACTATTGTAGCAATTCTGGACTTGGTCAGGAATACAAGATGCCCTATTTCCCATGATGGTTCTTTCACTGTCTTCAGGCTCCTTTAGGCTTAGCTGAGCAGTTTGTTTGGCTTCTGTTAGTCTTGAGAAAGTTAGTTCCTGGTTTGTTTCTTAAATTGTTTTCCTACAATTGACTTAATGAAACTAGGGAATGCTACACTGAACATGGTCATGGACCATGTCATGGGCATACCTAGTTATTGACTTATTACTGGTTTTTTTATTATTATTCCAAAGTTTGTTGCTTGGAAATCAGAAGGCTCAATTATACATTTTCTTTTCACCTGAAGTGACTCGGTTCATGATTGCTATATAAAAAGTTATGACCATCTTTGATAAGGGTTTTTTCCCTTACCAAACGAAAGTTAAAAGCAGTGCTACCCCTGGGTCAGTGATTATTTTGTGGAGAATTTCAGTCACATTCAAGAATAGCTGTTTCCTACCATTCATATTATTATTTACTCTTCAATCTTTATCTCAGAAATCTCATGTAATGATACATTTGTTGTTAGTGATTATTTGGGTAGGGATTTCTATTTTGCCTGTTGTGTAAGAAGCAGTGGTGGTTCAGTCACTGCAGGCTAATGCGACCTGGCGCTTTTCTAACACTTTCTAGATATCTTGCCCCTTGGAAGCTCGTACACAAAGTTTCTAACAATCAAACCTTTAAAAATATATTTAAAATACATTAAGTCACATTCCTATTGCAACTGATACCTCTGAATTTTGTAATTTCTAGTAATTCTAGTAATTTCAACAATAGGAAAGAGCAATTCTCTGGAAGGGCTTTGGGGCAGCCTTTAGTGTAACATCGCTGTAGGTAACTGTAGTAAGGGAAAGATGACAAGTTCTTTAGCTACTAATGGGTTTTAAAGCCATTAAGTAAAGTTTATACTACTGAAGCAGTAGTGTGGAGAATCCATGTGCTTTGATTAATGCAGTTTTTCATTTTGGGAACGATGCAGAACAATCCTGCATTACCTTAGTGTGACAAAGTACAGAAGGATCTTTGCAGGCTGCTATCAAAGCCAGTAGGGAGAGCCGTGAGTCCACTGGAAAGAGAACAGGACATAAATCTTAATGCGCCTTCTGTGAAGTGCAGAGATGAGGTTTTCCCTACCGTGTTTATGAGCACAAATATCAGATAACCAAAAATAAAAAATAAAATTGTTCTTGATCTTAAGAAATGTAAGTCCGATTCAGTTTTTAAGAAGTTTGGTACAAGATGAGCTCTGATTTTTAATCAAATGATGTAATGCTTGTACACGGTAGGATGAGGGAATGTCTAAATGCTTCATGAAAATGAAGGACAGGAAGTGCCTGAGTTTTCAGGGATATTTCAAAGGCCCTTCACAGAGGTGAAGTAAAGGCTGGCTGCTTTCGAGCAGTCTGGTTTAGAATGGAATAATCTACAGGTTTGCCTTAAAAATAATAATCACTAATAATATCTTTTAGCATTGATTTCAAAGCATGCATACATATGTGCTCCACAAAAAAATTCCAAACCTCTTAATGATGGCTGTAGAAAACACATTTTTTTACTCAGATTGCAGTTAGAGTTTATATTTCTGTTTATACTTAATTTAAATATCTGGAGTGTGAAATAGTGGGGCAGGATCATTGTATGATATACCTGAGCTCCTTTTGATTAGTCTGCCAAATTTTTAGCCCTTGAGCTTTTGAGATGCTGCAGCCTTAAGCGTGTTTCAGCAAGCAGTTACTGCTGAATCTGCGACAGGCCTTCCTCCTTACTTCCAACTGTTTGATTAAAGTACATCTGATTTATACTTCACCCTGCCTCTGAATCATCAACAGCAGTTAGCTTTATGATAATATTATGCCGTAAATTCTCTAGTGACTTTGTTGCTGTCATTGAACAACGAATCATATTGTACAGTGCCAGAGGTAAAGCACAAAGCGAGTGATGTAGTGAGTCAAACTGACCTCGCTTTAGCAACCCCAAGGAAATATCAGGTGGAACTTGCCCTCCCTGTACTTCTCTTATTGTTTTTTTGCCCTTCCTATCCCCAACTTTTCCCATAGGAGGTGAATCTGTCACCATTGCATTCAGCTTTTGCTTTTTAATGCTGTTCATAACAGTGGAACGTACTTCATACACTCCTGCTTTCACTTGCGTTCTGCCTCAAAACTGTCCTTTGTGACACACAACTCCCTTTGACTGTTCCATGTTATCTGTCATTCATATTAAAGCTTTTGACAAAAGTATTCTGTTTATTCTATGAAAGCATATGAGTATCTAGTATTTTTCTATCTGGTATATTTCTATGAGGTATATGAAAAATAAGTCTAAGACCTTGGACGTTAGTAAAATGTTTTACTTCTGATATAACAGAGAGCACACATTTCTGTTAATGGAGTTAGTTAATAGTATAGTAAGTGCTGTCAAACTTGGAGTGCATTAATCTGTTAGATTTGAAATGTTTGCAAACTAGGTTACATGCTTTTAGAACAAATGTCCTTTTAAATCAAGCTAGGCTGGCTTTTCAAGATACCTGAAATGCTGGAGTTTGACAACACTTTGGGTTGGAGTTTTGTCATATAGCATGTGATTGGCAGGTGAACAACACAACCAGGCATTTAAACTTACAAATAAAATGATATAAATCTTTATTTTATTACAGTTTTACTTGATGCTAATATTAATACACATTCATACATACAGAGGGGTGTAACTTGATTGAAACGTGAAGACATAAAATATTTGCTGTCATATGTCAGTTTAGAAAGATAAACCTGCCCGGCAGTCACTAACTCTCTAAAAGAGGAGGGACAACCCATTCCTTTAGCAAAGTGGGCTAGAGGAAGAGGAAAGAAGAAATGCAATGGTACAGTACGCACAAGCTTAAGTGACCTTAATTCGATGGACTCATCTCATTGGCACTCAGTGCCCTGAATTGATACAGCACAAGGTCCATACATTGGTGAGCCAGTTTGTCTTTCTGTATTAGGTGAATTTGCCTTTAAAGTACCATAAAGAAACTGAAGTGTTCAGAGCTCATTTTTTGCCTTTTAATACTTCGGTGTTGAAAATTGTATTCTGAGAATTACCTAGAATACAACAGTAGGATTAGTGCTGTTTCCAGAATATTCCCCAACTTTCTTAAAATAATTTTGCAAAGTTTTCCCACCTTTTGTGTATGAATTCACTCATCTGTACAGATTTCTGTAGAACCCATTGCCCTTGATGGTTTTTAGATTTGCCACTAGTCGGACATTGATGCTTGTCTAAATTCTTACCTTTTTAGGTAAAATATCCTTTTTAGCATAAAAAAGGTTTAACCTATTTTGGAGTAATATAAGTTGTTTTCTTATAATGCTAAATCTGTCCTGAAGAATTTGAGATTTTGTAGCCACTTTGAATGCGTACTTTTAGGCTTCAGTCATTGGCTGTTTTGTAGAGATGGAAATCGACATTTATCAGCATTTCAAAAATAAGTATTTCATGTGATATGAACTGTAAATCTTGGACTTGACACTGATTTTTGATTTATTGGTATAGCAAAAGACAATATTACTTGACATTAAGCATTTATTGCTTATATAATCGAGATCCTGGTACAGCAGTACAATTAAGCTATGTAAAATTAAACAGCAGATATTGAGCCTAAACAGTTTGGTGATCAAGAGCAAAAATAGTAAACTCTCTTAGAATAAAAATGTTCTTAAGAATTTAAGATTGGGAAAAATAAGCTTCTATCAAGTCCTTTGTAATAAACTTGATTTGTGTAGTTACTTCGAAAACTTGTTATTTGAAGTAATTACTTGAATTCTTCTCATGATCATTGAATTAAGATGTGGCTTTGATTTCTATATCTTGAAGGAACATTCTGCAGTTGCTATAAAACATAACAGGTCTCGCTATCTAGTCACCTTTTGATTATTTCAGTCTGAACTCTAGAATATATTACTGTTGCTAAACATGTACAGATATTCCTATTTATTAAAATAAATTGTATGTGTACCTGCTGTGAAAATAAAATTAGTAGAAGTGTATGATTTGATTTTAATATTGTTGTCATTTGTGAAAAAATAATAGATAAATTCGAGTGTTTTTATTGTTATTAAAAAGACATAATTGTTTTAGCAGCATTAAGAAATCTGTACTCTACAGCAACTTTATTTTATTTGTCATAACTGATTTTTTTTATTTTTTAGAAATTTATCAGGAAATATTTTTTCAAGTCTCATGAATGGACTTTTCTCTGAGTTGCTAGCTCTGAAAGCACTGTGAGTATGCTTTAGTTTCTAAAGTTGTAAATGTTTAAAAAGAACTTTAGAATAAACAGGGCAGAGCTTGATATGATTTTGGACAGGATTATTTCTGTCTATACACTACTAATTTAAAAGATTTTTTTTAATCTGTGACTTTTATTCTTTTAAATATTTCATTTTGTCTTACATTTTTATCTTTTGGCAACCATCATATGACAACATATGACATCTTATGACAACAGTATTTTAGCATAGTATTTTCAAACTTATCTGCAGTGTTACAATGTGTGTTACTTATTTGTCCCAGGATATCTTAGTTGTCTTTAAACTGTTTGAATCTAACATAAGAAAATATGTTTATCGGGGATGTTTGTGTACCAGTTGTGATCTTCGTCTTTCTAGGCATTTCAATACCGATTCACTCATTTGTGACTGTAATCTGAAATGGGTCTTGCAATGGGCCAGAAACGCTTCAGTTCGAATAGCAGAGGAGACCGTTTGTGCTTACCCCAGCGCTTTGCAAGGACTCTCCTTTCGTAACCTGAAAGAAGACCAGCTGATCTGTGGTGAGCTGTGCTTTCATTTGACATTACAAGTGGAAGTTGGCTTTCTTTCTCATTAAAAGAAATGATGCCAAACAAAATGTGTTGTTAATTCTGTCTTTCTTACAAGCACAAGAATCCCAGGTAGACTGCACAGAAATAGGAAAAAAACAGCTATCTAGTTTGCTATAAAACAGAATATATCTATTACAAGAACACTGCTGTCCTGTCTGTATATCAGCTAACATGTAATTATGATCTGAAGTATTAATCCATGATGGTAGCTCTATGTTGCATACTGTGCAACATGGATTCCTAGAGGGTTACAGAGAAAGCTCCTTTTAAGTTATATGCCTGAGAGTGTGACATAAATGTCTAATTGCATTATTTTGTTTCTCTTTTTTGTAAATCTGTACTGCACAACATACCACTGTGTCTTGGGATGAATAGAATTTTTATAGTGGGCTTCAGTTAGGCAATTGCTTTATTTGAAAATCTATAAATGCAATAGCTTTTTTGAGAAAGCTTTTCTGCTATAGCAAGCGTGATGGATGTGGCATGGGGAAGAAAATAAGGAAACACGTATGAGTGAATAAAATGCATCCGAACCTGAACACTGTATAGCAAAGAAGAAGCTAAAACAGAGCATTCGTTGCTATTACATCCTGCAGAGAAAAGATACTGGACTAGGATACTGTGCTGATGCATTCCATAATCAGAAATACAATTTCACACACACTTCATTAATCACAGAATCTTTAGGTCTTTGACTTTTCTTGAGTGGCAGAAAGTTGCTGGCATAGTAGCTATGCTAATATCATATAGAAATAAAAGGAAGGTCACACTTTTATCCTAGTAACCGCAAGAACAAATATACGTGTTTGCTAATATGTTTATAGCAGAAAGGAGATCAGGCTTAACTACAGTCATAAGAAGAATTCAGCTTTGACATCAATAGCAAATTCAGGTGTTTGCAAGTTGGACAGGGTTTAAAAGAAGATTTAAAAGGAAGTGAATCCCATCCATAAGATTTCAGGAAAGACATGTTAAGAATTGTGAATGATTCAGTGGGTGAATTTGTAAGAAAACTCAGATACTTGTCCAGAGAGAAATGAATAAGGTCTTTTTAGTGGGGAAGGGAGAGGAATTTTTGGTAGCTGGCATGAGTAAACATATGAAAATCAGCAATACCTCTCAATTACCAAGTCACCATTTTATAGAGACCTAGTGCTGACACCTTCAGACACACCCATTTTCCATCAGGATGGATGAGAAAAGTCCTCTTCCTTAAATTGCTGGAGAAGTCACAAGAATCATTTAAGGACTACTAATTGATATTTGTAGGTTGCCAGTGAATATGAGCAGTAACTGCAAATTTTACAGAGGGAATGAAACTGCAGCTTCTCGGAATGTCATACTTTAATTCATAGAAGCACTCCTTTCAGCACCTCTGATACAGCATTTGCAATATCCATCTTGCTCTAACTATTTATAATGTCCACAGAACACTTGACAAGGTTTACAATGACTGCCAGTAACTTGACGCTGCTTTTAATATCTGCAGAGAGCTCCACAATGATTATATTTGCTGCTTGCTCCACCAGCCATGTGATGTCTGCCAGGTGCTACGTGGTGTTTGCGGTATCAGTTGTGTAGCTCATGGTGCCCACAAGATTTTGTGATTTTGTCTTTGAGTAACTTGCTTTGAATTCAGTTTTAATAAGAGGGTACCAAAGTAGCAGCTACTGAGAATTTTGGGAAGTAATGTGTGTTTGGGATAAACATGGACATAATCAAATTAAACAAATCTTAAAACATTAAGTACTACTTTAAAAACACCTGTGTGTGACATGTACCTTATAGATGCTAGGAGCAGTCATGAGGTATCACAAAATGAGTCAAGAATGGAGGTGTAAAAATAGAAGTAGAGAGAAATGGCAAAGATCTTTGTAGATCGGTTAGAGAATGGACTGAAAAGTCAAAGATGTGAAAAGGGATGAAGAGAAAAATAGGCAGTCAAAGAGTTTATGAACTGCTATAGCAGACAGTTTGCCGTGAGCTTTTTAGGGTTATTTTTTATTTTTATTCAGGGAAAATTCATCTTTGAAATTTCTACCTGGCAAATCTTTCTCGTGGATCTAGCATTGAAAATGGTTAGAAATCTGCTTTGGGGACTTGCATAAAAATTAATTTAAGTAACTGCATAGTTCTGGACTTCACAAGAACCTGCTTACCTGTTTCATTAACCACTTATATGAGCTGCTTAAATCTTCTTTACCGAAAATCTCCAGTTCTCAGAAATGTTAAGCTACAAAACAATTTCTGATAATGTTGGAAATAAGGCTGAAAAATGATTTGATTAAAAACTGTTATAGCAGTCTTCTGCCTTAATTGTGAGGGACTGCAGAGAGTTCTTCCTAGCAATATGGATAGAATATCCTTATGAAAAGTGTTTGTGAGATTGGTATCATGCAGTGCCTTGTTACTGTTTCACCGTGACTCCAGCATTGACTTGCTCAAATTACAGGAGGAAAATTACATTTCCCTGAATACGGTCCTGTAAATTCCACCTGAGGTCTAAGAGCAGCCTGAGATTTTCCCTTGTGTCCATCAGCACCAGAAATAATTCTACTGGATGAATTCTTTACTCAGTAAAGACCTGTATGAATTTTTGTCTTAATGGGATTACAAATGATTGCTCTTAACGTTGAGATTTAGTTATTTATGTTGATGAGATATTAGATTTAGTTCCTCATTCTCAGACCTGTATTGATGCTATTGAGCTAACTGCACTAAGTAATAAAAGTCCATTTGTTCTGTGAATGGCAATTGACCACTAGCTCTAATGAAGCCTTTTGCTGCTGAGAAATGTTGACTCATCAAAACAGATGATATTTGTGGAAAGTGTTGACTTCCCTGTGTCTCCCAATTAGCTTTTATTTAAAGTTTAGAAAATAACTGACATAGAATATATCAATAAACTTTGAATTAAAGGATTAACCTCAAAGTGATGTAAATATTTGCTGAGTTATCCTAGAAAATTAATACTCTCTGGTTCTATGTGCAAAATTCAGTCTCTTACCAACATTGCTAAAATATTCTTAGGCATTGATATAATTTATTTCTATCCACTTTGTGACAAAGAAAATTTTCTTTGTCTCATACAAGTTTCCTACAAGTTAAAGTTATTGCTTTTTGCATATAATTTTTTTTCTGTGGATACTGTTAATAAGAACAATGCTATCTCTATGACTATTTTATTGCTTCTGCTTTTCAGAAGAAAATAGAAAATGTCATTAAGAAATATAATTTCTAGACTTGTCTTGAAGTCTTTTGGTCCTATCCTCCAGGCCAGATTTTTGGCTCTGGCCGCTTACTTGATCTAGCAGTACAGAAGACTTTTGTCCTGAATCTTGAACACAAAAGTGGAGGCATCCTTGATAACAGAACCTCTAAGAAAGATTTTATCACTTTTTATTTATGAGGAAACCTGTGGCTGTGAGGAGTTCTTGGACTCTGAGTTGTCCTTTGGGAACCCAGAAAATGGGCAATTGGTGGTAACACATGAAACTTGAGTCCCCAGACCTCCAGCATGTTTATTGGAGAAATAGGCAGCTCTTCATAAGAATTCCAAAAACCTGGAGGCTTACTGGGAAAATATGAGAAGTAAACTGAGGTTTTTTGAGGAACGAGTATATAACTTCTTAAATGTTGAACTGCTTTAACATAGGACTGGATTGTAGGGCAACATTTGAGAGAAGATATACCATACACCTTTATTTGTTCCCTTATCATGCACTTCTCTGAAAAAGCTGTATCTTGGCAGTAATTTCAACTAACAAGGGTGAAAGGAACCAGTTAGCAGAACTAGTATTCATTCCTTTTATCCTACTCAGTCAACAAATTTCCAGAGTAGAGAAACAAATATAAACTCAAATGTTACATCCATTCCATTTTTAACTGAAATCTCAGTGAAAATATAGTGGAAATAGAACTTGCAAAGCATAGAAGGATGTCAGCTAAAGTATTGCAAAGCGAGTCATTGCCATGGCTGACAGGAGGTGTGTCTTTATGGAGCGTCTTACCTGTTTTAAGGGTAGGTAGGGGAGCATTCCACGACTCCAGGACATCTATTTCAGAGGCTCTGAGAACTGAGTGTCCAGTGACTGTTACTGAACTCTGTTGGTGCTCTGGGTGCTCCATATTTATGAAAATCAATTGTATTGTGCTTTACCCAACTCCCGAGGGCTGCTGCAGTAGGTTATTCTGACAGTATGTATTATGACAAAATGTGTATTTTCTTTGTGGTAGTACACCCTTTGGTTGCAATGAATAGTGTTGTAACTGTTTACATCAAACCTGTAAAGAGAAGTTATTTGGGTTGTTTAATATATTCATATCTGTAATAGCCAACGGGGACTTTGACTACTAATAGCAGAGAATGAGTACACAAAATGCAGAATTGCAGTTTTATCTGTGTAAGATCTGTATGGTTACATTTCTAGCATGCCTTAGAGTGCTGTCTACAGAGAAAAGCACTGACACTGAAGAAGAGTAAAAATTCATCTTACTGAAAATAGAGGTGAGAAACAGTGGAAGATAATATCTACAAGTTGTGAGTGAGTGTCCAACAGCATTTGAATTATTACTTAGTCTCTGAATCGTGTAAGCTATTTGGGTTTTAAGTATCAGCTCCTAAGTGAAAATAGTAGGTTGTATCTCTTAAAATATTATTGAAATGCACTTTTTTGGCATAATAGACTTGAGACACACTCCTAAGGGAAGGATACTACTCAAAGGGATAGATCTTTGCTGACTTCTGTATTCCAGAATACAATTCATTTAATGTTTCATAGCAAACATGAATAAAATATTGGGGGGTGGGGTATATTTGTTAGCAAATTGTTTGTACTCATGCAGCAGCTTGTCTCTTATAGTTTGCCTCTCTTTGAGCATGTGAGAAGCAAGTGCTTTCTTACTCTGGTACTCTCTACTTACATTGAAACTGACTCAAAACAAAAACAGAAAAGCACATTCATATCCTTTATCTATATTTGTTTTAAAGATTTCTTGAGAATTTTAAAGTTTATCTTTTTACCTAGAAAGGTGGGAGGTTGTTCCATCCTTATCTCCTATCACAAATTCCACTGTATTTCTCACTCTTGACTATCAGCACCTTATTAAGACACATTTCTCTTGGGTCATATGCAGCTGCATAGCCCTTTTTCATAAGGATTGCTTTTGGCAATCTTACCTAAAATACTATGAAAAAATGAAGATTCATGACATTTGAGATCATTTACATTAATACCATTGGGGAAAAAAAAAGAACATTTTTCCTTTTTATATTTGAGATATTAGGTACTTCCTTTTTTGGATGCAAATCCTTCTCTTGAAATATTTTCCTAAAATAGAAGATAGCTCTGCATTATCAGCAATGGTGAAATCATGAGTTTTTTTTATACTCAATATATGTTAAAGTGTCCTTAATTTTACCTGATGTGTTTGCACATCCTTTTCCCTTTATCCCAGACTGTGCAAGTCCACTGTGGAATAAGAGCAGCTTTGGAAGAGAAATGCACTTTTAAAATGCCAAAAATAGAAAAAAAGAAAAAGATTGATACTGGGAAATTTTATTTTTGAAAGGAGCCTTTTTCAACATTTAATTTTAATTTTGAAATGAACAGAATGCATTCAGCATCATTCTTTTTCAGCCTAAGAAGTATGTTAAAGAATTTATGCCAGGGATATTGGCTTGGGAATGGCATTTGAATTTGCTTTTTTTCATTTTGTGACAAAAATGAATTATCTGCATTGTCACTCAAGTGTTAAAACAATAATTGTATTCATCTGTGCATAGATTTGTCTTTAAAAGATTTTATTCCTACATTAAATATATCGTAATAGCAAAAACTGGCTCAAAGTTAACAAGGTTTTTTCGTCATTCCGTTTTGTCACTGTGTAAAAAACATTTTAGCCCCATTTGTTATTTACTTAAACTCGGGGATAGGCTTGAGACTATAGTTCCAGTCATTTCTTTCTTCATTTACAAGTCATTCTTATTGCATTAACACTATGTAAATATTGAACTGTGGGTTTTTTCAGTACATAGTAACGAGCTAAACTCAAACTCTCTGATACAAAGAATGATGGATTAATTAGCCAGATTTAGAGTCCAATCCTGCAGTTTCTTGGCAGCTTCCAGATAGCCTGCTGCATTTATGCGGAGTATCATTGTCTTCAAGAATATGCAGGATCAAGACTTCAGCTCCAATTCTACAGGGAGTGCCTAATCATATGAATAAGTCTAATTATATTTAAATAGGAATTTGCACATTAGTAACCTTACACAGGATTGGGTTTTGCAAGATGTGAATAGTGATACAATTAGCTATAGTTAAATCTTCTTGCAATTGTTTCTGTTTTACATTGTTAGCAGTACAGGATTTTTTTTAATAATAAAATATGGATGGTACCAGGCTGTATATAAATCAGATAATGCAACAGTATATTTTGGATCTTTCAAAGATAGATGTGGTAAATTCTTTTTCTGCCAGACTTAAATGGCCCATTTTACATAGTATCAAATGCCTTTCGATAGACAGCCATTTGCAAGCGTGAAAGCAATAATGCTAAACCACCCTGGCTCCAAACTCCAGATATCCCATCCAAATGTGAACACTCTCAAACTGAAAAAAAAAAATATTGTGCACTACGTTTAATATACTTATACATTATTATTTGATTTCTTTAGTGGTAATTTCAGAACATTGGTGGAAGATTGGGGACAATAAATTGATAACATTTAAATCTTTTAAATGTAAAAATAATAGAAATATTAAAGTAGTCATCTGAGAAATTTAAAGGAAGAGATTTTCATATCACATATTTTCTTGCATCGGTACTCGCACATCAAAATGTAGTTAAATGGAATTTTTAACCCTTGATCTGGGTTAGATCCTGGAAATGTACCCATTTGGTTTTCTTCCTGTAGCTTATTCTTAAACCACACCAGCACTTTCAATTCTCTTCTACCCGATTTTTCTATATTCTATTTTCCTTCTTGTTCCAAAAAGTATGAAAAATAACTAAAGGAAAATTTATCTAAGAAAATGCAGGGAGGAAAAGATCAGGAAAAAGATCCGTCTTTAATCTTCAAAGCTTCTATCCCCAGAGCCTCAACTACATGTGTCCAAAATGTTCTTGCTCATGAGCAAAGCAATGGGAAGCACAGCCAGCCCTGACTGGAGTATCTAGGAAAATATATTCTTTAATTTTAATGCTCTAACATGTACATTAAAAAGCTTGAGTAAAATATCATAGTAGTAATTCCTAGATAAAATTGTTTAAATTTCTTTGCCAAGCCTATATTAATATTGCCCAGTAAGCAGTACTTTCTCCACAGTGTTGCAATTAGTCTTAATTGTTTTGTTGGGAAAATTCCCAATGAAGTCTTCACCTTTCCATCCTGCACTCCAATTAAGTAGAGTATACCATAGTGATATTTCATGTTTTTATAGCACCTTTTATCATATATCACTTCCTTGATATACCTAGGCAAATATGAAGAAAAGGATGTGTAGGTCTGCAGTTACTGATGCTCGCTGTCAGCTAGGCCAAGGAAGGGAGTTTGGAAAAGAAAATTTCATGCAGTGAATAGGAAAAATTTTTCCTTTGACAGGACTGCCCATTTGTCTCGGAATGAGTTGGGGGGAGTGAGTGATACAATGCACTTCACTAGGAAAGAAATAATAATAGGTTTTATTGATATGGACAATATTTTCACGAGGTTCTGTGACAAGGTCACTTATTGTTTACTGCATGGAGGTTCAAGAAGCACAGAGGATTATCAAGGACACCATCCTGTTGTCGAAAGCTTTCAAGTAGGTGTTGTCTTTACAGATTAATAATATGATACTTGACATTTATGTTAGCTGCTATGGAGTGAAACCTGCTACCTCTATATTTCTATACCTTTATTTGTCTACAAGTAAAATTACTGCTATTATCAGAAAGTCACTACTATTATCAGTAAATATGAAAGTTTTTTCACTGCTCCCTTAGAGGAAGTGGTAATGCATAGACCACACCAGTCCCTAAATTCAGTGCAACGCTGATCGTTTATTTTCACCTGTAGTTAGAAATTTTGGAAGAACTACTGGAGGAAGAACTACTGGAGGAAGAACTTCTTTACTGTGAGGCTGACAGAGCCCTGGAGGCTGTGGAGTCTCCTTCTCTGGAGATCTTCAAAATCCCCTTGGATGCCACCCTGTGCCACGAGCTCTGGGTGTCCCTGCTGGAGCAGGGGTTGGACTAGCTGATCTCTAGAGGCCCCTTCCAACCTCAACCATTCTGTGCTATATATTGAAATACATATATGACTTGGATTAGCTAAAGCTGTTTAGGTTTAAATGCAGTTTTGCTTGCAGTTTACTACCTTCCTTAGGTTTTGGGCAGGAAATTGTAGCTTAATTCAGTAAGTTTGAATAGTTATGGAATCTGAGTGTTTCTCGGTGGGGCTGTCATCCAGAACTATAATTGTAGTGTTTTTTGTTTTTTTTTTTTTGATGTAACTATACTGACTTTAATGTCCCTTTTTGTAGATCTGGAGTAAATTTTTGAGGTTAACTAATCCAGATAACCGAAGCAGTGGAGTGTAATGTCCTGGGTCTGTAGTACTTCTGGCTCGTTCAGGATAAATCAGGGTTGCTATTTCTGTTCAGCTCCCTATAGCAGCATCTACCTTCTTATCACTGCTGCAGTTCACTGGCTCTGGTTTGTCTGTTCAAGAGGCAAACCCTCCCTGGCTCTTTTTCTCAACTTTGGCTTTACAGAAGTGAGCAAGAGAAGAGATTTTGTAACCCAAAGTGAAAGAGTATACCCGTGTCGTGTATGTGTGCCTGAAGTCTTTCTCTTCAGTTAGTGATATTTCTATTCATCTATATTTAAGCATTTTGATATTGTATTTGGCATTACAAAGTAAGCATAAAACTGTGATTTAATTATGAGATGTTGCAGAAAATTACATCTAGTCTGCTTTACTCTCTGAAGAACGTATATGATGGTGGAAGAGACTGATTAAAATGGTGTGGAATAGGCCTTCTGCCCTCTCCTGCCAACGTTATGAAAGTGGTGGAAATAAGCAGCTATTACACAAATGGAAGCCCTGCTTTTTCTGCAGTGAGCAATACATGAGTATGGTACATGGCCTTTTTTTTTCCCCTCAAGTCCACCATACTTAGCATATTTTGATATGCTTAATACATCTTGACATCTGTATTTTCTTGATATTATGTATAAGTTGGAGCCAGGCTAGGCTTTTTATTAAAACAGAACCCGGGCTCCAGTTCATTCTTGATTTCCTTGGCATTTGCAACTTTCTATACCAAAACTTTTGTTATTCTCAGCCAGTGCTGCAATACAGAGATTGGTGTTGGTTTAGTGGCACATCCCCTTCTTGGCAGAACAGGCCTCCAGAGCATTTCAGATCATTGTTTTCTTCCGTTCTGTTCAGTCAATATCAACAAATGTAATTTGCTTTCTCAGCTATTCAGATTTTAAACTAATGTTTTTCAATATGCTTTTGCTCATTTTTCTTCAATTTTTCATCTGTCTTTTTTATTGGACTTGTTCCTTTACTTTGTCCTCACTTCCAGCTTCCCCTTGCTGCGCTTTCCATGCACATTTCTATCCCGCTGAGATTGTATACAAATATTAGAGCTCTAACTCACACTTTTGTCAGCAGGATGTGCTGCACTCAGTAGGCACACTCCGTTCAAATAAAAAGCCCATTGGCAATACAATAAATCAAGTGATTAGCAAGAAGCAAAATGCCAACCTCTGTTTTTTTTTCTGTCCCTAAAGCTGGTGTTACTCTGTAACAAACTGCATATTCTCCCAAGAGAGAGGCTGAAGTCAATGCTGTAAACTGAGACAGCAGTACTGTAAAATTGCACTGACACATGCACAACCTGATGAAACCCATGGACACCCTTTGTGGGTGTAGGACAGCTATTGATATCAGACAAAAATGGGAAATAGCACACAGAAAATGTACTACAGAAAGTTGTGCAACACTTGATGGTGAACTGAGCATCAAAGTGCTCTAGTGCGATAACCTGGATTATGCACTTAGTAGCTTTTATACTGCAGAGAGAATTGCAGCTCAGCCTATTTATAGTTTGCGTCAGAGAAAATGCAACCAACTTGTTGCCAATGACTGGCCAACTTGCTGTTGTGTTTAGAGATATAGATTAGATATAGAGAGAGCTTTCTCTCTATATCTAATGCATGTGCTGTCTGTTGTGCTTACTGTTTTGCTTTTCATAACTCATCCAGAAAATAGTTGGCCTCTTCATTGCAAGTGCTTACATTTCAAGTGTGATCACATACAAGAGGTTCTATTTAAAATATAACTAAAATATAGGGCAGAGGTGCATTGTATCTGACTTCCTTTACAGGCTCTCATCTTCCATCTTCTAGCTATAGAATTTCCTTCACATTATTATCCCTTCGATCTCTTAAAACAATAAACTGAAAATGAGATGAAAAAACAGAACTGTTTTTAAAGATTGAGGAGTGAAGTGTAAGGAAAGAGGCAGAAGGTATTTGAAGTGTGTGTCATGAATTAATTTGTAAAGGCTTACACATTTACTGAAGGCTGACACATTGGAACATATGGTCAGAGCATCAGTGTATCTTGCTGTTTTTCATATTCTAGCTAATGATTTTTAAAATCACTTCTTTATCTCTTTCAATTTTATATACATCTTGGGACAGTGCAGGCATTAAAATGTTCATGGATATGCTTTCTGTGAGAAGGGCTCTTAAGTGGCATTCTAATTCAGTGGTTTTTGTGTAAACTGATTCCTCTTCCATCTGTGCTTGGTATTCTAGTATAGAGCTAATCTGAAATACATGATGGGATGATGGGATAACATAAAGAATCTGGCCTTCAGTCAACAAAATCCTTTTCTGCTGAGAAGTGAGAGATAAAGAAAAAGATGTAATTATTGTAATGACGGGTTAGACCTTTAGATTCATTCTGCAATCAGTGATTCCTGTGGTGCTCTGCTGCAATCATGGTTTAATGCTGACTAGAGAGAGAAGATAGGTAATGACTGTAAAATCCTTGAGCAGCCCTTAATCTAAATGTCTATAGGAGATTCACACCTCTCGCTTGCAGATCATGATGCTGACTTCAGATTTGAGGGCAGTGGAATGTATTGCCTTGTAATGGGAATCTTGGAATATATTTCAACTTCAAAAATAATCCTCATTTTAAGATATGGGAGTAGACTGTAAATTATTTTTAATCTTATGAGGCAGCTGCATTATAAAGCTAAACACTAATACTGTGATATTTGCTTGCAACATCGTTACATGCACAAACGGGCATCAGATCCTATGTATTGGTTTGATCTTCAGTGATCACAGTGATCGCACATTGATTAATGCTTAAGTTTCTGCTGTGTCAGCATATGACTGTCAGAGCTGCTGTATTTCATTTACTTTCAAATCAATGCTAATTCATTTAAAATACTTTCTGAATCTCTCTTTTCTACTTTTTACTCTATTCTCTATTTCAAGCTTGAAAATGTGAATTGAGAATTAGTAAATACTTTTATTTTGAATTTGAAGGATTGTTGGATTATGGATTTAAGATAAGTATTTTCAGCTGATGCTGATGGAAATATACAATCATTTTATAGCCATTCAGGATAAAGGATATTGGCCCTAATCCTGATACTCTTATTTATGTAATTAATCCCTGTATCTGTGAGCTGTGTCACTGAAGTCAGCTGGGACTTTTGAATGAATAATAGTTGCAGAATCAGGCTCAGTCATTTGAATCATGATTATCACTGGTAAACAACTGAAGATTAACTCTGGTAATCATTATTTCATAGTCATGGCACACATTAAAACCAGATGTTTTGTAGCAGTGCTTAAATGCACCTTTCAAGCTCCGAAAACAGCATAATGCTTCAAAAATATATTAGTTTCACTTTGAAAATGAGTTTGCAGAATTATTTTGCCAATTTGGCCAAACCAAATACATTCATTCTGAAAGAGTTCAGAAGCTTATGGGTAAGCCAATAGTATGTTTCATTTACTTGCCATCTTTGTGGGCACTTACGACAGCTTTGCATAGAGAAAGTAAAGCAGATTGCTGGTATGTTGATGTCAATCAAAAGTTCATTTTCTCTTTTATGGTATCTTGCACTTAAAAAAAAAAAATCATGTGTTTCTGGTCATTAACTTAGAATCTGCCCAGACCATTTAGTTCTTACTCTGTTCCTTGGTTTGTTTTGATTCCCGAGGCTGAGTGACAAGTGGTAACTGAAGAACGCCAACGTCCAACTGCAAAAAGCTAAAATTAGAGAGTTACTCTTATCCAACATTCAACTACCAAACAAGTTATTTAGTGTAAGAAATACTGATACACTATTTCATGTGACTACTTTATTTCTTCCTGACAGTTTCACTCATTCCATGAGCCAAATAGGATATTTAGCAAGGTGCAGTGTCTTCAGTTAGAAGTGACTGTATTCATGAAAAATTTAATATTTCTGCTGTTACCATATGTTGCTGCTGTGGTTGTGACAGTAAGTTTAATTTTTCTGGACTTCCTTTCATAACTTTTGGTCAGAGGGATTTGAATTTGGCCAGGAAAACAGATCATTCAGTTAATTTTTGGCTAAATTCCACACCATAACTTATACCTGCCTATATTCCCTAATTGACTTCTTAATGGATCACAGAAATTGCGCTCTTTTATATAGAGACAGATTTTCTCTTCATCTTCATGATGAAGTCAGTCGTGTTTCTGTCATAAACAAGGTGTTAGTACGGTTTCATATCTCTTCACTTAGTTATGACTTAAAAATTATATACAAATACTAATTCTATTCCAAGGAATTTTTATTAGTACGTTCAGGTCCAGAAACAGCAGGGACAACCAGTATCCAAGTATCCTTCATAGTCTCAGCAGACCACAGCAGTGGGCAGTGCTAGATGTTGCCTTAATCCTCTGTGTTGCTCCCCAGAGAGCAGTACCACACATTCAGTCATGTACAAATCCTCCGTGTTAAGCTGACCAACATTCCTGCTAAATGTATATTTGTGTTATATAAATTACCCAATAGCATCAGGGTCCCAAAGCTAGCTTTATAAATGCAAATTAACAGTTCCAAGGACAACATCTGAATGACATAAAGGCATGTGTTAGGGTAGGATGCTGAGTAAGGAGAGGAGCAAAAACGATTGGTTGTCCACAGATTTTAGCAATTCTAGAACCTGTGATTACGGCTCACAATCTGGTTGGTCTGGATTACATTCATCTGTATTTATTATGGGCAAAGGAGGCTTCTGAGGGGAAACTTCAAGTAAGATAAAATGGTGAGCAGTGAAACGGAAAAAATGTTAAAGTAGTTGTCAGAAAAATAGATGTTTGAGATGGGCACTAGTTGCGCAAATTTGGAAGGGTGACCTTTCAACTGACAACCTGTAGGCTGGATTGATATTAATGGTGAGAGGGCTTTAAATGAAAACATGAGAAGAATAAGGAAAAAAAAAGATTTAGCTTAGAATTTTTCTTTCTGCATGAGGTCGCAGGAATGTGTGAGTTTTTTTTTTTTTCTTTTTTTTTTTTTATGATAAGATTACAGTTATAAAGTCACCCAGTGTAAAGTGTAACACGATCAAGGCTGAGTCAATTGTTTTGGCATTGTAGGCAGGGGTGAAAAGGTTGTATTTTAGAAATTATTGTGCAAGAGGAACATGTAGCATGTGCTCATCAGTCAGAAACGTGAGTCTCTAATTATTATTATTATTATTATGATTATTATTATAGCTTGAGGTAAAGTTCGGATTTGATTTAACTTTTGTTATTAACTTTACCAGTGTCCTACCTCAGGCATATGAGATAGTTTTGGTTGTCTTTGAGTGAATGATTTTCAGTCTGGAGCACAGTAGAAATTTTCATTCACTGACAATGAAATCATCTTGGAGATTTTATACTGTACTTATAAAGGTAATTTTTCTTTCTTTACCTAGAATTTTTTGTTTGTTCGTTTGCTTGTTTTTAATATCTCTCTGATACAGCATTTGTTTGAGCTTTAGCTCACCCTTCCTTAGGAAGATGGTTTGTACTAGATGAGCTCAAGAGAGCCCTTCCAACCTCAGCTATTTAATGAAACTTATTTTCTAGCAGTAATATTTTCTAGTTTGCGCTATTGTAAAAAATAAGACCTCTGGAGGTGATCATATTTGAGTATTATGTAGCTATATACTTATACTGGTGTTCTTAGTATTAAGGTCTATGTAGCTAGAGGTCTTTGCAATTACTGAAGTTTAAAACATAGCCAGTCCTAAGCAGCTAGACTTAAAAGTTTTTTTAGGCAGCAATCACCTTCAGTTAAAGGAACTGCAGAAGCAATCTAGAGCTCACACGATTCAATGAAACGATTCAATGAAACTATTAAATGATTCAAATCTATTTGCTGGGGAAGTCAAAAGAAATCTATTCTATGCCTGATGGTGTGAAGTTCACCTGGCATCTGGGATGTCGCTGATGGGTTTGGTGGCTAGTTTCTTTTTTTTTTTTTTTTTTTTTTTCATCAAAGAAGTGGAGATCATCTGATTGACTGTGTGCTTTGTTCTGCACACAAGTCTTTGACCTTTACTGGAAAAAAAATGACACTGTGGAGTTCATTGTCCTTGATATTACTGTATTTATATTATATGATGTCAATTTAGAAGAAAGTTCATTTTAAAAGGCATATTGCAGACCGTTTGCTAATCCTATATTCTTTTTTCTTTACTATGTTTTACCCTGCAGCTGGACCTTTAGAACTGCCTCTTTTTGAGCTGATCCCATCACAGAGACAAGTGGTTTTTCATGGAGACCGCTTGCCTTTTCAGTGTACTGCCACATACGTTGACAACACCACCCAAGTATACTGGTACCATGCGGGTCGTCTTATTGAAACAAATGAAGAGAGTGGCATATTTGTGGAGGACAGCATCATTCACGACTGCTGCTTAATTACACGGTAATGTAGACACATCACTTGTAATATTTGTAGGCAAAGTGCCTGCCCAATAAGCCTCATTAAAACATGCATCAATAAATAGTTTTGAAGTGCCTCAGTCACACGTGTGAATCTTAGCATGGATTTTTCATGACTGCAAATAGTTGTGGCTCCAAATCATATTTATTGCATCTGAATATTCAGATTTGAGCAAATATGTGTTTGAGAGGTATGGATAGGGTTTTCTGTGCACTATGTTGTGAAAAGTGAATGAAGTTACTCTAACTTCAGTAGCACAGAGGAAATTCAGCTTCCAGCCAAACTACTGCTTCCTGACACCATCTAGAACATTTGTGTGATCCACTTTTGAAAAACTGTCAATGAAAAAGGCTCAGATTTATTTTTGTAGACTTCAATACTAGGTCCCATAACTCTTTAGATAATCACATGTCTGTGTCATATTACAGTCTTTGTCTATGACTTTCCAGGTAGTATATGGATCCATAGGGATCTGTGTATTCATGAGAGAGAGATACACAGCAACCTCTGCTGATCTGAAAAATGCATTCAGAATGAAGTAGACTTCTATAAAAGGAAATAATATTTATAATGTAAAACATCTGTCACAAATAATAATATAAATGTTATTTGCCAGTGACCCTAAAGTTCTTTTTTGATTCAAATTTGAATTATCATTGATTTCTGTATTTATTTTTGCCTTTCATCATAGAGGCCAGGTTTGTCACTTGGTCTCTAAAAACTGTTAAGCTTTTGCAAATATTTTTTTGTTCTCATCCAATTGCCATCACTGATCAAAAAAAAAGTCAGTCTTTGTCTGTGTTCTGCATTTCCTCATGTAGAATATAGAGAAAAAATAGCTGTGCTAATTAGCTCTGGATCATCATTAACTTCTTCCCACTCAACTCCCTTCTATTAATATAGTTGACCTGAAATGCCTCTTGAACTGCCATATGAAAGTTAGAGAGTCAAATTATTTCCTCTCCACTGGGGTCTTTTGGCTTCCCAGATTTTTATTTTCTCTACTTACTGAGTATTTGACCCATTTTGACCTCTTACAAATCTAGAGGTGTGGAGCTGACCCTTTCTCACAGCTACCAGCTTTCCTGTAATACAAATGTGTAGGGCCGTGGTGAATAATGAAAAAGACTATTAGATCAATTAGTATGGTAATGCCAAGTGCTTGAGCTGTTATATTGCTGCCAAATCACTTAAATTAAAGCAAGCTCTTCTTATTTTCACGGTATCAAAATTAAAAGACAAACTGTTAATCACCCCATTATGCTCAACTGAATTACGCTTTGCACTATATGAGCAATCTGTAAAGAGAGCACAGTAATACTGAAAGATTCTCAGAATTGCTATTATCTTTGAGTGTCAGTTTATAAAAGTTAACTGAATCTTATATAACTTTGGCTGATTTTTGCCAGATTATGAAATAAAAAATATTATCTATCATAGCATTATTTTAATAAGGATTATTGATAATCTACCTAGCACTTTTAGTGTGTCGTTAAATAGGCGCTCATGCTGCAGTATGCATTGGCTTCTGGAATTCAAAAAGAACATTCTCTAAATGTGCTATGGCATTTGCTGCTATAGAATAGAAAATTTCTCTATCTTGCTTAAACTATGTGATAAAAAACTGTCAAAATAAGGCAAAATATTTTCAGAATAAATCCTCAAAAGTTAAAACAGCTATTTAAAATTTAAAATATTTTCAGTACTCATTTATTTTAGCAGTATGTTTTACTTCATGATGTAGTAGTGTATTAGCACTATGCAATTTTTATACCTTACCCAGTTAAAAATGCAAATATTTGAGTAAATGCGACTCTGCCTTGGTCTAGCAGCTGACCATAACCAACTTTTTGAAGGCACTGGTGGTAAAGATGCTTGAGAGACCTATGCTTTATAAAGTACCCTTCAAAAAGCATACTATTTTAAAGACATTTTTAAAGTCAATTATTATTTCTTACAATATAGAAATTTAATTTGAAATTTAAATTTTCTCTGCATATTGTAAATGAGATAACATTGACCAACTTGGGTTTGTATAAAATCTCTTCAGCATTTCTTCATTTTAATCCCATCTTTATTAACACATACATTGTAACTCTGCTTATATTTGTTATTATTTTTATATGTTAAAATAATATGTAATAATATACTTACTACATACTGAGTCTTTAATGATGACTTCTAAGGAAACCTCAGTTGTATGATGCACTGTGAAACATTAGAAGGGCTGTGCCTTTTGGAAGACTTTGAAGAGAGTCTATCTTCTATCATATGCTAAGTATAAGATTTGGAATAAAAATAAAAATTATTTAAAATTAGTTCTTATAGTATCATATTTTACCCTCCTATGCCTTCCCAGCAAAGGCTGACTCTCTGTGACCTTCTACGATTTCACTGAAAGACAGACTTTGACTTTTGTTGCTTAATAGTTCCAAGGTTTCTGAAGCTAGTTTTAAACAAAGGTATAGTTCTGTTCCAAAAGTTACTTATTCAAACATTTTTAGATGGTTATTTTATTGAGTAGCTCTAGATATATCTGGACATGGATTTACAACATAAATATCATACTAAACCCTTTTGTTTTATTAACTGGCATAGTAGAAGGATAAAATATCCAAATGTGTATTTTTTGTCCCCTATGATAAAGCAGTATAAACTAAAATAAATGTTTTCGTTGCAATAATTAAACCAAAGTTTTGAACGGTGTTCCGGTGTGTGACATTTTTCTTGGCAAAGAGTATTCTCTTACAAGAGATTTTGAGACGGTCTTTTCAATTCTGCTGCTAGCTCACATTTACCATTCCTTGCCAACGATAATAATATTTGATTTTGCTCATGTTGAACTTCTTGTCATTATGCTGGTGTATATGAAAATGTAATTGTGATATGAAGCTAATTTCCTAGATGAAATTGTGACTTTTTGTATGAAGACAACCTAATTCTTTGAGGCTAGAATTTTTGATTATCAGCTTGATCACAATAAGGGGCAATGAAACAGTCCAAATCCACGAAGCCACATAGGAAATGTGCGATTCCCTACATCATGGTATCTTTCCCAGCTTTCCTACCATTCTTTATTGTTTGGAGAGACTGGCAGGACAGTTATTAGGACATTAAACTAAAATAGATATGTATATTTTAGTTTTATGGATCAAATAATTCTTCAATGGTAAGAAACTTTTGTTTTCAGGAAGTTATTTATTTACTGAATGGACTGTAATGACTATTTTGAAGTCTTTTTAGTTCTACTCTGTAAATACTTGTGTAGTGTGTTTAGCAGTGCTTATTTCTCTGACAGCTGGAATGACTGCTTGGGGACCATTACAGTTTGTGAATGCTCTTTAAATTGTGCAGAAAGTTAAGAACTCATAAAAAAGGAGTGTTACTAATGGAGGAAGTAACGTGCTGTTAACTAAACCTAAAACAGTAGGTGCTGGTATCATATTTTTGCATATAATTTTTATTAGGTTTTATGGGTAGATTTGCCATTAGAAATGAGACTCCACTGTGATGCACTAGAAATAATGCTTTTTTTTTCAAAGTGTGTCCTAAGTATTTGAGTCATCTTAGTATAGCTGTCAAAATGCTGATCTTAAAAATATTAACAAAAAAGAAATAAGCTTAGGAATCTGTTTTTCAAGCATATAGTGCCTTTTTTTGAAAGCGGATCGTGTTTTGACAGTAGTTGCTTGCCAGTGCAAGGTGGTTAAAAGAGAACGAGACAAACAGCAAATGTTTGAGATAACAGAATTACATTTGATCTTTTAAATGTTAGAAGAAGTAAGAAAACTCGTTTTAAAGCAAGTCTTCCCTATATTTCATAACATGAATATATTGATTTCATAAAACTGCTTTTAAAGGTATATGCTTATGTGAAAATCAGGTTCTATTTGCAAAAGAAATGTCCGATGGCAAAGACTACTTTCAAATCATGATCTGCTTTTACTGCAACCTTGAAAAAAACTGAGAAATAAAAAAATAATATGAAGGTGCAAAATCATGATTATAACATTGGTAATCTAAAGATTTATTTGAGCCCAACTAGTAATTTTTAAATGTCTTAAATTGTCAGTGTAGCTTTTAGTACAGAATGTGACTGAGACTGAGGATTTCACTAGAAGAATACGAATAGGTTGAGATATGGTTAGTGAAAGAAACGAATATGAATAAAAACAGACTCCAGCGGTTGATGCTCCAGTCATGATACTCCAGTATCATGACAAGTTTATGATCCAAGCAGTCAAATCAAATAAGACAAAACCAAAGACTTGCAGAAATTTTGAGAGAAAGGAGGAAATTTTTGCTTGCTTTTTGTGGAAAGAAGCCAAATAACCCCTGAATTCTGTGAACAGTTTGTGGCAAGACTACATCTGGAAGAGATGTGAAGCAAGCAGTAGTGGCTTGGATGGACACTGAGTTAACAAGAGCAGTCTGCAAATGGTGCATACACTATTAGAAGAGCAAATGAATCCTGTAAAAATACTGAATGTTTACTCTGCCCAAGTTTTTAAAGAAAAGAAAAAACACAGTTGCAAAAAGCAGGCCAAGTAATCGGATTCAGCCTACAGGTGTTTTACAAGCACTTTGAGTTCTGCTCTCACAACCATTTAGAGAAGAATGAGCAGCTGAGGTCCGTACTGAGCAGCCAGGAGAAACCATCGGAAACTGCTTAGTACTGATATGTGCTTGGTGCACTTAATTTACTCTATGTGAATGTTGGTTGTTGAGCATATAGGAAAGAAATGACACAACAAAACCATTTAATTTGTAAATAAACACTTCTTTATTGTTTTAAGATTACTAAACGCTGCAGTCAATAGTTTAAAATCTGCTCTAGGACGTGTAGGCAGTATAGAAAACACGAAACATATGTCTTTTGCCAGAAAAGTTCTCATATTTCCAAAGGGAGAAAATATAGAAAGGTTTTGTAGAATATTGTGAAAGGCACAGACTAAGAGCTTGATTATTTGGGATTAAGAGATCCTTTATACTAATTAATTTAGAAGATTAATTGTGGCCTTTCTTCTAAAATAATTGGAATTAGCTGACTAAAACCCAGTGACAGATTTATTATTAATCAGTTTGGGGAATAACTTAAAGTATAACCTGTAAAAAGTATACTAATCCTATGAGAGGTAAAAGCAAGTATGATATTTTATACTGCTATAAAAATAGACAGTTATATA
Organism: Crypturellus tataupa; assembly: GCA_034781795.1. Lineage (NCBI taxonomy): Eukaryota > Metazoa > Chordata > Aves > Tinamiformes > Tinamidae > Crypturellus > Crypturellus tataupa. The sequence continues at coordinate 594,859 of JAWLRI010000213.1, forward strand.
AAATTGTACTGTGGCATAAAAACTGTATCCTTAATTTGAGGAACTGATTATTGAAGATAGTTGAGAAATATATATTTTCAACAGAAAAATATGTTAGTATTTTTGGCTGATAAAATTAAGTAATAATTTACAACTGTAAAAATATTTTGATGGAGTCCTTGGGGAAATTTCAAGCAGGAGCAATAAATCCTGTTTTAATGTTGAGATCAGATTAAGAAGAGGCCTAGCACTAAATTTTGACTGTATTTCCATCCCAGTTTATTTCCTACAGCCACGTATTGGCCCTTACAGCCATTCAACTTAAATCAGTGTTAAGAACAAAATTTGAACCCCATACAAAGAGTGGATCAATGGAGTTTTGTTTTGATTTTTAAGACCAAAATGATTTTTAATGTGGCCCTTTGAACTGTTGCAGATCTACAGCTAAGGAGATGATGCACTGCAACAGGGCGTTTGGTGTGCACATTGCAGGACAGGAATTTTTAAAGTTCTCTCCTGTCAACACCAGTGTTGAGGTATTATTATCTACTTTCTCACAGTCTAGGCTGTTGTTTGTAGGCATCTCTGTGATTATCAGAGCAATTCTGAATTTTATCTAAACTCTACCCAGATTTTTGCTCAGGTTGGTGTCCCTAGATTAGCAAGCTAGATATGTAAAGCAAAACATTGTAAATATTAAACTTGCAAAAAGCTGAAATACTCATCACATTTCATGTATTTCAATTTATTTAATATAGAGACTGTGCTGTAAGACATTCTCCTAATGAATTTATGCAAAATTATCCTCATTATAATGCTGGAATTCTGTGAAAATAGATCCCCACCCCTCCCATAAAGTTTGTGCTGTTGGAGTTGTACCCTCTGTTGCAGAAAGAATACCTGTTGTCTCTGAAGTCCTTAACAAAGAGTATGCTTTGTCTGGTCTTTGGTTCATTCTTCCAAAATACCTTCTAGCTGAACAAATGAAGCCGGTGAGTATTATAGACCCAATATCCGGTGGCCCTATTTGCACAGAAGATTCATTAAGAAATTAATTGTCAAATTTTTAACCTCATCACCGGCTTTAACAGAGAAACCAACTTGTGTCAGTGTTCAGCATTTCACGGATAATTTTAAATTTTAAAATTCATGTAGTGAACTGCAGCTTTTTTTTTTTTTTTCGCTAGTCCCAGTGGCATGTAATCAAATAATCAAGAATTGTTTCAAGGATCTTAACACTTGTGAATCATCTGGGAAATATTTCACTTAAAAAGCTTTTTATGCAATTCTGGCTGCTGGACTGATTGTCACAGTGTTATTTTTGTCTAAGAACCTCTGCTAGTGTGGAGATCACAAGAGCTATGCTAATGAACCAGAGCTTTCTCTGGGTACAACCTTGCAGTGCGGAGACTACTTAAGGGCAAATGAAAGGCACTAAGCAGGTGTAGCAGCGTTTCCCCAGCAGACTGCAGCTGAATGCATCCTGCAGTCAAGTGGCTTGCTGTTGGAACAGAATTAATAACAATGAAGACATTTGGACGTCCCCAAATCTTTCACCAAGTGACAAAGCAGCTCAGTGATAAATCGACTGATTCATGAAGTCCTTTACATGAGCTCTAGCCCAGCTGTGCTCAGTTCAGAGCCCTTTATAGTGCAGGAGTGTCACAGCCTTTTCATTTACCAGATTTCTCCAGCAAGAGAAGGCTTGGAGTGGTCAGAAGCTGTTGATACGTTTTGTCCCCAGAGAAACAAACTTATTGTAGTTATACACCTCTTCATGATATAGTAGATTTCTGACTACCTCAGAATATGTTAATGTGTAATCACTCTGGTGTTACTATTATTTATTTTGTCAATTTTAACACACAAATTGATTGCATATAATCGCAGGTCACAGATGCTTTAACATCTGCCTATGGAAAATACATCTCACTATTGGGCAGATGTTTACATAACAAAGAGATAAGACTTGCCTGCAGCAGTGGTTTTGACCAGTGGCATTTTAGTCAATTTAATTTTAGCAATAGAGAAGAAGGCGAAATTGTTTATTAACTGGCATACAGGTCTTTTCACCCATTTTGAAAGTAGCTAGCTCATCATGTCTGTATATTGTCATTTAAATTTACCCCTTTCCATTGACATCTCTGATGCCAAATTCACCTGGTTATGGTCCTAACACTGATAGGAAAAAATAGGCAATATATAAATTATGGTAGGAGTAATGGCACTTACTAAATAAGTATGGCTTATTGGATGGCTACCAGTGAAATCAAGTTATGTCTTGTTTCTTTATCTGATCAGAAGAACCTGTGCTGAATTTGTTCTGTCTGTGACAAATTGATTACACCTGAAGGTGTTTGCTAGCCATCTAGCATAAAGTGAATACTTATCTTAATTTTTAATCTTCCTTTTCTCTTGCTGTATCCTGGACACAAGCTTTCTCTAAAGAACATCAGCATTCTAAAACTTTCTTTCATGGGTAAATAAGTAATTTTGTCAGAGAGATCAAACTAGCATTTTAAGTTCAGTTTAAGTGCCTAAATTTACACGTTTTCTCTTCATTTTCCATGTTTTAACCTTACATCCTCTGTGAAAGGCATCGTTCTAAGCAGCAATGTTCTCTGGAGACTGACACTCCTCTTTTCAAATTCTCTGTTAGTATTAATAATTTAAGGTTGCTTGGGTTAGATGCAGGTTATGCAAGTTTTCTGCTTAAACTGTAGAAAAGCATCATCTATTTATCTCTCTGAAGAAGAATATAATGAAATCTAAATAATATGATTAATTTGTATTTCTCTCCAAACCAGAGAGTGCTGCTTACAGAGTTCTACAGGAAATGAACTTCTTTAAAACCTCTCTCATGGAAAGCTGCTGAAATACTGCGTTGAAGTCTCCTCTTTATTGGTTACTCTCTTTCCTGGCATGTAAATGACTGCTGGGACATAAAGTAAATGTCGCTAAAGTATTACTTGAGGACATGGATGAGTAACTTTGCATAACGAGACCTACTTCTGATTGTCTTACTAGTTATGCATAGCAGTAGCAATGAAAAACTGCAACAAACAGAAATCATTTGCCATAGTTTACTTGGTGACTTGGATATGACTTCTGCCTGTATTAGGCTTCCTCTCTTCATAATGACCAATGCCACAGGCTTCCATTAAATATTATAATGACTTCTTCGTGCAATTGCATTGTGGGTTTTAATTACATTTTCAGTGTTAACAGACATCACTTATGCAAAGGAATATTGCCGTTCCTGAAACTGAGCAGTGCAAGGAATAGGTATCTTCTCGTTCTTCCATTCAGTGTTCTTTGGTTTACTGAGAAAGTCAGGATGTGATGAGAGAGTAGAAACTCTTGTCTCATACTTGGGAAAGCTGCATAGTACAAGCCAAGACTTTTCATTTGGGGCTTGATGTTTATTAGCTTCTATGAGACCCAAGTTTACAAAAAGTAAACAGAAGGCAAAGGTGTCATCCTCTCTTAATTTTGCTGTGCTCTTGTTGGGCTCCTAAGACTCATAATGAATGTGACAGGAGACTTCTTTTTACCAAATCTTGTTGCTGCTTCTCAAGAAAAAGCAAGAACAATTTTCTCCTGCGGATCTTGACAAAACTGGAACTTCAAAGCATGATATTGTAGTAGTGCCAATGCTTAAAATATCTAAATTACCCACCTGGAAGTTTTATAAAGAGATTTAGAATTCTGTATAGCCCTTCCCTGCTTTTCCTTTAAGTTTGCCAGGACAGTAAAGTTGCCAAGGTTTATATAGTTGGAGCAAATATTAAAGAGATCAATATGACTGCTCTTTTTAAGATTATAAACATTTCTTTGCTTAATCTAGTCCCCCAAGTTCTCTATCCTTTTTCATACCCAGTTAACAAGCAAATGAACAGTTTCACCACTGGGCTTGCTATCCAAAATATTCCTGCAGAAACATAAACAAATTCATCATATACAGATGGATATTCAGAAGACAATTCCATGTTCTGGTCAATACGCAGCTTCTTCTATATAGTATAGCCCTATTTTGCCCTACAACATCTTCTTCAATATCTGAATCAAGAGTCATAGAAAATTGAAAGTGAGAATTAACTCATCACCTTGGAGAACTTGAACCAGACTGAGTTCAGGTATTGGCTTTCTTACAGAAGCAACAATGTTATAGCTGTAAATACCTGTCTGGGCTACATTGCACCAGAACACGTTCCAAGGATTTAAAAGAATGGAAAATGTGTCTTTTTTTCTTCCTGTTCATTTATCTTCATATTGTTTACCCATGAAATTGATGATATGCCGAGGTTTCCTTTTCCTCCAGCAAAATCACTATGGTTCTCAGCTTTATCCAATTTGTAGTGTTAACTGTGGCTATAAATACTTTAGTAGTAAGTAATCAAAAGACCAACGCATCTATCATACTTTCCATTCATTTGGGGAGTCACTGTGTCTTGGTGCAATATTTATGCTAACTATTGATTCAGTGAAATAGCATTTCTAGGTTATTGTTTTTATAAACTCTAGAAGTATTGTCATTCTTAACTGTCTAGGTGAGGTGAGACTTCTGTGACATAGGAAACTGAGAGTTTATGTTGAGAATCTTTATCAGCTGGCTAATCTCACTAAATTATTTTCAAGTGAATGTAAAAAGAGGCATTACGAGCTATAGCTAGGAGGTTGTTGTTAGAGGGCCCCCTCATCTAAGACTCAACTGATCAGTTGCTTCCGTTGACATGAAACAATTCAGCTACTCTGCTGCAGAATGGCCACTAATACTTTTGCAGTGTTCCTTGTAATGAAAACATGGCAGAATTTGTTGTAAAAATAAGACTAGAGGTTCCAAACTGCCTAGAGCTCAAAGCCAGCATAAATCGGAGCAGTGTGAGATTTTTCAAAATACTGCTTAATGATAAATTTTGCTGAATTTTTACAAAAGAGGCAGAAGTATTTTAACTTCAATCTAAAGCTATTTACCTCAGGTGGCTTTTTTTTTAATGAGGATCGAGATAATGTTACTGTAGTACATTCTCAAGAAAGTCATTCTTTGTTAATATGTTTTTCAAAGAGAATATTACATAAGCCATAAGCAGCTGTCTAATCAGTTCTTAACTTGATTGTAGTCTACTTTCATATATACAGGTCAGAAGTTTATATGCAAGGAGAGTAGATCCTTTCATGTAGTAAATCTAATAGAATGTGTATCTCATTAATAAATATTTAGATTGGGAAAGGATGTTTTTAGAAAAAATATAAAAAGCAGAATATTAAAAATATGTACAATTTTCCTATATATATATCCTACAAAAAGCAAAGTCTTTACAAAAATGTTGAATGCCCCCAAAATAAAATTTTAAAATATTGTTTTAATATAGGTTTGAGAACAATTTAATAACTTTTAAATTCTGTGATTGTTTCTTTATGTACCTTCCCCACTCTCTGACTCTACCCCATTTCTTTCCACATAATTTCTAATTGTGCAAGCCACGAGGCATTTTCAAAGACCAGCCATTTGTGCAAAGTAAATATTTCAGATAATTACTAACTTTTTTGCTCTCTCAACTCTTTTCAAAAGCTCTACTTTTAAAAAATGCAGTTAAATTTCTTTCTGGGCCAGTGGCAGATTTAAGATCTAATGTATTAGTTTCTTAAAATGCAGTAGTTAGCATTGTTTCTGACTGAGATCTATAGAGTTACGATAATTAGATGAAATTCTGTCCCTGCTGAAATCAATTGAAAAAGTCAACTTTTATTAACTTCATTTGGACCTTGACTTCATCCATTAGATGAAGGAAAGCTGTTCTATTGATTTAAAATATATGGAAAATACTAACCAGAATAGTTATAGGCAATTTTAAGTATTCCTGAAATTTTCCTCCGTCATTAACTCTGAGTATTTAGCATAGGCAGCCAACATATTGGTGTGGTGCAGCAATGCACAATATTATATTGTAAGAGAAACCAGGGAATGTCTCTATTTTTAACTCGTCCAAACCTTCATTGGAAAGATATTTTGCAACTTGCTTTTTTGGTATTAAAAATGCATTTCAGGTTTGGTAGGGGAAAACTCTGAGTAGTAGAATATTAAGAGAAATACCAGTATTTGTCACCTTGAAAGGTGTTTCTGTCTAAGTGCTTTGTTAAGCAACCAAAACAACATCCTACATTATTTGAGGAAAGGAAAATGGGGATTGATAAATACTTGATTCTCTTTTGTAGTGTCTTGTAATCCCTGAGTCAGCTGCTTGTGGCCTAAGTGGTCCATACAAGGTGATGTTGCTAAAATCTTCATATCAAACCATTGCATATTTTTTCCCTCTAATAGCACCTGAAAAGCTCTGATGAAACCTTATATATTAATCTCTAAGGAATAAAGTATATTCAATAATTAATCTTTATTTTTACAGTGAGCTTATCTTATCCAGTATTGACATTGATGCGACTGGAGACTGGGAATGTCTAGTCAACAATTCCTATGGAAATAGCACTAAACAAGTGGAGATTGTGGTGCTTGAGACAGCTGCACCCTATTGCCCTGCAGAAAGAGTAATTAACAACAAGGGTGATTTCAGGTATGATTTTATGGTTTCATAGTTCATAGGAGAATCAAAACAGTAAGCAAAAAGTCTTCAGCAAAAAACAGATTTCTTGAGAAGAGTTTCAGGGCAAACACAGTCCTGTTTTATGAATCTTATTGTCTGCACAGTATTGTTGAATTTTTATTTCATCTTTACTTTCATGATCATATTTAAAAAAAAATATTTCAAATCCCATAAATTGAAGAAAGTCAAGAATCTCCAAAATTTGATATTGTTTTCAACTAACTCTAAAATACACTGGTGATACGCATAGAAATCTTAAACAAAATATTAGTACCTACTTTACACTGGCACTGATGTATGGCAACATTCTCGTTGAAAGTCAAGCAAGAGGGTAACTTGTTGCCAAGTGAATAATGAGGAGAATAGTTCACTGAAGGAGAAGAAGACCAGAGAAAGAGTTTCTCTGTTAAACGTGAGAACTTTCTGCAAATGCTTCTAACTCAAATGCTTCTCTTCATTTTCAATTTATCATTAAAACTCTTTTAAGCATCTTTTGGTACTAGTTCTTATTTTTGATAGGCTGGGAATAAAACTACAAGGAGTGAGGAGAAACCCATTCACATAATACGTTTTTTTCAGTGCTACAAAGTTAACTTACGGGTTAACCTCAGTTCCAGCGAGCATAAAAAATTTACTGAATATATTTTTAATTCAGTAGAGATTTTTGAAAATCTTAGATTTCTTTTTGTCATGCCAAAGCTGCCATTGGGGTTTGCCATAACGTATATGTTTATATCCATTTTAATTAGATCTTTTAAAAATATATGCATCCTATCAGATAACACAGTGAACCTTTTAGATGACATCTTTATGAATTCCATGTTCTAGCCATAAAATGACATCCTTTTCTTCATAAATAAGAAATATATAAATCCTACAGACTGCATAGACTAACACCAGGGGCATTTTGTCACTCTAAATAAATCAAAAGGAGGACCCATTTCTCTCCTTATTGACCATCTTTCCAAAAATCCATGCAAATTTATTTTTAAAGCATATATCAAAAGGATGCTGAGTCCAGAGATTCTTCTGACAGTTGAGGGGAATGAATTTAAAATTACAGAGAATTTATTAGGCACAACCTTAGCATTAGAACTTGAAACTATTCCAAAGCTCTATCCTCAGAGATGTAGCTATCACACCTTTAATTTTTCTTAGAAGGTCTTTGAAGTTTCGATAACGTAGCAAGTATGCAAGTAGAAAGAGCTGAACCACAAAAGGAAAACTGTAAAAGAACAGTTCTATTTTTTGTAAAAATAAATAAATAAATAAAAATAAAATGAAATAAGAAAGGTGAGGGTAGGGTAAGCATTAAGTATTTTGGAAGTATGGCTTTTACAGTAAATCATCCTAGGTGGTATTTATAATTGCACAGCTACAATAAGAATTTTAAACTGTGAGTCAGGACAAACTGACCTTATATACTGAATGTTATTCTATACGATGTGACAATATTTTTATCTTGTTTTGTTCTTCAGCTCACTATAAACTGTTCATCTCATTATATTCTGAAATTCAAACAGTGGTGGTGTTATGTCCTAGCATTTCTAATTAGAAAGGCCAGATTCTGCTACCTACGCTCAAGCTCAGTGCACCTTAGTTTCAGAATGTCGTCTTTAGTTTTACTTTTAAGAAAAGGTGCTAACCAGTAGTCCAGTTTGATTAACGCAATTTTTTTTTCTGAAGAGTAAAAGATTTTCTCTCTGGCATTTCAGACCAGAGGGAAAAGGAAATATACAATAATATAATATAGGTTTCAATTTTTCATGAAACTCTCTTAATGTTTGATTTTGCGTCAGCTTTTTTTTCATCACATAGTGATGAATTCCACATAATTCCAGTGACAACTGTGACAAATGAAAATATTTTTCTTCTTGTCTTTTCTTCATTTGAAATAAGAAAACATACGTATCCCAAAACTTTACAGGTTATTATGTCCAAACGCATCTGCATCTAACAATTGACAAGGTCAAGTATGTATTTTGAGTAAAACTAATTGTCAAGATGTGGCTTCTGTTTTGCTGTCAGGCAGAATGTTTTTATGATTGCTTGGTTTCTGTCATTACATCAGTGCAATTAAAGTAGGAACCGCATCCTTTCCAGACATGTTATGGGCACCTGGAAACTTGCTGATGATATGCTTCTATTTTTGTCTAATTACTGACCCTGCTTTGTCCATACTTCTCTGGAGAAAGCAATGAATACAGTACCAAAAGGAATAGATCCCAACTGTGCAGTTCTGGAGAATAAAGCAGATAGAGTGCCACGTAGGAGAATCGCTGCCTAAATAGAGCAGTACTGTCTTCTCTTGTCTTATTCTTCCTCCTCAAAGACTGGTTTAGCATCACAGTCTATAAACCATTTACGCCTAAATACTTAAATTGTGAGAGCTAGCTCTGTTTTTCTCTGTGAGTTGAAAGCTCTTCTCTTTCAATCTTGTTTATTGATTTCTGTTATGTGCAGGAATTTGAGGCCTTTATGTCCAAGAGGGCTTTCTGGTGTTGAGTCAAAATGAGAGACAGGGATTGTCATGCACATTTTGGAACTGCTGCCTGTTATAGAGTTTAGTAATAGTGGTTTTCTGCTTGATGGACTTTCTGCTCAGCTTTATGCAGTCTGCAAAAAATGAATGTAGGGGAAATATCATTCACATTTTTTTTCTTTAGCAGCAAACACCTTCCTAGAATTAATGCAGAATTAGTGTGTCATCAGCCAGACTTAAAACTGCCTATTTTTAAGGAGAAGTAGTAATTTATTATAAAGGATATTATAAAGCAAAGCAATTTATTATAAAGCATTACCACATTTTTTTTCTCAAATATTCTGCATATAGTACCTTGTAAGTTGCCTTTAAGATGTTCACATTGCTATTTTACATTAATTTGTTCATAGATGGCCCAAAACTCTGGCTGGGATAACTGCCTACCATCCTTGTCTTCAATATTCATTTAACCCCATTGCCTTTCACAAGGGAGCAGAAGAGTCTAAGGCATGGCGTAAATGTAATAGAACTGGACGGTGGGACGAAGAGAACTATTCTGAGTGTCCTTATTCACAAGAAATAACTCAAGTTCTTCACGCCTTTAGTCAGGTAACATGAAATCTGGGGCTCCTTTCTGTATTATCAATTGTGTTGAATAGCTTGCCAGAAAATGTCTGTTGAGCCACATCTTTGGGATAGCTGGACTTTTAGCAAAAT